>ML685818.1:10744822-10801308 GCA_007922175.1 Pelusios castaneus
CCAAACTTGCTCCAGGGAGAGAAGGGCACAGAAGGGGGAGCTCAGGCACACTGCCCCCTCCTCTGCCCCAAGGACGGACGGACAGACACACACACACGCACACGTTGCAGCCGGAATTGATGCTGCCAAGCCCAGGACCTGGTTTAGGAGGGTTAGCGCTTACCAAGACTCCCCTGCTTCACATTCTGCAGCAGCGGCAGCCGACTCTGTAATGCAGAGACGTGCGAGTGGGTTCCCAGCACGTGTTTCCTTCTCGCCGGCTCCGGAGCTCAACAGAAAGGAAGGCAGCTGCCATCCACCCCGTTCACACCAGCTCTGGGGGTAGCAGGGGACTGGGGAGCCGGACCCAGAGCGCTGGCACAGCGCCCCCTCGCGGGGCATGTGCCTCCCAGCTTTTGCCCCTACCTTCGCTGTTGGATTGGGGACGGTGGGGAAGAGACATCAGGCTCTCCCATCCGTCCCCCTTATCTTTACCACCATCCAGCCATTCATCTGTGAAATTCCTAGAAGATCTGGAAGCTGCAGCCACAGCTAAAGTGGCCAATGGAGAGAGAGGGGATATGGGGTGGAGGGACAGATCTGGATCAAGGTGGGGAAAATGAATTTCCTGTGTGGGAAGTTACCTGTTGCCCCACTGTCTTTCAAGGAGGGGAGGGAGGCTAGGGAAACGAGACCCCTTAGAGGAGAGTGGTGGGAGGGAATTTCTTGATTTGACTGGTCACTCATTGACTACATTTCTCCCGCTACCCACTTTCCAAATACTGTTCCTATGCCATAGAGTACAATGCAAACAAGCAAGAATATAATGCATCTGATTACTAAATGAGAGACCGGTGTCTAGGTTTTATTCTGTTGCTCTAGATGATAATGTAGGATATATAGTTTGTTATAACACACATACATAATATACATATGCTTAATCTGTGCCAATACACACTCATAGATAGTACTATAGTCTTAGTATTACTATTACCTATGTGTACCATTCCATGTCAGATTCCCCTGTCTATGTTCAGCATGATGCCAGATGCTTGAAGCAGCTGGATCAAAGATTAAAACCAAGCAGAATAAAATGGATGGGTGTGCCATAGCACTTGCATTCCTAATGCATGCTATTAACCTCCTAATCAAGCTCCCAATAAAACAGGCTTGTTGGCTTTGCATAAATTTGCTCCACCTTCTGTACCCTAGGAGTGGGCTACTCACATCTATGTTGGCACATATTCTTTCCTTGATGCGCCTTGTGTATGTTTCAGATTCTGTATATGTTTTAACAACATACAAGGGAAGGCCTCTCTCTGCAGGCAAGCATGTAATAATATTATCCATAAAGTGACAGTGAATGAATGAAAAATTATATACATGGAATTAATAAATGAATACATGTACAGAGTTATATAGTACCATTATTAATAATATTCTACTAGCACCTAGATGCAACAAGATCATGGTATCTTTGTGCTAGGCACAGATACAGAGTAAAGGGAGTCCCTCTCCTCAAGAGCTCACAAATTAAATAGACAAATAGAGAAACAGAGGCACAGAGTTACAAAAGATCACACAGGCAGAACCAGGACAGGCCACAGCTTTCAGGTTGTAAGCCAGTGTCTTGTCTATTGGCCCACAATGTCTCTCTGGGTACAGCTGCCCTGGAGCGTGTCTTCTAGTCCAGGTAAACAGACTCAACAGCAAGTATGCTACGAAGAGCAGGGTGGATGTTGTAGCACCATCTACCCTGCTATTTACAGTGTGCTAGTTGGAGTGTAGTTAGCCCCTCTATATACTGGGCTGGGAGGCATGTCCCCAGCTGCAGGGTAAACATACCTTCTAATGCCTACATTTCTAGGGCCAACATTTTAGAAATGGCCTCTCGTTTCTGGTCCTTCCATTTCTGGGTACCCAACTTGAGATACTCAAATTTAAAAGGGCAATTTGGAATGCTGCAAGGCCATTTTTAGGTTCTTTCCCTCCCCCCCATGAGAGAAGTACAACTTGTGGAGGAAGAAGATGGTGAGGATGCCTTTAGATACGGCCACAGGTGAATTTATGTAAAGTCAATTTAGGGGGATGAATGAAGCTCTTAGTTAGGAGGCAATCCAATTATAGAAGAAGAATATCAAGCTACCTGTAAGGATTTTTTTCCAGGACCTCCTCAATCCTGATTCCTACTTTTCTCTTCCTAGAGAGCCACTTTCAATTCCAGAGTGTATTAATGAATCACACCTGCCACAGAGTTAACAGAAACCACAGCATACTTTCAGGATCTACATCATGCTAATAGAGGTGTTCTGGATTACTGGATATGCTAGCCTAGGGTGTTTTGCTTTACTTCATGTTTCTAAATAAATGAAAGATAAGATTTATTATTATTAGAGCTAGGTCAAACTATATTTTCAGTTGAATTTTATCATTTTTTCAAATGTTGACATTGGCAATACTTCTACTAACTCTAAATATTACTCTTGTATTTATCCATCTATATTTATTTTCCACCACCTTTCAGCCAAAGAAATCCAAAACACTGTTTACAATTTACATACAATGACTTCCTCAATTAAATTCCATTCAGAGTGAAGATTGGCCCAAGTGAAAACTGAAAGTTTTGGTTACAGACACCACCTCTACATAGAGGAATTTGCCCAGAGCAGACAGGACCTCATTTTAAGGCATTACACACAGTAAAATGCATGAAACTCACTTGTATTTCAACAGGAAGGACTAAGTTTCATGCCTGTGTTTCCAAGAGGTTTCAAGCTTTGTGCTCACATTGCTAACACCATTCTATCTGATCCAGAGATGTGCAACTTAGAGCTGCAATGCCAATTATGAAGCTGATTTTCCTAGTTCTGCTGAAAGGTTTCAGGTAAGAGCACTGAGCTCTTAACAATCAAGGTGAAGGATGAAATGTCCTGAAGCTCCCAGCTGTGCAGCTATAAGAAATTAGAAGCTACCATCACTTAGGGGTAAGGGACCAATATAAAGTCCTGGAATTGTGGATGAAACTCCAAGTTCAGTTCTGTTGTTTGACTACTACACATGATCCTGCCTAACTTCTGCTGGACAGTAGGAAGAGCTGGGTGCTCCATAGTTCCAAACTGTGTGATGTTATTTACACCAATGCAAAAGGAGAACAACTCTTCACCATTCTGATTCACTCCTGTTTTACAGTCACTTGCCACTGCTGTCAGAGAAACTCTGGTGCAGTGCACAGATGAATCTAACCCTAGGATTTGAAAATAGTTTTGTTCCTTTCTGGGGACTTTTGGCTTGACTGTCAAGAACTGCTGAGTTTGCCCTGGGGAGAGAGGTTAATGTAAGAGATTTAGCCCTGGGGAGAGAGGTTAATGTAAGAGATTTAGCATGATGAGTCTATTTTATTTGCAAAAGTGGCAGGGAACAAAAAGGAGGAGTCGGCGTACCTACCTCCATTTGTGGCTGCTGATCCATCAGAGGAGAAAGTGGAGAGAAAACAGGTTATGTTGACCTGTTTGTGGTGGGGCAGCTTCAGGACTAAGGCCCCACTTAAACCATCAGAACAGAGTGCAAGTGGGACCTGATGTGAATATCACCCTAAATATATTCCAAAACTTGTCTATGAATGAAGATGGCAAAACATCACAGCAAAGTTACACAGGTCATTCTACTTGCAGAATCTCAACTGCAAACTGTTTCTAAACACCTTTTCACAGAGAACCACTGTGGTCTTATCCTTGTCCCCTCCACTCCCAATATATTTAAATTCAACTGGACAAAGAACTCAAGAATATGAGGTAGGAAACAATCCTGTATTAGCAAGGACACAAACTAGAACCGTTTTCAATCTGACAGTCCACATTCAGCTAGTGTACACAATGTTCTGGGTCCCCTTCTTTGCTTCCTGCTCTTTCTGTAGCTCTGTAGGCTCTTTCCTGCAAAGAGGAGCTTGAATATTTACAAAAGTGGCAGGGGACAAAAAGAAAGAGTTAATGTAGTTGCCTCCACCAGTAGCTGTGAGTACATAGGAGGAGAAGGAGAGAAGATAGGAATCACCCTCATGAAGCAAAGCCACTAGTAACACAGTTATTTGGAGAATTGTTAAATATTACAGCTATTTGCTTCTAGTAACATTTTCATTGTGCTATTATACACATATAAAGGAAGACTCAGTTCCTATCTGAAAAGATACTGTGCTCTCCTGGCATTGCTTTCCTATGTAGAAATTGCTGAAGCTGCAACAGAAATATCAAATGGACTGAGAATGAGAGTGAAGATTATTCACAAAATACTGTGTCTGCTCAGATGGGTTCCATGCGATGAGAAAGTCTGAGGACACCTAAACGAGATGCCTTAATGGGATATTCCATCCATAATGTCTAGTGAGATGACTTCTTAACAGTCAGGAAGCTCCTAGATTTGTGAAATGAGTTGCTTCATTCAAGAAAGGAAAGGGGTGGGCATAGAAATGGGATTTATAAATTAATATATATTTGCACAATTCCCATCAATATATCATTGAATGGAAACAGGAATTAAGAGTCTATTTGCTTACAATTGCAACCAAAATTTTTCAGGAGAAGCTTTATATTGTTTTCAAAGTAAACTGCCTGCCCATAGATCACCAAGTTTAGTCAGTCAATCCAGATACCTTCTCAAAGTAGCTAATCTCAGATCAGTTTTCTAGGAGCACATGGGTTCCATTTGTCTGTACAATTGCCTATGTCCATTGAGGAATTTTGCAACTGGTTTGCTAAGTTTAGGAGGTTGGGTGGCACCCCTCAGTTCAAGGTTGCTATATTAATACAGAAAGAACATCACTTAAACAATCACACCTCACTTATATTCAGTGTCCCCTTAGTCTCTCTTCCAATTGCCCCCTCTAAGGCCATGGCTGCAGTAGGCAGTTTCTGCTCAGAAAGGGGTGGATTGAAATTATTTTATGCTAAGATATTGTGCCACCCAGGTACCATGGTGAGGGTAGATAACTACAGGTGAATAGAAAGAGGACTCTCAGAGTGTGATGGCATTCTGGGCATGAAAAAGTGTCTGCATCTTTCAAAAGAATGGTATGTCAATTATTTTAAATTCCAGCCATCTGATGTAACCTGTGTTTCAGCAGAGGACACTAGTACTGATAAAAAGAAATGTAAATTCTTGCTTCTCCCCTTGCGTCAAGTTAACTGTCAGGTTCAGCTTTAAGTGGCTTTAAGACAGCTAATGGGCTTTGAGTGCACTCTGCACTATTTTGTTCAACTAACCTAATCTATTGTAGGTATTTCTAACACACCTACCACTTTACTGTCTATCAGAAAAATACTTACCTCTGTCTGTGTGCTGTGCACTGAGGTTCCCAGTATGCTTTCTGACTTCAAGAAATGATCTAAAAATACTAGTTAACTCCAAGAAATTCTTACAGCTAATTTTGATGAAATGGGGAATCTAAAGAGAGAAATATTTGTTAGAGGTTTGGTTTAGAAAAGATTTTGATGAACCTGCCTTTGGATAAATTAATTTAAGCAAAGCCAGGGAGACAAAAGGTAATTTTTTAAATATTTTAGTGCCAGGGCTGGTTTCTGGTGCGCTTTTGTTTTGTTTTGTTTTTACATAAACCACTTTCTGATTTCATATGAATTGTACCTGTACTGAGCTTTCATCTTGGTATTACAAAAATTAAGTCCTAGAGTTTTAGGCCAGAAGGGACCACCAAATAATCTAGTGTGACCCCTTGTATGTCACAGGCCACAAACACCATCCAGCACCCACAAACTAAACCTAATGGCTATGTCTACACTTGTTAATTTAAGTCGACTTTAGCTAAGTCAATTTAGCATGTCCACACTTAAATTTAAAGTCGACTTAGGGGGGAACTTACAAAGTCGACTTAGAGCATCCACACTGGGGGCTAGGGGGACCTTGGGCAGGTCCACAGTGGCAGGGGGGCGCCCCTTGCCCAGTGCCAGGGAGCTCAGCCTTTGCCCTATTGTACCTGGGTACAATGGGGCAAAGTGGGACAGGGATCCTGGCAGGGCATAGGGGCAGGGTGGGCAGGGCTCTGCCCTGCCCTTTGGGGGGGCATGCCAGGCTCTCCCTGTGCCACCCCCTTGACAGTGAGGGCAGTGGGGGAGTCCTGCAGAGCCCTAAGTCGACTTTAAGTCAACTTAGGGCTACTCCAGGTCTACACTGGGTTAAGTCAACTTTAGAAAGTCAACTTAAGTCTAAAGTCAAATTAAAAGGAGGTTTAATAAAGTTGACTGAATTTTCATTAAGTCGACTTTACTATCCTTAAGTCGACTTAAGGAAGTGTAGTGTTGATGCAGAGTAAATTAAGTCGACTTAAGGAAGCTTAAGTCGACTTAATTTACAAGTGTAGACGCACCCAGTGAGACCAAAGAATTATACCCCACAAAAGGTTAGACTACTAGATGCCACACAGAGAGAATAGAATGGACCCAGTGCACCAATGAGGCCCTCATAATGAAAGGAAATTGATTAAGTGAGATATACCCATGTAATCCTGGAAGTGTCCCATAACGTGCTCTGCAAAGGAAAGTGCCACCCCCCCAAAAAAAAACAAACAAACAAACAAACAAGGTCACTGCCAATCTGACAGGGAGTGGAGAGTAGGAATTCCTACCCTACATATGTCAATAAGTTAGAGCCTAAACTTCTTGCCATTCTTTTATGATGCAAGAGTGGTGTGCGGGGACCCAAGGAGAACGCCTGAGACCACTGATTTTGATGTACACTATTTTATGTAACTTTTATTGATTAAATACTTTAACACAAATCATTATCTTTCAATAGCCTAAAACAACACAGCAAACATTCACACAGCATTCTAAATTCTACAAGCTAAAGCAAGATTATGACTATTCCTCCTATGTTTACAAATAGCTCTATTAGTAACTTTTAGCTACAGTTAGTATTATTTGCAGACATATTTACTTAACAATGAGCAGAAGGTGCTGCAATAGCATTCTGATTACAGGTTTGTTTTGATACTTCATTCGCGGGTTATCATCAGTCAGCAGTGCAGACTGGTTCTGGTTTTCATGTACGGTTACCAACCCAAATGATTCTAGGGTGGCCTTCTTTCGGTCCAAAAGATTCTAGCACTGGGGAGCTGCCTCCGCGTGATCAGTCCAACGGCTTGTCAGGGTGCTACTCCTGTCGACTCTGCCTTTGCTCTTCTCGGGGCGCTGCTTTTAAAGGCACACCCCTATGCTTGCAAAATAATTTCTTAGTTTTGTTTTTACTTTTGGGTGGGTTTTTTTTGCCAGTCTGGAACAGCTTTAGGAACTCTCTGCTGCTGATGATTTTGCAAGATTACCCAGATCTACGTCTTTGCATAGCCAATTACTAAATCTGCGTACATTGCTGGGTAAAACAATTTCAGAGCCAGATCTAGTCAAGGACATGTACGCCTCTCTTTTCACACTTCTAAACAAGCCAGCCAAGCACCTGAGAGAGAGAGAGAGAGAGAGAGAGAGAATGCTCAGTGCCATCCCTGAGGCTTTAGAGCAGTGGTTCCTAACCTTTTTGGCTTGGGGATGCGGGTGGGCAGGGAGGTACAGATATAATTTTTACAGCCCTGAAGGGCCACCAGTCTCTGCCAGCAGACCCCCTTGAAAAGCAGTCTACTCCTCACTGATCTCCCATCTCCCTGGCTGCAGCAGGGAAACCACATGTTTCCTGTAGCCCTGTGCGCTCCACCTGGGTCCTTAGGTGTCAGGCTTTATCCCTTAATGGGTGAAGGATGCCCACAAAATACCCGGTTCTTTAGATGTGGATGCTGGGGAAGCTCCCGAAGCCCCCAGGCAAAGACCACCACTAGCAATGAATTTTTGTTTACACACTATGTATGACTTTTATTTATGATTACTGAAACAGGTTACACAGATTACCAGATTAAGGCAGTGATTAGTAGTACAATAAACACCCAATATATCCACAGGCACTCTAAGCTACAATATCACTTATTGCATACAGATTCAGGATTTTTCATCAATTATGGTTTTAAGCACATGATATAGAGAATATAACAAAGCACAATACACACAAACCAAAACAATCAAGAACACAAGCCAATATGTAAGACACAACCACACGGGACCCTTTGTACTATCATATAGGGATCTCATTCACACCCATTGGGTCATAGGGTTCACCTGCACACTCTTGCTTTCAAAACCTTTGCGGGCCTTGGGGCAGCTGCACTCAGGGTAAGTTCCAGACCTGGTCAACAGTTATCCCCCGTTCGCACTTCCCCTCCCCCGCAGCAAAGTTATAGCAGCTACGAACGCCTAGCTTAGGGGCACCCATTTATTGGGACGGCTACACACAGGCTAAGTCCCAGACCTGGTCACTGGTTAGTGTTTCCTTGCGCACAGTCTCCAGCACAACTCTGCATCTTTTATCCTTCTTATCACTTACAAACACAAAACAAACAGGCAAAAGTACTAACAAAACTATACCCAACATAAACCCTACATCTACCCCAATTCCTACTTCAGCCCCAAACCCAAGACTGGTGCTGCTATTGTTCATTACCTGAAAGTCTCAGCATAAAGCCGGGCAAAACTTTAAATTTTGTGTTGCTGTGCTTGAGGGCTGGGCGCTACTCCGAGCCTCTACTTTAGTTACTTTTCCTTTGTTGAAATTGATGTCGGGTTGCTAATCCAAACCTTCCCTCAGCTGGTGAGGCCTCAGTGCTTTACGTCTGGTCCTGTTGTCCGCGTCCTACGGAGAGCCGGCGGGGAGTGCCTTTGGGGTGATCAGTCCCTCGGGCCTGTTCCAATGCTAATTGGGACGACTCCGACTTGCCCCCCCATAAGGCCTCCTTTTATTGCTCAAAATCGCAGTGGCGTGGTATCTGCTGATTCATGTGGTTAGCTACTTGGAGTGTTAGGGACCTTTTAACCTTCCCCTTTTCCATGGCCGGCCGGCTGCGTCCGGTTCAAGAACTTACATACATGTCAGGTTTTGGTTGCCAAATCAACAGTTGTGGTTTTGCTCGTTTTAGGCCTTGACTTGATCCTGGGGCCTAGTTTGGACAACTAAGCCTTTAGCACCCTGACATTAGGCAGTGGTTCCCTTCTGCACCCAGGGGGACGGCAGATCAGTGCCCCCCTCCCAGTGGCTCCAGCAAGGACCCCAGCACCTATGGACCTAGGCGGAGCACTTTGTGTGGTCCCTCCTCCAGCCAGGGGTAGAAGAGTGTTCATCTCCCATCCCCTTGGCTGCAGCAAGGAGCCTGCACCAGTCTTTTAGCCTCACAGAAATGCACTCCATCTGGGTCCTTAGGGAGTGATTCCCTTCTGCAGTCAGCAGGAGGGGAGCTTCAGAGGCAGATCAGGGACCACCAGGCCCCTGGGCATCCCCCTACAGTAGCCTCCCCTGCCAGCCTAGGGCCCTCACCTTGTGCAGAGGGGGACCAGTGTTGGGGGATCTGGGGCCAGAGGCTGGTGACAGCCTGATTGGTTGGCCCACGGGGCTTATGGGGCCAACTGACATACATGGCGAGGCTACTGGTGCATCCCAAAAGACGCTTGGAGACTGTACTGCAAGCTCCAGTCGGCCCAACACTGGGGGCCAACTGGCCAGGCCAAAACTGTCCTGCACCACTCCCAGAGGGAAGACATGAGGAGACGACCTCTGGGCTGGCCCACCAGCTGGTCCAGAGGCGGGGCGCGAAGAAGCGCAGAGCCAGCCTCTGGGTCAGCCCAACCCGCTCCTCCAAGTTCCCCTCCCCCCAGTGTCAACAGGCTGGAGTGCCCCCACATTGTGATGGGCCCTTGGGCACAGGCCCCATTGGCTCATGTGGTAATCCATCCCTGGGGAGCCATGGGCCACTTTGGTCTCTGGGCCACAGCTTGGGAACCACTGCTTTAGAGGAAGGAGATTTTTTTAAAAGCTCCTAGGATACAGAGGAAAGAGCAAATCCCATTCTCATCCCTTTAGGTGGCCAACTGAAACCCTGAAACATGAGCTCCTATGAACATAACCCATTAAATAGAACAGAGCCCCCAGGATGTTAATCCCTGCCCCTCTACAATCACAGGCAACCCTGTCATACAATGACACTCATAAATTGTCTGTCTCTCTCTGAAAGTCACTTAAGTTGTTTGCCTCCACAACTCCTGTAGGAAGGCTGTTCCCAAACCTCAGTTCCCTCCTAGTTAGAAATCTTCTTCAGATTACCAGCCTGAATTTTTTCATGGTCAGTTTATATCTATTTGCTCTTGTGACATTATCCTTTTGCTTAAATAGCTCATCATTCTCCCTGGTGTTTATACAGAGCCAGGACCAGCCCAAGGGTTTTTGCCTCCCTAGGCAAACTATGACTTTGGTGCCTCCCTCCCCCACATTAACTATAGAGAAAAAAGTTTTGGTCACCAATGTATAGAAAGGATGTAGAGAAACTGGAAAGGATCCAGAGATGAGTGACAAAGATGATCAAAGGAATGCGCATGTCCACCAGAGACAGGTCTCCTTTTCATGCTGTTTATCGCATGAGCTTTTCTGGGAGAAAATCCCACTTCGATTTTCTCCCACGAAAGCTCATGCAATAAATAAATCCGTCTTTAAAAGTGCCACAGGACTCTGTTTGTTTTTCTGCAATAGACTAACACGGCTACCCCTCTGGAACTTTTCATGCTGTTGTCTCTCTCTCTTTCTCTCCCTGCTTGCTCTGGTTTCCTCCTGTTCTTGTTTATGCAGCTCTGCATCTGTTCCTTTCTGCATGAGTCCAACTGCCCACTGACACACTGACCTTTATACTGCCCTGTCAGAACTCTCTAGACAGTTCTGCTAATATTTTTCTGTCACATCATTCTTGGACGCATGCCAACATTCCAAACGGTAAGTTCTATTTTTAGTGCTGTTTATAACTGCCAATTCTATTTTTAGCTTGCATCTGTTATTTTCCTGTGTTACGATCTGCTGTTACCACCCATTTTCCCACCAATTTAGTTTTTCTACCAGTGTGACATGACCTACAGCTTCCATCTAATGGTAGAGTGACTCTTGGTTATTTAAAATGGAAGCTAACAATACAAAATGGAGTCTAATTTTTCTCGTATCATGTACAATAGTGTGAGTTTTTTTCTATCAACTGGAAATGCCACATGGGCGTATAGAGAAAAGTAACCACTATGCAAGTGGTGTTGGGAAGAAGGCTTTGGTTTCCTCAACAATGAGTTGATGTTCCAGGAAAGAGGATTACTGCATTGGAATGAGTTTCATCTATCCAATACTGAAAAGAACATCATCTGGCCTCATACAGAGAACTTTAAAATAGATCCTATAAGGCGATGGTAATAAAAATCCAGTCAATGAGCATTTAGATTCAAGTAACAAAGACAAAGGGAAGGGGCTAATTTCTGGAGAACGATCTAGAAATCACAACTGCATTTAAAAGGCATAAAACAAAGCAAAAGGGCAGTCTGCAAAATATCTTCACTGCTTGAAAACAAAGGCAAGGAGTATGGGGAACTAGCAGGATGAACGGGAAGTCACAGTATATGAACAAAATAATATCTTAATTGGCAACACAGAGATTTGGTAGGACAAGTCCTATGACTTAAGTATTAGCATTAAGGGATATAACTTGTTGAGACAAGAGAGGTATGGGAGGAAAGGAAGAGGTGTTGAACTCTATGTCAAGAAGGTATATACTTGCTCCTATTTAGATCCCATGGGAAGTAAGCAACAGAGCTGAGAGTCTCTGGGTGAGAACAACAAGGGAAAAGAACATTAGTGATGTTTTGGTGGTGTTTGGCGTTATTCTAGACCATCAAGTCAGGAAGAGCAAGTAGAGGAGTCATTCTACAAGCAGGTAATAATATTAGCTAACACTCATGAGCCAGTATTAATGGGTAATTTTAACGCTCTCATATCTGTTGGAAGACTATTGCAGCAAAACATAATTTGTCCTGGAAATTCTTAGTCTGATTTCTGATTCAGAAAGTTGAGGAAACAACTAAGGGATTGCCCATTTTAGATCTGTTTTTGACGATCAGAGATGATTAGTTGTGAATGTGGTCAGGAACTTCGGAGGAAGTGATCATGAACTGATAGAATTCAAGACCCTATGAAAAGGAAGACTTGAGGACAGAAAAACAATGACAGTGGATTTCAACTGACTCAGAGAAATAGTAGGCAAGGTACATGGAATGACCAGTTAGGAAGAAAAGTAGTCAAAAGGGCTGGCAGTTTTTAAAGATGTAATATTACAGGCTCAACATCAAGCTGTTCCAATCCAGAGGAAAGATAAAAAGAATCAAAGGAGGCCAATGTGATGGCACAAGGTGCTTTTTAGCTATCTAAATATCAAAATGGATATATACAGGAAATGGAAAGGGTGACATGTAAACAATGAAGTATACATGGGAATAGCATGAGTGTGTAGGGACAAAAATCAGGAAAGCCAAGGTAAAGAATGGAGTCTCAGCTGACAAGAAATATTAGAGACAACTAGAAGAGGTTCCTCAAATATGTCAGACAATAAAGATCAAGGATGGTGTGGGTCCATTGCTTAATGGAGAAGGAGAGCTGGCAATTGAAGGTAATAGGAATGCAGAGCTGCTCAATGGCTACTTTGTTTCAGTCTTCTCACCAAAAATAGTATTTGATTAAATGACTAGCGAAGTTACTAGCGAAGACAATATAGAGGAAGCAATGCTGACTGGGATAAGTTAAAGACATGTCAGAGATCTTCTGATCAGTTTAAATGAATTCAAATCAGTGGGGCAGATGCTATCCATCTGAAGGTACTGAAAGAATTTCCTGAAGAAATATCAGAGCCATTGGCAATAATATTTACAAACTCATGGGGGACAGGAGAGGTCCTGAAAGAAGATCTAATGTAGTGTCCATCTTTAAGAAGGAGGAAAGGAGGATCCAGGGAACTATAGATTAGACAGCCTGACTTTGATACTTGGGCTGCTAATAGAACAGTGTATAAAATATTCAATTTGCAAATACACGGAGAATGAAAGGGTAATCATGAGCAGCCAGTATGGATTTACCAAAACCAAATCATACCAAATCAGCTTTATTTCCTTCTCTGACAAGGTAACTGATTTGAGGGATAGGAGGAATGTGGTGAGCATAATATACTTGTACTTCAGCAAGGTTTTTTACACAGTCACATATGACATTCTGATAAGTAAACTGGAGAAATGTGGACGCAACAGAACTAAGCGGATGCATAATTGGTTAAACAACAACTAACAAAGAGTGACTATTAATGGAATGATGTTGAATTGGAGGAAGGTCTGAACTGGGATTCCACAGGGATCTGTCCCGGATCCTGTGTGTTTAATATCTTTATTAATGACCTAGATGTAGATAGGCAGATGACATAAGCTAGGGGTGTTGTCAATATCTTGGAAGATAGAACTGAAATTTAGTGGGATCTTGATAAATTGTAATACAGGGTAATACACAACAAAATGCAATTCAACAAAGACAAATGTATGGCGTAGGGAAGAAGAAATATAAATACACAAATATAGAAAGCAGGGAAACTGGGTTGGGAGCATAACTGCTAAAAAGGATCTGGGAGTTTTGGTAGATCACAACCTCATTAACAGAGGCAGAGAATGCAGGTCACAGGAGGTAATAATACTGCTCTACTCAGCACTGGCTAGGCCTCACCTGGTATACTGTGTCCAGTTTTGGTCACCAATGTATAGAAAGGATGTAGAGAAACTGGAAAGGATCCAGAGATGAGTGACAAAGATGATCAAAGGAATGCAATTCAAACCATATGAGGTTTCATTTTTATTTTAAGAAATCAAGAAAATCTTTGCTTTGTAATATCAGTTTCCTCTGGAACATTCATGTCAGCTTTTTTGCAGCAAATGGGGTAGACTTTGCCACAGGGATATAACACATAGGAGGGGTGGTGCATAGTTGAATCACACAAGAAGCATTCCCAGTAAGGTAACTGTGAATCTGCTCCTCACTTCTTTGCTCTTTAGGGCTGCATCTACACTTGTAAAATAAGTTGACTTAAGCTTGCTTAAGTTGACTTAATTTACCCTGCATCTACACTACAGTTTTCTTAAGTCGACTTAAGCAGCTTGCTTAAGTCGACTTAAGGAAAATAAAGTCAACTTAATGAAAATTAAGTCGACTTTATAAAACCTAGAATTACTTCGACTTAAGGCTTAATTCGACTTTTTAAAGTCAAATTAAGCCAGTGTAGATGTGCGGTAGCCGTAAGTCGACTTAGGGCTAACCCAGGACTACACCAATGCACCCCCTGCCGGGGGGGGCACAGAGGGAGCCTGGCATGCCCCCCCACAGGGCAGGGCAGAGCCCTGCCCACCCTGACCCTATGCCCTGCCAGGGTCCCTGTCCCCCTTTGCCCCATTGTATCTATGTACAATGGGGCAAAGGCTGAGCCCCCTGGCACTGGGTAAGGGGTGCCCTCCCTGCCCCCATGGACCTGCCCTAGGTCCCCCTAGCCCCTAGAAGTCGACCTAGGCGTCCAGTGGGGACGCTCTAGGTCAACTTTATAAGTTCCCCCCAAAGTTGACTTAAAATTTAAGTGTAGACTCACTAAGTCGACTTAACTAAGTCGACTTAGTTAAAATCGACTTACATTTTGAAGTGTAGACATAGCCTAGGTTAGTAATTTATTACTGTCCTGTGCTAGTTGTGTTGGCCCGTAAATAGGAACGAAGGAGCCAACGGTCTGCCCAGACCCACTCACCTGTTCTGCAAGTGCATAGTCCTGCATACTCAAGGTCTGGGTGGCCTGCAGAGATAAAAGCTGTGGGCGGGTGGAAGGATTCATACTCCATCTTTTTCTTTTACACGTGTGTGTATGCTGACAAGCACTTTGGTTGACACTGAAGATTGACCCATGAAACCCCAGGGCTAAAGAGATGTGTTTGTTTGCCTTGAACTAAGGAGCGAGTAGTCACTATTACACAGTCACATATTCTGTAGATGGGAGAGACACAACACACTGACTAGGAGTTACACAAATCATCCGAGTCACTAGTAAGCCTAATATATTGATTTTTTTAAACAAAGGTAAATTATTATTATTAAAGCAAAGAGAAAAAATAGAAAGAAAATAGCAGCAAACCCAAAACAGATTTTTTATTCATCATGTTACTATGTATAAATGAATCTATGTACAAAAGAACCAAAAAGAAAACAACCTCTAATTAAACACCAATAGTCAGTAAATCACAATGGGTGCATTCACATAATACCTACAATTAGCTAGTCAGGACTGTGCTTGAGCACACATTTCCTTTTTCTTTCTTCTAGGGACAAGACCTTCCCAATAAAAAAAGCTTTAGCTATTTTGTGTATTTAGGACTAGCTGTACTTTTCCATTTTCTTGACACAACTTTTTTTGGTTATAAATAAAGCCGAAAGGACCCACTTAGAAGCAAAGGGAGGTTAGGATCCTTGAGATGAATGATACGAAAGCTTTGCTCATAGAATAAGAGAAGAGAGTTCTAGAAATATAGCAAGACTTTTTCAAACATCCATCCAGAATGTTTTCACCTTTGGATATAAAAATCTATTTGCAGCTGCCTTTGAGATTGACACCACCAACTGGTTTTTTTTCCCCAAAAGCAGGAGGAGTCTTCTGAATTCTCTGTCAGTCAGTAAAACCTGTTAAAAATTGCACTGTAAAAATGAACTAAAGGGGCAAAGCTAAAGTTTTATAAAAATTATATGTTTTCATACCCTGTGTCTGAAAACAATACCTCTCAAAACCCACATTCACCAATTCACCATAGTTAAGCCTACAGCACCCACAAGGGAGATCGCTTTCTGGACACTACAGTTCAAATAAATAATGGACACATGAACACTACCCTCTACCAGAAACCTACTGACCATTATAGTTACCTACATCCCTCGAGCTTTCATCCAAAGCATACAACAGATCCATTGTCTACAGCCATTGTCTACAGCCAAGCCCTGAGATATAACCTCATTTGCTCCGATCCCTCAGACAGAGACAGACACATCCAGGATCTCTATCAAGCTTTCTTAAAACTACAATACCCACCTGAGGAAGTGAAGAAACAGATTGATAGAGCCACACAGCTACTCAGAAGTCAACTTCTACAGGACAAACCCAAGAAGGAAAATAACAGAACACCACTGGTCACCAATTATAGCCCCCAACTCAAACCTCTACAACACATCATCAAGGATCTACAGCCTATCCTACAAGATGATCCCTCACTCTCGCAAACCTTGAGAGGAAGACCTCTCCTCACTTAAGACAGTCCCCCAATGTTAAATGGATACTCACAAGCAACTGCAGACTAGAAACAGTAAGGCAGGCACATATCCCTGCAACAAACCCCACTGCCAACTCTGCCCACATATCAACAATAATGACACCATCATAGGACCTAATAAAAACAGCTACTCCATTAGGGGCTCATTCGCCTAACTGTCAGGGGCTATGTCTACACTTAGAAAGCTAAGTCGACTTTATTAAGTCGATTTTATTGTCGAGTTTAAGTTGATCTTATTAAGTCGACTTAGAGAGTCTACATTAGACTCTCTACGTTGACTGGCTAGGTTGATGGAGAGCCAAAGCTCCAAAGGAACTTCAGCTCCCTAGGGGTGCGTCTACACTCGTAAATTAAGTCGACTTAAGCTTAAGTTGATTTAATTTACTCTGCATCTACACGACACTTTCCTTAAGTCGACTTAAGCAGCTGTTTAAGTCGACTTAAGGAAAAATTAAGTTGACTTTATTAAACTCCATTTTAAGTCGACTTTCTGCTAAAGTCGACTTTCTAAAGTCGATTTAAGCTAGTGTAGATGTGGAGTAGCCCTAAGTCGAATCTAAGTCGACTTAGGGGACTCCAGGGCTTCCCCACTGCCCTCCCTGCCAGGGTGACTGGCACAGGAAGAGCCTGGCATGCCCCCCCAAAGGGCAGTGCACAGCCCTGCCCACCCTGCCCCTATGCCCTGCCAGGGTCCCTGTCCCCCTTTGCCCCATTGTACCCAGGTACAATGGGGCAAAAACTGAGCCCCCTGGCACTTGGCAAGGGGTGCCCCCCTGCCACCATGGACCAGTCCCAGGTCCACCTAACCCTTAGAAGTCGACCTAGGTGTCCAGTGTGGATGCTCTAGGTCGACTTTGTAGGGTCCCCCCTAGGTCAACTTAAAATTTAAGTGTGGACATGCTAAGTCGACTTAACAAAGTCGACTTAGCTAAGTCAACCTAAATTAACAAGTGTAGACAAAGCCTAGGTTAGGGGAGCCGCAGCTCCTGGGGACAAGGGGACCCGTGGCTTCCTGCCAAGAAGGAAGCTGCCCACGGCTTCCCCTGGGGATAGCTGGCTGTGCGTGGCTGGCTCTCCTCAGGATAAGCCACTTACAGCTTCCCTGTCCCTGTGGGGAGCTTCTTGTCTCCTGTGGAGCTGCGGCTCCCTTCTACCAGGGATAAGGGTTCCCCCTAGTCCTCGGATGACCTAGGGCATTTAGGTCAAGTTAGGGCTACTCCCCATCTACACTGGTTTAAGTCAACTTAATAAGGTCGACTTAATGCTTAAGTCAACCAAAAAGCAGGTGTTAAGTCGACTTAAGCTTTCCTTAAGTCGATTTAAGGAACTCCTTATGTTGACTTAATAAAAGCCCAGTGTGGACGGGGAGTAGTTCAGGTCGACTTAAGCCTCCTTAAATTGACCTAATTTGTAAGTGTAGACGCACCCAAAGTGATTAACCACTGGAATAAGTTTTTAAGAGCAGGTTAAACAAACACCTGTCGGATGGTTGGAGGTGGTACTTTCTCCTGCCATGAGTGCAGGGGGCTGGACTTGATGACCTCTCATGGTCCCTTCCAGTTCTTTGGCTATGTCCACACCGGCAAGTTATGTTGATTTAAGGAGGCTTAAGTCGACCTAACTTAATCCCTGTCCACATTAGGCTTTCATTAGATCAATTTAAGGGGCTTTCTTAAGTTGACCTAATGAACGCTTAGGTTGACTTAATGAGAACCGCGGTATATTTGAACTAACCCTCCTGAGGTCAATCTAACCCTTCCTTAGGTCAACCTAAGCCCAGTGTGGATGCATAAGTCCACTTTCTTAGGTCGACCTAAGGGATGTTAGGTTGAATTGCTAAGTCTCAGTTAAGGGAAACCACTTTGTTAAGTCGACCTAATAACTAACAAAGTCGACCTAACTTTTTATAGTGTAGACATAGCCTATGATTCTATGTTACTAGAACACTAACACCTAAACCAGCGTTTCGGGTATGACAAAGAAATGACCAGACGTGCTAATGGGCCATCAAGGAAAAAATCCCCTACAGAGAATTGATTACACTGAAGGCTTCAATGGAGGATGCACATACACAATTGGGTTGCTTGACCCAATGGGAAGGAGTTGCCATGTTACGTGCATGGACTTGTTCTAGCAAGCTGAAACTATAAAAGGTGATAACTATATCACCACTTGGCTCTACTCTCATTCAACTGAACACCTGAAAAGTCATCTGGAAAACAAAAGGACTTTGAAACAGGGGAGGTGAGTCCCAGGCAGAGAAGGTTGCCCAGCCTGTGTTTAGAAAACTGCTTCTATCAGCTAACAAGGATAAGCATTGCTAATTCAAGAGCTTGCTAGTGAGTAGAACTTTGAATGTTACCTTATATTTATTTTTCATTTGGTAACTTCTTGTAATCTCTTTTCACTTGCCACTTAAGATCTGTTTTTCTGTAGTTAATACATTTGTTTAATATTTTATCTTGACCAATGTGTCTTTGAGTGAAGTGTTTACACAAACTGCTCAGTTTCCTTTCATTTTGAGGGAAGGATAATAATTCCTTTCATTTTGAGGGAAGGATAATAATGCCCATTGGTCAGGCTTTTGATGAGGATAGATGGTGCGGTCCTTTGCTCCTAGGCTGAGGAGTCAACTGGGATTTCTCTCTTGTTGGTTCCTGAGTGGCTGGAAAGCATTCACTGAACTACATTAGGTGTCTGGCGCCACCTGCTGTAGGGTTGGGTGACAAGAGGGTCTGGAGAGGCTATGTGTGGATCACCAGGCACAGTCAGATGGAGGGCTCACAGTCCAGGGTCGCCAACCTTGCATTTTCATTTTTACTGACAAAGAACCAAAGTTGATTTTTATTAATGACACAATCAACTTTCTACTGACATCACTAAAAACAACATAAACAATACAATAACATCATTATAATCATGTCATAATGTTACAGTACTGTCAAACTGGCCACTCAGCTCCCAGCCGGGGTATATATGAGCCAGCTCTGCAGCCACAGGACAGAGCCCTGACTTAGGGCTCAGCTCTCCCTTCCCTGCTGTGCTGCTCTCTTCCCTCTGTGGCTGCCCCATGGGTCCAGGCTCCAGACTGGTCCCACTCCCAGTCTTTCCCTGCACTTTTAGGCACTGCTGCCAGCCACACACTCCTGACTTTGCTCTGTGACTGGGAACTGGACTCAGACAGTTGGAGCTCAGCTGCCTTGGGGACTGGGCTGCTGCACTTCTCATCCTCTCCCAGTTCTCCTCTGACTGAGTTTGAGTCCCCTCCCCAGCTGTCTGTCAGCAAGCCCCCATCTGTCCCCACCTACTACCCAGGTCAGAGCCTGGGAGCCAGAGAGGAGCTGATGGCCAGCACAGTAGGCAGTTGCTGGGCTGCTGACTGAATCAAGGAGAGATTTTTATAGACATTTCCTTTAATTACAGACTCACAGACAGCAGGAAATTTGCATACTTTATATGGACTTTCCCTGTATTTATGGACTCTGGGTTCACCCCAAGCTAAATAGTACCTACCGGTTCCACAGTTGCTAGGCTGTACCCAAAGGGTTCTGCATACTGTCACAGAGAGAGAGAAGCAAAGAAGCAATGAATCACTTTGGTAATTATTTGCTTACTGAAAAATGCTCAGGGAATATATAGTGACATCTATGTCATCACATTCAAAAAGTCCTTCACAGCAGGTAAAACTACCTCTATGTTGATCATAGGCGAATCAGAAGCAGATTATTTTAATATTATTTTTGTAATAAATGAGAAAGACTTCAAATAATGTGAAAAATGCCATCTGAGCTCCCAAGACACATAAGTTTGACCCAATATAATGGTCACAATTCATCACAGTATGAAAGCACTTTGGGCCTTGCTAGAGCCCTATGCATAATTAATTCAAAGTTGATAAATGCAAAGTAATGCACATTGAGAAACACATTCCCAAATATACATATAAAATGATGTGGTCTAAATTAGCTGTTACTACTCAAGAAAGAGATTTTGGAATCATTGTGGATAGTTTCTGAAAACATCCACTCAACATTCAGTGGCAGTCAAAAAAGCTAACAGAATGTTAGAAATCATTTAAAAGGGGTAGATAATAAGACAGAAAATATTATAGTTCCTCTTTTAAATCCATGGTATGCCCATATCTTGAATACTGAATGCAGATCTGGTAGCCCCATCTCAAAAATAACATATGGGAAATTGAAAAGGTACGGAAAAGAGCATAAAAAATTATTAGGTGTATGGAAAAGCTACCATATGGGAAGAGGTTAAAAAGACTGAGACATTTCAGCTTGGAAAAGAGATGACTAAGAAGGGATATGATAGAGGTCTATAAAATCATGACTAGTGTGTAGAAAGTAAATAAGGAAATGCTATTTACTGCTTATCATAACACAAAAACTAGGGGGTCACCAAATTAATTGACAGCAGCTTTAAAATGAACATAAAGAAGTATTTCTTCACATAATCCACAGTAAACCTGTGGAACTCCTTCACCAGAGAAAACTGTGAAGGCCAAAACTATAATGGGGTCCAAAGAAAGAATTAAATAAATTCATGGAGGATAGGTCCATCAATAACTATTAGCTAGAGGGGCAGGGATTACTGTTTGCCAGAAGTTGGGAATGGGCAACAGGATGGATCACTTAATGATTGCCTGTTCTGTTTGTTCTCTCTGAGGCACATGGCAATGGTCACTTTCAGAAGGCAGGATACTGGGTTAGATGGACGATTGGTCTGATCCAACATGGCCATTTTTCTTAACAGTGTGAACCACCGGCTGTGAACCAAAGTGGACCTGGCCATGGGAAAAATACACAGTGGACCTGGCCATGGGAAAAATCGTAGGGTGCATCTACACTGGCAAGTTAGGTCGAATTAAGCTTGGCTATATCTACACTGGCAAGTTAGTTCGAATTAAGGAAGCTTAATTCGAACCAACAAAAGCCATGGCTACACTAGGCTTTAATTAGTTTGAATTGGCTCTCTCTGCAGTTAAGTCAACTTAACAAAGTTGACTTAAAGTGTAGCCAATTTGTTAAGTCAACTTAACAAGGTGTATTTTAAATCGACTTAAAGTCGACCTTGTTAAGTCGACTTAACAAAGTCAACTTAACTTTGTAAGTGTAGACATAGCCCTTGGTATTAGCTAACACCAAGTAAACCCATTACTGACCAGAGAGATTGGTACAAAAACACAAAGATTTTTCAAATAACTACACAAATCCTCAAGAGATTGTACAGGAACATATCTGACCCCTTGTAAGAGAAGGTAGGATGGCAGCATAACAAATAAGGATGTTTTGTTCAAACTAGCAGATACAAAGATAAGAGTGGTAACTAAAAAAGTCTTTATGAAAAACATTGAAATCTGCTGAATCCATAAGCTGCATTCTCTACGAGTGCAGATGACTTCAGCTTGCCAGAAACAGCAGCACTTAGCTGCCTTAACAACACCACATTCCACAGCACTAACTAGGAGCACATGCCTAACTTTGAACACCTGTGTATTTCCATTGAAACCATATACATCTATCCATTTATCTTAAGGTTTTTCATTTCCATCTATGACCATATCTGAACATCTTCCACATCAATTCACAGCAACAATAAATTCCCTAGTGTACTTCAAGGAGTCTGTAGTTCCTTGTTTACCTTATCATAGAATCATAGAATATTAAGGTTGCAAGGGACTCAGAAAGTCATCTAGCCCAACCCCTGCACAAAGCAGAGCCAGCCTCAACTAAATCATCCAAGTCAGGGCTTTGTCATGCTGATCCTTAATAGTCTCTAAGGATGGAGATTCTACTACCTCCCTACGTAACCCATTTCACTGCTTCAACACCCTCCTACTGGAAAAGATTTTCCTAATATCCAGCCTACACTTCTGCCACTGCATCTTGAGGTCATTGCTCCTAATTCTGTCATCTGCCAGCACTGAGAACAGCCTAGCTCCATCCTCCTTGGAACCCCACTTCAGGCAATTGAAGGTCACTATCAAATCCCTCCCACCCTCTTTCTTCTCTTCTGCAGATTAAGTAAGACCAGATCCCTCAACCTCTCCTCGTAAGGTAGTGCTTCAGCCCCCAATCATTTTTATTGCCCTCTGCTGGACTCTTCCCAATTTGTTCATGTCCTTCCTGTGGTGGACGGCCCAAAAGAGCACAGTGATCCAAATGAGGCCTAATTAATGCTGAATAGAGGGGAATAATTACTTTCCTCAATCTGTTGGTTATGCTCTAACTAAATCAGCCCAATATGCCATAGCTTTTTTGCCAATAAGGGTACACTGATGATTCATATCCAGCTTCTTGTCCATTGTAACCCCAGGTCCTTTTCTGCAGAATTGGTGCCTAGTCCATCAGTCCCTGGTCTGTAGCATTGTATGAAATTCTTCTGTCCTAAGTGCAGAACTCTGCACTTGTCATTGTTATACCTTCTCAAATTTATTTTGGCCCAATCCTGCAATTTGTCTAGGTCACTCTGGGTGTGTCTACACTTACAAATTAAGTCGATTTAAGGCAACATAAAATACTCTGCGTCTACACTGGGCTTTCCTTAAGTTGACTTAAGCTGCTCCTTAAGTCTAATAAAGGAAAAGTTAGTTTAGAATTAATAACACGTTTTAATTGGAACTAGCGATAAAGTCGACTTTATTAAATCAACTTAAGCCAGTGGAGATGGGGATTAGTGCCTTGGTGGATCTTATTAAGTCGACTTAAAATGTTAAGTCGACTTAATAAGGTCAAAAAGGGGCCACGTCTACACTTGAAAAGTTAAGTCAACTTTTAAGTCGACTTAATAAGGTCCACTTTAAGTCAACTTAAAGTCGACCTTATTAAGTTGACATCATAAAGTTGACCTAATTTTTCAAGTGTAGACAGGGTCTGCATCCTATTCCTACCCTGTAGAGCAGGGGTGCACAACCTTTTTTGGCCAAGGGTCAAATTGCATTTTCTAAGATCAATTGAGGGCCACAAATGCAATGTGGGGAAAGGGGGGTCACATCACGTGATCCCCCCACTTGCTCCACTCCCAGCCTATAAATTGCCCCGAGGACCGCACAGAAATACAGCCCAGGGGCCGCAGGTTGTGCACCTCTGCTGTACAGAATCTACCACTTCCCCCAGCTTAGTGTCATTTTCAAACTTGTTGATGATGTAGTCTGCTCCATCCTCCAGATTACTGAAGAGGTTGAACAAAACAGGCCCCAAGTCCAGGCTCTGGGGCACTCTGTTACCAGCTGCCAACTAGACATCAAGCCATTGATCACTACTCTTTGGCTATGTCTACACTTGCTAAAATTAGTTCGAACTAACTAATTCCAACTAATTTTAGTTAGTTCGAATTAGCTTAATTCGAACTAGAAAAAGTTAGTTCGAACTAAGCAAGTGCCATGAATGGCACTTGCTTAGTTCGAATTAGCGATCCCCATTCATTTCAATGGCCGGTTAGTTCGAACTAAGAAATTAATTTGAATTAACATGGCCACATTGGCTAATTCGAACTAGTTAGTTCGAATTAACCCTTTAGTTCGAATACCCTATTCAAACTTATTAGTTCGAATTAAGGAAGCCTAAGCTTAATTTGAACTAACTAAAGCCTAATGTAGCCATGGCTTTAGTTAGTTCGAATTAAGCCTCCTTAATTCAAACTAACTTGCCAGTGTAGACATAGCCTTTGAGTGTAATGGTCTAGCCAGCTTTTCATCCACCTGATAGTCCATTCATTCAACTCACACTTTAACTTGCTGACAAGAATACCATGGGAGACTATATCAAAAGCTTTGCTAAAATCAAGATATCTTACATTCACCACTTTCCCCACATCCACAAAACCAAATATTTCATCACAGAAGGCGATCGGATTGGTCAGGCACGACTTGTCCTTGGCAAATCCATGTTCACTGTTCCTGATCACTTTCCTCTTTTCCAAGTGCCTGAAAATGGATTAACTGAAGACCTCCTCCATGATTTTTCCAGGGCCTGAAGTGAAGCTGAATGATTTATAATTCCCCAGATCCTCCTTCTTCCCTTTTTTAAAGATGGGAACTATATTTGTCTTTTTCCATTTATTTGGGACCTCCCCCAATCACCATGAGTTTTCAATGATAATGGCTAATGGCTCTACAATATAACATCAGTCAATTCCCTCAGCACCCTCAGATGCATTGCATCTGGCCTTATGGACTTGTGTATGTCCAGTTTTCCTAAATAATCCTGAACCTGTTCTTTCACCACTGAGGACTGCTCACCTCCTGCCTATTCTGTACTGCCTGATGCAGTAGTCTGTGAGCTAAAATTACCTGTCAAGACAGAGACAAAAAAAGCATTTTATTGTTCAGCTTTTTCCACATCATCAGACACCAGATTTCTTCCCCCATTCAGTAAGGGGCCCCCACTTTCTCTGACCTTCTTTTTGTTACTAATGTATCTGTAAAAATTCTTCCTGTTACCCTCCACATACCTTGCTAGCTGCAACTCCAAATGTGCTTTGGATTTCCTGATTTCACTCCTACATGCATGAATAGTATTTCCATACTCTTCCCTAGTTATCTTCCACTTCTTGTAAACTTCCCTTTTGTGTTTAAGTTTACCAAAGATTTCTTTCTGAAACCAAGCTGGTCACTTGCCATATTTGCTATTCTATTTGCTATGCGCCTCAAGATGGTTTGTTCCTGTGCCTTCAACAAGGTTTCTTTAAAATACAGAGAGCTCTCTTGGACTCCTTTCCTCGTCATATTAGCCTTCCAGGGGATCCTGCCTATCAGCTCTCTGAAGGAGTCAAAATCTGCTTTTCTGAAGCCCAGGTTCTGTATTCTGTTGCTCTCCTTTCTCCCTTTTGTCAGAATATGGGACTTGATCATCTCATCATCGCTGCTGCATGGATTACTACCCACTTCTACTTCCACTACCAATTCTTCCCTGTTTGCGGGCAGCAGGATCAAGAGGAGCACAGCCCCTAGTTGGTGTCTTCAGTATTTGCACCAGGATGTTGTCCACAACTCTCCAAAATCTTCCTAGATTGTCTGTGCACTGCTGTATTGCTCTCCCAGCAGCTGTTAGGGTGAATGAAGTCCCCATGAGAACCAGGTCCTTTGATCTGGAAACTTTCATTAGCTGTCTGAAAAAAGCCTGCTCTACCTCATTCTCCTGGTCTGGTGGTCTATAACAGATGCTCACCACCACATCACCCTTGTTGCTCTCATCACTAAACTTAACTCAAAGACTCTCCACAGGCTTTTCTCCAGTTTCATGTTGTAGTTCTGGGCAGTCATACTGCTCTTTTACACACACTGTAACTTTTCCATCTTTTCTCCCCCAACTGTCCTTCCTGAACAATTTATACCCATCCATGACAGTGCTCCATACCTTGTTGAATATCAGGGAGAATGTGCCCAGAATCTTTCAAAAGGATTCAGAATTATCATTGTTATTTATTATGTGTATTGTGGTAACATGTATGTGCTCCAAGGCCAGGATCCCCTGGGGCTCAGCACTGTACAAAAACTGAACAAAAAGACGGTCTCTGTCTGAAAGGGGCCTAACTGCCCTCACTGAAGAGAATTGTGAAATTCCCAGTGACTTCACTGGGAGCACGGACAGGCCAAGACAGGGTAAAGTCACTGGGAACACAGACAGGCCAAGACAGGCCAAGATAGTTTTGAAAATCCTGCCTTCTATCCATCTGTCTCACTCCTCTACTTTACCTCCTTGTGATTCTAACCTCCCCTTTCCATGCTTCAATATTGCTCCCTCACTGAGGGTCTGTGGTAAGGTTGTAGGCAACAAAAGCATTTGGAGAAGGGGAAGACAGAGACTACTTTGGTTTAGGGGAACAATAGCATGAAAAGGAGTAGCATCCAGGAAGCATGTCTGACAGAAGGGGAATGGAGGCCCTTTGTCATTTGTATTTTGCCAGGCATAGGGCAAACAGAATTGGGTGGACATTTCTAGGGACAAGAACATTTGGAGGATGTGTTTTCCACCTATATCATTCTCAGCCACCTCATTGTTAGAGGTGGAAAGCAGACATTCCAGTCACTGCTACTTGGAAGATCTGGAAATGATGGTATGTTCATTTAGGTTGCAAAGGGTCAATCAGTAAGACAGGGGTTTTTTTTGTTTTAGTTTTTGGGTGGTTTTTTTTTTTTTTGGCGGGGTCGGGGGGCTTGTTTGTTTGTTTGTTTTTAAAAATGAGATGTAGGGCTAAAAAGGATCATGGATTCTGGCTCAAATGCAGTCCTCCAGGAGGCAAATCTCTGGCATTGTGAAAAATACACTTGTGAATACAAAGTAAGTTTTACAGGCCAAGGATTGTCACTGAAGATTGGTGACTTGTCTTCTCCATATCTTGTTAAAATCAATGGCTATGTCTACATTTGAAAAGTTAGGTCGACTTTATGAAGTCAACTTAATAAGGTCAACTTTAAGTCGACCGACCTTATTAATTCAACTTAAGAAAAGTCGACTTAACTTTTCAAGTGTAGACGTGGCCCCTTTTTGATCTTATTAAGTTGACTTAACGTTTTAAATCTACTTAAAAAGTTCCACCTAGGCACTACTCCGTCTCTCCACTGGCTTAAGTCGACTTAATAAAGTTGACTTAAGCGCTAGTTCTAATTAAAGCTATGTGTTATTAATTCAAACTAACTTTTCCTTAATTCAACTTAAGGAGCAGCTCATCCCTGGAGTTTCAGCTTTATAGAATTGGAGGTGTCAGGAAGGCAGTTAGCTGCTGGTGGGTGGGAACCACATGGAGCACGATAGCCTATTGGATTCTTCCTCTTCATTCTCTCCAACCTTCAAATCTGGAGAGAATTTGGAGAACATTCAAGTCATAAGCTTCAGGTAACATTGCTGATTTTTCCTCCATGCTCCTGGTATGGATTGTTATTGGGAAATTGTTGATTTCAGGAGTCTAACACTCAGCTTTTTTCTGGGTTGGGGAGGCAAAACATTTCCTTACCAAGGTAGACTGAATAGGTAGGTCTGTGAGCTGAAATCCCATCAAGTTGGCAGGTTCAGCTACTCAGAATGTGGGTGACACTGTATTTCTTTAGTATTTTGACTTAACTTGGGAAAAACCCACTGGGGGTCTTGTCAATGGCTGAGTCTTCAGAAACTCAGAACAATGAGATGTGAATAAAGTAAAGCTGTTTAAAATCTTTCAAGGAGAATTTTAAACAACAAAATAATGCCATTTCTAGGAGTTCTGCTTCATGGGGATGAAAAACCACACACCCAGCTTAATTTAGAAAATTCTACTACATTATGATTAAAAAAAAAAAAAAGAAAGAAAAACACAGTAAGAGATGGAAGTCATATATCTAGATAGGTATTCCTCAGACTGTTCACTTTGCCCATTTGTCTGTAATCTATCTAGTTAGAAACTGTCAATATTTGCATTACAAAAGGGTTAGGGGCTTGAAACTTGGTGCTGGATAGAGTTCCAGCCTGAATTGCTCTGTTCAAAAAGAACATTTAAAAAGATCTTTTGAATATTCCAAAGTCCCAACTTCATACGGGAAATCAACTGCCTATATACATGAGCATCCCCCTTCCACTATAAAAATCACTTTTGCTCAGAACAGATTCTGGGATGTAAACATCAATACAAGCACATTTGTCTGTGACTACACAACTAACAAGCTGTTTATTCTAAAGTATAGATGGTTCAATATGTCAGCACTAAAGAAGTCCAAGAAAGGCAGCTAACAGATTTTACCATTTTAAAGGCAGTATCTATATGGTTAGTACTACGCATGCCTTTTGCTTTTGTTGCTAAGGAAACAAGTGATTACATCTTATTTTTGGCATAAATCTGTAGGTGTAGGAAAGATCTGAAATAAGCCCCCACACAGTACAGAAACCAGTTCTGATGATGCCAAATAATGAGCACAGCCACTGGGAAGCCCCACCTAGTGGCAACTAGAGAGCACCCACAAACACTAGCCATTATATCAAGATTCCTCACTACACAAATTCTACAGAATCCCGTGTTATGGACGGGAGGTCAGTCTAGATGATCATAATACTGTACTCCCTTCTGGCCTTAAAGTCTATGAATATAAATAAAATCTATGACGCACCCAGAAGCAATTTACATCAAGATTTGAAAGCACTAAAATGGATTTTAATGAAACAATTTATTTGTTTCACTGAAATCTGAGTGCCTCCAAATCTTGATGTCAGTTCCTTCTGCATCATAGCACCTGCAGGTTACTTCACAGATTTTTAGATTTTAAAACCAAAACTCATCTAGTTTGACCTCCGGAATAACACAGGCTAAACAACCTCACCCAGAACTTTCTGTATCAAGCCTAAAACTTCCAGTTGAGCTGCAGCGTATCTTTCAGAAATGCATCCAATCTCATTTGAAAGCTTTAAAATGATGGAGAATCTACCACATCCCTGGGTAAGTTGTGCCAAAGGTGAATTAACCTCTTTTAAAAATTTGCTCCTTATATCTAATTTACATATGTGTAACTTCAGCTTCCAATTATGTTCCCAACCACATTTTCCATGCCAATAACCAGTGATGTTACTGTAATATTTCTGGAAAAATCCTGAAAATGAAATATTGTGCAGTGCTTTGGATCACTAAAGCATAACCATGAGATGCTACGCATTGCCCTTCTCACTTACTTTACCTGCATGACTCAGAAGAGATCATAGAGAACTTTTTTTTTATTATTCTGAGAAAGCAAAATCTAAAAAGCAACATATGCACGCCTTCATCTTTAATGTGTGGGCCAGCATTACTCTGTTTGTTTGAGTATGTGACAGACTGTATCCCCATATTCATTCTTTTTACAAGACCAAGATAAATGTTGTAGTTTCATACCTTGTGAAGTATCATTTAAAAACACATGATCTGCTGAACATTATTGTCCTGATAAGTATATGTATCAACTGTGCATGTAAAATTATAAGGGATGGTGTAGGTCCCTTACTGAATGGGGCAGGTATCCTTGTGGTGGATGATGTGGAAAAGGCTAAAATACTCAATGCTTTTTTTACTTCAGTCTTCACAGGCAAGGTCAGCTCCCAGGCTACTACACTGGGTAACACAGAATGGGGAGAAAGAGAGCAGCCCTCGGCGATGGAACATCAGGTTAGGGACTACTTAGAGAAGTTGGATGTGCCCAAGTTTATGGTGTCGGATGAACTGCATCCGAGGGTCCTGAGGGCGTTGGCTGATGTGATATCAGAGCTGCTGGCCATTATCTTTGAAAACTCATGGTGAACGAGGAAGGTCCTGGATGACTGGAAAAAGGCAAATATAGCATCTATCTTCAAGAAAAGGGAAAAAAGAAGAATCTGGAGAACTACAGAACGGTCAGCCTCACCTCAATCCCTGGAGAAATCATGGAGCAGGTCCTCAAAGAATCCATCCTGAAACACTTGGAGGAAACTAGAGTGATCAGGAACAGTCAGCATGGATTCACCAAGGGAAAATCGTGCCTGACCAACCTGATTGCCTTCTAGGATGAGGTGAATAGATTTGTGGATACAGGAAGAGCTGTCAACGTGATATACCTCGACTTTAGCAAGGCTTTAGATACAGTTTCCCACAGCATTCTCATCGGCAAGTTAAGGAAGTATGGGTTGGATGAGTGTATCGTAAAACTGGCTAGACCATTGGGCTCAGTGGGTAGGAATCAATGACTCAGTGTCTAGTTGGCAACCAGTAACAAGTGGAGTGCCCCAGGGGTTGGTCCTGGGGCTGGTTCTGTTCCACATCTTCATTAATTATCTGGATGATGGGATAGGTTGAACGCTCAGTATGTTTGCGGATGACACCAAGCTGGGAGGAATGGTAGACATACTAGAAGGCAGGGACAGAATTCAGGGAGACCTAGACAAATTGGAGCATTGGGCCAAAAGAAATCTCATGAGGTTCAACAAGGACAAGTGCAAAGTCCTGCATTTAGGAAGGAAAAATCCCATTTACTGCTACAAGCTGCGGACCGATTGGCTAAGTAGCAGAACTGTAGAAAAGGACCTGGGAGTTATGGTGGATGGGAAGCTGGATATGAATCAACAGTGTGCTCTTGTTGCCAAAAAGGCCAATAGCATATTGGGCTGCATCAGTAGGAGTGTTGCCAGCCGATCGAGGGATGTGATTATTCCCCTCTATTCGGCCTTGGGGAGGGCGCCTCTGGAATATTGTGTCCAGTTTTGGGTTCCCCACTACAGAAAGGATGTGGCCAAATTAGAAGGAATCCAGCGGAGCGCAACGAAAATGATTAGGGGACTAGGGCACATGACTTATGAGGAGAGACTGAAGGAACTAGGCTTATTTAGTCTACAGAAGAGAAGACTGAGGGGGGATTTGATAGCAACCTTCAACTACTTGAAGGGGTGCTCCAAAGTGGAGGGAGCTAGGCTGTTCACAGTAGTAAAGAGGAAAGAACAAGGAGCAATGGCTTCAAGTTGCAGGTGGGGAAGTCGAGGTTGGATATTAGGAAAAACTTTCTCACTAGGAGGGTGGTGAAGCATTGGAATGGGTTACCTAGGGAGGTGGTGGAATCTCCATCTTTGGAAACATTTAGACAAAACCCTGTAATGATTCAGTGGGAGTGGTCCTGCTTTTAGCAGAGGTTGAACTAGATGACCTCATAAGGTCCCTTCCAACCCTAAGATTCTATGATTTTGATTCTAAGGGTATGTCTACTTAAGAAATTTCTTAAGTTGACTTAATGAAAAATTAATTCGACTTATTAAGAACCACTGGTTAGGTCGACCTAATCCTTAAGTCGATTCCTTAGGTCGACTTAAGCACACTGTAGTCATGGATTAACCTTTAAATTGACTTTATTAAGTCACTTAAGGGCAGTTAGGTCGACTTACTAAGTCCACGTTCAGGGTAACCACTTTGTTAATTCGACCTTTATTAAGTCGACTTAACAAAGTCGACCTAACTTTTTCTAGTGTAGATATAGGCTAAGATTCTACTACTAAACATTGATGTAATATGCTCCAAGTTTAGAAAAGCAGGCACAAACCAGTTCTAAGAAATAAAAAACAAACCAACACCTTAGCCAGGGGTCAACAAACTCAAGTGAATCATTACCTAATGAAACAACCATTCTTTGGAAAGAGGAAGTGTGTCAGCAAGAACTGTGCATACTGACAATACAACAACTAGGAATTCCTATGTAAAGAGACTAGCTTTCACCTGAATCTTGGCTGGAGATAATCTAAAAGGGGGATGGTGTAAAAAAAGAAAGCACATACAACACAAATTACCTTTCTCCTCTATTCCTTTCTGTTCAGGGCAGCAACATCATGTGAAGAAATATTGAACTGGGAGAAGTGTCCTGACCTGGAGGCTTCCAGCCACTAAAAGACTGAAAAGAGCAGGAGATGAGAAAAACCTTTGCTATGAATCCATGTAGCTTGCTAAATTGGGTATTAGTTTGTATTTTATCTTTTTTTTGTGGGCTATTCTGACTTTTATACCTTTCTGAATCATAGAAGAATCATAGAATCATCAAAAACTACGGTTGGAAGGGAGTGGGACCTCAGGAAGTTATCTAGTCAAACTCCCAATTCAAAGTAGGACCAACCCCAACTAAATCATCCCAGCCAGGGATTTGTCAAGCCGAGCCTTAAAAACCCCTAAGGATGGAGATTCCACCACCTCCCTATGTAATCCCTTCCAGTGTTTCACCACCCTCCTAGTGAAAAAGGTTTTCCTAATATCCAACCTAGACTTCCCTGTGATGTTCCCCTCCTGAAATCTGGACTGGTGTGCAGCTGTGCTATTCCAATTCTCAGCCCCGACTTACCCTCCTTGCTGACCCTACTCCTGGGTCAGCTCACGTCCATGCTCCTGCAAGCAACAGGACCCTCACCCAATGGAAGAGTGCTCTCACTAGTTATCCATGGGATGGTCCCCCAACAAACACCTCCAGCCCCAAAGGCAAGCCTGGGAACTTCCATCTTACAGAGTTCAGTGGACCTTGCAAGCTCATTTCCACTTGACCATCAATTTAAGTAAGAAATTGATACACACCAGCTTTGCTCTCATTGGAGCCTTATACACTCTCACTCAACATACACTGCTTCAGAGAAAACAAGCATAAGTTTTTATTACGATATGATTTTAAGTAAATATAAGTCAAATCAACATAAAATCAGATCATTCACTCAAGGAGATATCACGGTCAAATAAAGGAAAAAGTTGCATTCTAAACTAAAATCACTGGTATGGTCTATGTTCAGTTTACCACGCAGGCTTGGCTATGATGATCTTTAGCCAGACTCTGCACTGTGGGTAGGTGTCAGTCCTCAATGTTCCTTGAAGATTGGATCTGGGGAAGAGCCATATACTGTTCAAAGTGCCCCTTTTTCTCTTCAAACCCTTTAGCTTCACCCTGTGGCCAGGCGATTCTTCATGTTGTGATTTTTCCTTCTTGAGCCAAGGGGTGCATCTACACTGGCAAGTTAGGTCGACTTAAGTAGGCTTAAGTAGACCTAAACAAAGCTACGTCCACACTGGGCTTTTATTAAGTCGACTTAAGCACTTCCTTAAGTCGACCTAAGGAAAGCTTAAGTCGACTTAGTAACACCTCATTTTAGGTTGACTTAAGCCTTAAGTTGACTCCTTAAGTCGACTTAAAGCCAGTGTGGACAGGAATTAGTGCCTAAGTCGACTTTATTAAGTAGACTTAGAGTGTTAAGTCAATTTAATAAGGTCGACAAGGGGCTATGTCTACACTAGAAAAATTAAGTTGACTTAGTTAAGTCGACTTAATAAGGGGGGCAAAACTGGACACAATAGTGTCCTGGTCGGGACCGTGGGGCTCCTGTGGGGCTCCCTTGTCCCCAAGATCCATGCTCCAGCTGCCGCAGCTGGAGCGCAGGTCCCGGGGACAAGGGATCTCGGGGCTTCCTTCTCGCCGGGACCTGTGTGGTCCCAGCGAGAAGGGAGCCCTGAGGTCCCTTCATGCTGGGATCCCCGCTCTAGCTGCCCGCTGCTGAGCAGCTGGAGCATGGGTCTCCAGTTCTCCTTCCTCGTCGGGACCGCATGGTCCAGCTGCTGATCAGCTGAAGCGTGGGTCCTGGGGAGAAGGAAGCAAGCCCCACGGTCCTTTCTTGCCAGGACCTGAGTGGCTACCCCATGTCTACGCTGGCTTAAGTCGACTCTAGGGAGTCGACTTAAGCCTTAGATCGATTAGGAAGGTGGTGTTAGAAAGTCGACTTAAGCTGCTTAAGTCGACTTAAGGAAACTGCAGTGTAGATGCAGGGTAAATTAAGTCGACTTAAGCAGGCTTAAGTGAACTTAATTAACCAGTGTAGACGCAGCCATACTGCCATCAAAAACCTCTCTTGTGGTGTTAGGCTTGCAGTTGCTTCCATTGCATTCCCCACCAAAGGGTTCTATTGTTGCCTGGCATGCTTCACGCCTAGTGTGTCCCAAACTGTATGCCCCATACTGGGGCACAAGGGCTATGTTTATACTAGGGCTAGGCCAAATAAGTGAACTTAGCATTTCCACACTATAAGGTTAGGTCGACTTAAAGTAGACCTTGCCACACTTACCAGTGTGGACGCTCTAAGTCGACTTCTAAGGGCTAGGTGGACCTGGGAGTGGTCCATGGTGGGAGGGGGCACCCCTTTCAAAGTGCCAGGGGGCTCAACATTTGCCCCATTGTACCAGGGTAAAATGGGGGCTGAGCAGGGGCAGGGTATAGGAGCAGGGTGGGCAGGGCTGTGTCCTGCCCTGTGGGTGGGCACACCAGCCTCTGGCTGTGCCAGCCACCCTTGCAGGAGGTCTGTGGGGGAGCCCTGGGAGCCCTTTAAATTGATTTAAAATTGACTTAGGGCTAATCCGTGTCTACACTAGCTAAGTCGACTTAATAAAGTCGACTTAGCCAGTAACGTCAACTTTAAACTAGGTTTTATAAAGTCGACTTAAAATTTCCTAAAGTCGACTTAAGCAGCAGCTTAAGGCAATTTAAGGAAATTGTAGTGTAGATGCAGAGTAAATTAAGTCGACTTAAGCAGTCTTAAGTCGACTTAATTTACAAGTGTAGATGCACCCAAGGAGCCCATGGAAAGCTATTCTGTATGTTTCACAGGAGAAGTCATGGTATGCTCACTTGCAGTGTATTATTCAGCCCCTGAATGGCTGCCTTGGTTGACCGTGCAGAGTTCCAGAAAGGTTTTGGGAAACAAGAGAGATAAACCTGGGAATCAAGCTACTCTTAAGCCGTGTTTGTTTGTGTCTATTAGATGTAGTTGTTTCCTTTAATACAGGGGTGTCAAACTCATTTGTTATGTGGGCCAGGTTTGACTTAAATGTATTTTAAATGGGCTGTACATACCTTAAATAGAAATACGAGGGACTCTTGCAACATTGCAGAGCGCTGTGTATGCGAGACTGCGCTCCATACCGCTCTCTGTCACTCTTTCTTTGTTAGGGAGAGGGTGTGGTCCTGCAGAGCACAGTCAGGGGCCTGATGAAAGTGGTTCGCGGGCCACATTTTGACACCCCTGCTTTAATACATGCCTTCTGTTTGAGATAGACTGGCAAGGTCCCTCTATGGAATCCACTCCTTAAATTCAGCTAAATCTCAGTGGGTGATTGTGTTCAGGACCTTCCACAGGCACAGGGCTCAGGATGAAGTTTAATAGGCCTGCTTTGCAATAAACTGTACATGTAAAGCATGTTCCTATTTAAATTTTATTAGGAAAATAACTGGTATATTTCCATGATGAATATAGAAAAATCTCTTCAAGGTGTTTAAATTATTAAAATGTTAAGGCCAGATGCATCAAAGGGAATGAATAATTATCAGTCTGATATTTTATATGAATCATGAAATCCTTCAACAATAATTTGTCGATAGTGAGCCAAAAAAAAAAAAGATTAATAGCATTGACTCATTTCACAACACTTTCATTGGCATTCTTTGGGAGCTGACAAAATATTCTGTGCCAGACTGGCTCCTTGATGCCAAAAGCAGCCTTGTGGGGGTCTTCATATTTTTTCTTGGGTAAGTTTAAAAAATACAAAAAGTGCTCTTCTTATTTCAAGGCCTGGCAGTTGCTGACCATTCTCAGCTCTCCCTGCCATCAGTTTGTGTGTGTTCATATATCACAATGATAAGCAGAGCATAAAGATACCTATAAAAGTAGATAGCTGCACCACAATATTTATGAATATATAGAATAGAGATGTGTATATAATCAGATATAGAACTATATATAATTATAAGTGTATATATAAACTATATACAAGCAACAAGTGGAGAGCCCCAGGGACTGGTCCTCGGATGGGTTTTGTTTAACATCTCCATTAATGAAGTGGAGGAGGGAGTGGATTGCATCCTCAGCAAGTTTGAAATGATACTAAGCGAGGGGGAGTGGTAGATATGCTGCAAGGTAGGTATAGATACAGAGTGTCTTAGACAAATTGGGGGATTGCGCCAAAAGAAATTTGATAATGACAATGACAATTGCTGAGTCCTGCATTAGGATAGAATAATCCCATGTACTGTCACAGACTGGGGGGAAAGGACCTGGGGGTTACAGTGGACAAGAAGCTGGATATGAGTCAATAGTGTACCCTTATCGCCAAGAAGGCTAATGACACATTGGGCTGCATTAGTAGGAGCATTGCCTGCAGATCGAGGGAAGGGACAGCTGGAGCGCAGCACAGCATGGTGCTGGCCAAGGGAGCCCCGGGCTTCCTCCTGGCTGGACCGAGCGGTTGCAGCCAGGAGGAAGCGCGGTCTCCCGCGCTCCCTCCTGATCGGGACCGTGGGGCTCCCTTGTCCCCGAGACCTGTGCTCCAGCTGCCGCAGCTGGAGCACAGATCCCGGGGACAAGGGACCGCGGGGCTTCCTTCTTGCCAGGACATGAGTGGTGCCGGCGAGAAGGGAGCCCTGAGGTCCCTTCTTGCTGGGATCCCCGCTCCAGCTGCCCACTGCTGAGCAGCTGGAGCGCGGGTCCCAGCCAGTGCTCCAGCTGCTTAGCAGTGGGCAGCTGGAGTGTGGAGCTCCGGCTCTTCCTCCTGGCCCGGACCACTCGGGTCTGGGGAAGTTGTCCCCAGGACCCCAGTGGTCCAGGCTAGGAGGATTCCCTTCTGCCTGGGATGTGAGAAGTCCCGAGCAGAAGGGAGCCAAGTGGTTCAGGGCAGAAGGGAGCTCCTCACTCCCTTCTCCCCCAGACTGCTCAGGGGCTTGCTGCCCTGGGGAGAGCCAGCCCCGTGCAGGGCTGGCTCTCCCTGGAGCAAACAAGTCGACTTAGAGAGTCCAGTGTGGACTCTCTAAGTCGATTTAGTAAGGGCCCCTTTAAGTCGACTTAGGAGTCCAGTGTGGACTCTCTAAGTCGACCTAATAAGGTCGACTTAAAGTCGACTTATTAAAGTCGACCTTTTAAAAGTCGACCTTAATTCCCTAGTGTGGACATAGCCTATGAAAGCAGAATATCCCGTTCTTCTGTCAACCCTGGAAACCTTCTTGGCTATTCTCAGATTGCTAACTGAGGAGAAAGTTTAGCTTTAAGTTAACTTTTGTTTTAATGAAGAGTATACTTCCTCATCATATTCTGATGCTGCAATTATATTCTAGCCATGTTTAAGCAGTACACAATTCCCAAAGAATGTGTAGTTCAGCTGGTGCTATTAACCTTATTCAGTTTATTAACTTTACATAAAAGTATTAATTGCAGCTTTATAATGTTTAAAACCCACCAAAGCAATTATCAATATCATCTCTAAGTGAGGTCCCTGTATGAAAACAGGGACCTGCTGACCTTTTTCACTTAGACAAAAATGTTTATCTGAAAATTTTTAAAGAAGAGAAAAAGCTAATGTTTCTTTAGAATCAGTACTTGCTATAAATAATGAAAAGTTCAGCATTTACCAGAGATTTAAACACCATATTCCATTTATTTGTTACTATAAAGAATGGAAGAAATTGGTGAAAAACATTTTGTGAAATTCAGTACTAAAATTGTTAGTTCATTTCACTGGAGCCCTCTAAACAGGCCTCACATCCCCTACATGGAGGTTCTTTGCAAATTTATCTTCCCTTGTGCCCTCATTGGGAACAAACCAACTACTGACTTTTTAACTTCTTCATAGAGTCATAGACTCTTAGGCTATGTCTACACTGGGAAATTAAATCGACTTAAGGAAGCTAACGTCGACTTAAACAAAGCCGTGTCCATACCAGGCTTTCATTAAGTCAACTTAAGAAATTCCTTAAGTCAACTTAATGAAAGCATAAGTTGACCTAATAAGAACCACCGGTTAGGTCGACTTAAACCTCCTTAGGTTGACCTAACCCTTCTTTAGGTTGACCTAAGCTTAGTGTGGACATTTAAGTCCACTTCGTTAAGTCGACCTAACGGCAGTTAGGTCAACTTAACAAAGTGGACTTAGTCCATGTCCATGGACACCACTTTGTTAAGTCGACTTAATAAGGTCGACCTTAAGTCGACTTAAAGTTGACCTTATTAAATCGACTTAACAAAGTCGACCTAACTTTTCCTAGTGTAGACATAGCCATAGACTCTAAGGTCAGAAGTCTGACCTCCTGCACAATGCAGGCCTCAAAACCTCACCCACCCATTCCAACAATAAGCCTCCAACATATGACTGAGTTATTTACCTCCTCGAATCATGATTTAAGGACTTTAAGATACAGAGGATTCACCGGTAGGTGAGACATGCCCTGTGCGCCTTCATCTTCAAAAGACAAACCTAGGTCCCAGCCTCAATAACCAGAGCAGAGCTTTGGACTTTCCTTGCTGATGCTATTGGTGGTCCAGGTTGGGAATCAATTTCAATGGGTATGCATCTGGTAAGCACAGAATCATAGATGTGTAAGACTGGTGGGAACCTTGAGTGGTGTTCTAGTCTAGTCCCCTGCATTCAAGGCAAGACTAAGTATTATCTAGACCAGAGGCAGGCAAACTACAGCCTGTGGACTGGATTCAGCCCATGAGCTCCTGTCCTCCAGCCCACCACCAGCTCAGAGCCGCTCTTCCCTCCACAGCTCCAGTGGTGGCTTGCGCTGTGGCCAGAGTGCCACTGCCGTTGCTGCCGCTCTCCCTCCCCCTCCCAAGTTCAGTGGCAGCTCACCCTACAGCTGGAGTGCTGCCGCCACTTCCCCACCCTAGCAGCTCCAGCTGAGCTGGGAGGGAGGGGCAGCAGTAGCTCGTGCTGGGGCCAAAGCGCTGCCACTGTGGTGCCTCCCTCCCAGCTCCAGCTGAAGCTGGGAGGGAGATGGAATGGCAGCCGTACTCTGGCCCAGGTGCGAGCCGCTGCTGGACCTGGGAGGGACGGGGAGTGAAGTCCAGCTCCACCCTTTTTCCAGGGAGGGGGGCTGGCCACTCCCCGCTCCAAGCCCTACCCCCACTCCCACCTCTATGAGGGGACATACATATGATGTGAGTGGCCATACATACAATGTGGCCCTCTGGCCAAAAATGTTGCCCACCCCGATCTATATCTTCCTTGACAGATGTTTGTCTAAGCTGCTCTTAAAAAATTTCCAATGACTGAGATTCCATTGCTACTCTACTCAATTTATTCCATTGTTCACCTACCCTGACAGTTAGGGAGATTTTCTTAATGGCCAAACTAAACCTCCCTCATTTCACTTTAATCCATTGCTTCTTGTCCTATCTTCAGAGAAATTTTTCTCCATCCTCCTTATAACAACTTTTTAATGTACTTGAAAACTGTTCTGTTCTCACTCAGTTTTCTCTTCTCGAGACAAAATCAGGTTTTTTTCAATCTTCCTTCTTGGGTCATGTTTCTAGATCTTTGATCATTTTTGTTGCTCTTCTTTGGATTTTCTCCAATTTGTCCACATCTTTCCTGAAATATGGCACCCAGAACTGGACACAACATTCAAGTTGAGGCCTAATCAACACAGAGTACAGTGGAAGAGTTGCTTCTCCTGTCTTGCTTACAAAAAGCCTGCTAATGAAGCCCAGAATGATGCTTGCAGTTTTTACCACAGTGTTACCCTGTTGACTCATATTTAGCTTATGATCTACTATGGACCTCAGATCCCTTTCTACAGAACTCCTTCCTAGGCAGTCATTGCCCATTTTGTATGTGTGCAGCTGATTGTTCCTTCCCAAGTGGAGCACTCTGCATTTGTCCTTATTGAAATTCATCAAATTTACTTCAGATCATTTCTCCAGTTTATCCAGATTATTTTGACTTTTGATCCTATCCTCCAAAACACTTGCAACACCTCCCAGTTTGGTATCATCTGCAGACTTTATAAATGTATTCTCTTTGCCATAATTTAAATCATTGATGAAGATCTTGACCAGCACTAGACTCAAAACTGATCCCTGTGGGACCTTACTTGATACGCCCTTCCAGGTTGACTGTGAACTACTGATAACTATTCTCTGGAAACAGTTTTCCAACCAGTTATGCATGCACTCACCTTATAGGAGCTTTATCTAATTTGTCCTATGTTGTTCTACACTGTATTGTCCTATGATCCCAGGGGAATCAATTCCAAAACACCCAGTAAGCTTCACAGGAGCAGGATTTCACCAATGCTTTTGCAGCTGTATCCATGCAAAACAACTTATTTTGGGGTAAAAACAATTTTTTTTCCTGATCTTTTCTGTCATGGGCAGGCTAGATATGAATTCTTTCTTTACAGAGTCTTTTTCAGAATGAGGAGCTTAGATTTCTGATTGGCAGTCCATGAAAGATGGGAAACACTTCAAGGTCTTAGTTATATAGTTTGCTAAGGACCAGTTAGTGAATTTCTACAGAGAAAGTCAAATTACATGCAACTGGATTATTCATTAGGATGATCATCTGGATGGGAAAAAATAATCAGAGATTACATCTACCATTTCTGAGTTTTCAGTGCTGTTGGACCTTGGAGCATTGTCAGACAGAGTTATAGAAGGTTAATGAGGTTTTATGAATCCTGAATAATATATGCATTTTTATTGTCATCCCATATGCTAGAGAGAGGTTTGAATTTATAGAAATAGAAATGACACTATTATAATTGCCTGCTTCTTACTCTGCAGTTTCCCCCTTGTTATGCTCTAGGAATGAATATCCATGTAATACCTTCTGTTATGCATAACTGAAGGAAGCAAAATAAAGTGAGAGACCACCATCATGAACTATCTTCCCATACGTTTTTCCTTGAAGCAAGGTGGACCCCAGATTCTAAGATTACAGACAGACACCCTGTAACTGAGAATTGTGTGGGGTTCAGCTGATTCAGAGGTAATGGACTGGGAATACATGGAACATTGATGCTCCAGAGCATTCTTTCCACTCCAGCCCCTGGGAAATGCTCGTGTGATACAAATCCAGTCAGAGTTGTTTCATTGGAGTTGCCTCTTCCACCAGAACATCTGGAATTTAGGATCTTCAGGGGATGGCTACAGGAGATTAGCCATGATGCTGGGAACCCATCTGCAAGTACAAGCATCCCAATTTGTGCAGATCTTGGGAACATCCACAGATCTTGTGTAACCCATATGCCTGAAAAGGCTATCTCTGAGAGACCTGCTGAGGGTGGGTTACTGTTGTTGGGCAGATTAACGACCCACAACTGGAAACTTCCAGAGGCAGGGAGTGGTAGCAATTTGAGCATGCTCCACAGTGTACCCTGCTGGTATGATGTGATGTTGTCAGTCAGATGACTGGAGAGCAGCAGCCTGAGCAGACAGCAGGCAGGAGCTGCCTTGAGGGGAGACCATGTGCTCAGTGTTCTGGAGAGGAGCTGAGCCAGGAGTGAACAAGATGTTTTCTCCATGTAAAGGAGTCATTTGCAACAGACCTTGCAGACATGCATATGGGACTGAGGGCTGGTTGCAGAGGAGAAGAGAAAGCCTGCATGTAATGCTACAGAGGATCCCAGCAAAGAAAGAAGAGGACAGCTATTTCTTGCCACTCAAGCTTCCACACTGGAACAGAGACTGTAGCTGAGAGTTGGGTGAACTCCACACAGACTTTGGGACTCTTGGGTATCTTTCATGCAAGGGATTGTTCTTGGTTAAATGTAGTTTGTTTTCTTAGGATAAGGTTCATTTAGTTAGTAGTTAATAAAGTTCATTGTTATGTTTGTTTTTAGTAGTATTTTAATGTGTGAGTGTAGCTCTGAGCAAGCTTCGCCGTGAGTCCTGTACAGACTGGATCCTGGGTCTCCAGCTGCTTTCCCCACAGGGATTGGGATTGATTTCTGTGGGGCACTGGAGAAGGGCAATTTAATTAATTTTAGCCCACCTGAAGGTTACACTTGCAGACCAAACATCCTTCCTATTCTGCAGAGAAGTAAACATCACATTGTCAAATGAGATTATTTATAGGGAAGATCTTAAATGGGAATGCCCAACATTGCCTTTCTTTTAGCTCAGTAGCAAGGATTTTTAATAAATCTGTGTTAGCAGGGATAGTACCATGTGACTGGAAAATAGCAAATGTCATTCCATTATTTAATGGGGGAGGGAATGAGCTGGGCAATTACAGATCTGTTAGTCTGATCCCAGTAGTTTATAATGCTTTAGAACAAATTGTGAAGGAAAGAATAATTAAATTCATGGCATAACGATAAAGGCGATGTAATACAACCTGGGTTTAGCAAAGTTGCATCATGCAATAATACCCTGCTTTTCTTTTTCTGAGAAATTGACACTTTTTGAGATAAGAGAAAGTAGATTCAGTATACTTGTATTCCAACAAAGCATTTGACATAGTACCAAATGGGATATTATTAGTTAAATTAGAGAAGATGAGCTTGAGTTCAGGCATTGTAAAGTGGAGAAGGAAAGAGTTAGAGGGGAGAAAGCAATGGGTTGTGCTGAAAGGGGAATTAACAGACTGGATGCAGGTTATTGATGCAATTCTTCAAGGATCAGTCTTGGGACCAATCTTATTCATTATTTTTAATAATGACCTGGCACAAAAAGTAGGAGTGTGCTAATGAAATTTGCTGATTACATATCATTGGGAGGCGTCCTCAGTATGAAGGAAGATCAAAATGACTGAAGTGACAGAAATGGGCTGAAATTCAATAGCACAATGTGCAATGACATGCACTTAGAAACTAATAATAAGAACTTCTACTGTAAACTGGGAGTGATCAGTAGTCAGCAACAGAGGAGGAAAGAGACCTAGGTTTGTGGGATGGTCACAAGATAACTATGAGTTAGCAATGTGTTGTGGCTATGAAAGAGTCAAATGAGATCAATGCCTATATCAGGTGAGGCATTTCCAGTAGAGATCAGGAAGTACTAATGCCATTTTACAAGGCACTGGTAAAACCTCATTTGGAATCCTATGTGCAATTCTGGTCACATATGTTCAGGAATGGTACATTCAAACTTGAACGGGTGCAGAGAAGTGCTATGAGGATGAGCAAGGGAATGGAGTACCTATTTTTGGGAAGAGATTGGAAGGGCTTGGTTTTTATAGTTTAGTGAAAAGAAGGCTGAGAGAGGACATGATTGCTTTCTATAAATACATCAGGGGGATAAATACCAGGTAGGGTACAGAGCTGTTTAAGCTAAAGGACAATGATATCAAAAGAACAAAAAGATATGAACTGGCCAACAGGCTGAAAATTAGAAGGAGGCTTCTAACCATCAGAAGGTTGAGGTTCTGGAACAGCCTCCCAGCAGGAATTGTGAGGGCAAACAAAGTAAGAAGTTTTCAGACAGAACTCGACAACTTATTAGTGTGAATGTGTGTTGGGACTGCTTGTGATGGTAAGGGACAAAGCTCAACAGCCTTGGGCCTCAGTTCCATTTTATCTTGTGTCCATAAAAGCTCATGTTTCATGGTTTAGGGTCAGAAGGAGGTATCCCTCAGGGATGGCCACAGCTGAAGATAGGACATTGGATGGGAAGGGCCAGGATCCTGCGAAATTGAGAATTCTCTTGCAGGTGTTTGGCTGACTGGCTCTTGCTAACATACTCAGGGTCAACCTGATTGCCATAAGTGACGCTGGGAAGGAATTTCCCCAGGTAAGACTGGCAGTGACCTTTGGGATTTTCTCTTTCTCTGCAGCATGTGTTTGGGTCACCTCTCAGGATTATCTGGCTATATTTCAATTAATCATTTCCCTGCCATTGCAGTGACCTTGGACACTGGTGCACTTCGGTCCCCTCCTAGTCTGTGTGTGCTGCATATGATCGTTTAGTTTCCTGTTGGCTGTAATACTTTGATCTAATTCCAGTTGTTGGGTTTCGTATGTAGGTGCTGGGTGGTGTTTGTAGCCTGTGGTATACAGGAGGTCTGACTAGATCATCTGGAGGTCCTTCTGTCCTTAAATTCTGACTCTATGAGAATTCTCTGACTACAACCTGTTAACATTTTTCAGATTTTTAAATTTCAAAGTTTGATATATCACCATAAACTTTCAATGACTTTTTCACAAATTGTCTCCCTCCAACACCCCCTTTTTGACCAACTTTAAAGATGGACAATATTTTGGGGTGGGGGATTTTAAAATCCAAACTTTTTTTTCAACTGCAATAATTTGAATTTGGAAAAACAAGAACTAGAAAAACATTAAAAAGAATAAAATAGTGAAATATTTCCCTTTCCTCCCAAACAACTCATTTTACTGTGTAGGGGATCAACTGACCCAAACTTTCTGATGTTACTATTCGACTTGCTCCAGAATTCCCTTGTGGAGGGAGCTTGTGTTTATACACACACAAACTCATACACATTGAACTATTAACATTTTTCTCATGAGTATCATCAGGAGTTATAAGGAATTTGGGGCTGATTATGAGTAAATTGGGAGTGTATTTAGATATACCCAGAGAAATATACATATCCACAGTTTGTTGCATCCAAACTTCCTACTTTTTACTAGGCTATTTCATGCCAAGGCAAGAGGAACATTAGTCACTAGAGATTGTTATCTTAGTTTCAGAGTAAGTGCACCTGTGTCCGCCCTTCTGTGGTCCTTTCCCAGCGTGTCCAGTCAGGTGACAGGTCTCCAGCCATCACCTGTTTATGGGCTGAAAACCTTGTCTCATTCCCTTCTGACCAGGGAAATTAAATCTGTGCAGCCCGTTGCCATCTTTTGTGCTACACACCATGCCTGTCTGCCTGAAGGTGAGCCTCTGTGCTCTCAGAGGGTAAAGACAATGTTCTTACCAGGAGTTACACATTACCACCCAGTGCTTTCTACATAAGCACATTTATTCTTAAAATTAAAACATTGTAGAGAAAATATAAAAATAATGAAGAGATTTAAACATACACTAAACACACCAAAAGTCACTCAGTAGTCTATAAAACACTAACAGGCCAGAGTCTTTCATAGAATCATGGAAGATTAGGATTGGAAGGGACTTTAAGAGGTCATCTAATCCAACCCTCTGATCAAAGTAGGACCAACCCCAACTAAACCACCCCAGCCAGAGCTCTGTCAAGCTGCACTTTAAGAACCTCTAAGGATGAAGACTCCACCACCTCCCTAAGCAACCCATTCCAGTACTTCCCCACCCTCCAACCCTTCTGCAGGAGTTGGGGCATGCATTGAAGATAGCCTTGAGTAAGTTTAAGCGCAGCCTTTTTATATTAAAGTCCTTTCTTTGTTTGCTGGTCTCTGGTAAACCCAAAACACCAATATGTTGCTGTATTACTCTCTGACTGTGACCACTCCTCTTTTGTGTAGTCTTTTATACCTGACTTCATCTGAATGATCATATAAGTGCTTTCCAATAAATCTTTTGTTTTCACTAAAATTCTTATAATCCTAGAAGACTCTTGTAATATTTAGCCTGTGATATTTTGTTTCTTCTTGGAAAACAACCAGATTTGGAATTCTTTTTCTGCCTCTTTGGGACAATTTATTTGAATGACTGCACAATCCATGTTTTAATAGAATTCTGTCTTCCTTGAATTTTAGACCAGGGACCCATCTCTTCATCATGATTGAGAACACACGCAGACACATCAATCAGGTCATCAGCTGTGCTTACAGGATATTAATATGCTGATCTGGAGGTAAAACTTGATTACTTATAACATTCAGAATCGCTTTTCTGCCAGGAACATGCTCCTCTCATATATTTAAACCAGTATGTTTAAGCCTTTTCTAATAAATATCATTCTTATAGGTCTATACATATTTTTTTCTGGATAAAATATGGATCTTGGTAATTTATTATCTGCTTCTTAGTGAAAGAGTCCTCCTACTCAACTACCAGATATTTGATCTCTTTTATTACCTTTAGATTACATTTTCAGTAGAAATAAAATACTCCAGTCCTAATTGTGTGTAATGTAAATATACTGGGCTACCGATATGCTAATCAGTAATGGCTTGGCCCTCTTATTTTGAAAAGAAAGATGACTCAAAATCTTATCTAATCTTATATAACCTTCTATTCTGCACCCATCCACCTACTGGAGTTCTGGATAAAATATATTCTGGATTCAAACTATGCATTCTTGGTTTTTATCAAAATCCAGCCTCATTAGACCATCTCCAAATTGTACTTATGTCATCCCCAGTTTGCTTCTGTTTTACATCCTAGGGCTCAAAGTGTGCTCTGAGTCACACAGATCTTGTTCTGTTTCTCTCACACCCACACACCATGTGACCCCACCATTTCAAAAGATACTAATAACGAGGGCCAGATTAATACAGAGGCTATAGGGGCTGAAACACGAGGCCCCAGCCTAAAGCAGAGCCCTGGGCTCCAGCCCCTAAGGCTCCTACCTGATATACTCTCCCCCCACCCCCCCCGATCCTCCCACTTAGCGCTGGTGGGGCTTGGGGGAGCACTGGGAGGGGCCAAGCCTTGCTGGTGCTGGGGGGGGGGGAAATGGGCCCCAGGGCCCAGAGGCCAGGGTCCATGCTCCTGCCTTGCCCCTATGCCAGCTGGTCAGCCCCCAGGGGCAGGACAGCCCTGTTTGCTCCACCTGGGAGGCGGAGCTGGCTGGCATGTGTTGGGGCCTTCCAGGGCCCATGGCCCTGGAGGGCTGCACCCCAGGCTGTGCCACACAACAGCCAGCCCCACCCCCAGGTGCAGAATGGCTGGAGCAGGACTAGGGTGGGAGGGTCCTCTGGTCCCAGGACCCCGCCCCCAGTGATAACCTGCCTGCAGGTTGCCATACTGGACCAGGCCCAATAAGGCCCTGTTAACAAGAATTTTTTCTATAATCTGTGGACGAAGCAGTTGGAAGTGACAGAGGAGGAGAAAAACTTGTTTAATGGCTGATAGGATAACTATAAACCACCAGTGTGATGCAGCTGTGAAAAAGGCTAATGTGGTCTCAGGATGCATCAGACAAGGTATTTCTAGTTAAGACAAGGAATTATTATACAAAGCACGTGTGGCATACCATGTGCATTTCTGGTCTCCAATGTTTAAGAAATATGGACTCAACCTGAAACAAGTACAGAGAAGGGCTATGAGCATGATCAGAGGAAAGAAGAACCTACCTTATGAGAAGAGGCTTTAAGGGATTGGCTTGTTTAGCAGAACAAAAAGGGACCCGGTTTATACCACAGCATGATTTTGGTGGCAATCAAAGGAAGATATGCAAAGTACTTAAAATACCTTGTGTATCTCCCTCCGATTTCCTATCGCCTACTTACCGTGGTGTCTTTGGTGCACTCAGTCAGAGGGAAATGCCCTCCCTCCAGCTCAGCACTACTCCTTCTGCAGGGTGGTCTTACAAGATCAGCTTCCTGATCGGTTGAGTGGGTCTTCACAGATACAATCATTCGATTCAGAAGATCAATCTGATGGTTTTGAATTTGCCGCCGTCAGTGAAGACCTGCCCAGAGATGCATTTGCTCTTTTTAAGTGCAGCAGGGGGATAAATTAAGGGAGGAAGAGGAGTTAAGTTCAGCGCCAATGTGGACACAAGAAAAAATGGATATAAACTGGCCCCCAACTAGTTTAGACTTGACAAATATAAGATTGAATTTCCTAAGCGTCCTGACACCAAAAACTAAATGAGTGGTAGTTCTGCCATGAACTATATAACAAGCCTAACGTGAGAAATTAAAGAGAGGAATAACTGAGAAAGTGTGGAAAATGTCAGAGGGTTTAACAGCAATTGAAAAAGCAATGCCAACCCACAGGCCCCAAGCCTCTGTGGTAATCTGTCTGCATTTCTGGAGCATAGACAGCAATGGGATTAAGGTTCCTCGTGCCCGTCAGCAGGCTCATGTGATGACCTGCTGATTCCAACAAAAGGCAACATTTCCCAGCCGAGAGCTCACTTGCTTTGCCTCTCTGATGCTCCAGCCCCACAGAAATGCTCAGCAACCCTCAGCCAGTGGTCAGCCCATTTTCCTGCTTTGAGAAAAAATCTCCAATCATAGCAGAAACCCCAGTTTCACAGAAAAGAAGACTGAGGGAAATTTCTAAATGTGCAATTTACTCATTCACCCAGTAGCCTAAGGGCAGTGAAAAGTGTTCCATCCACTCACACTGGAATGACTGTCATGCACGCAACACAGCGAGGCTCTGCAGAGACCAAAAAATGGCTTGTGGATGGTCTGGCATAGAGCCAATGTGACAGCATGTAGATCTGGTGTCTGCACACATCTTCATGAGGGAAATGCAGGGATCAGAGTAATCGCCCTTGTACAAAGTTTTACTAATGGAGGAAGCCAGGAAGCATGTCCTGGGTTGATGTTAACTGTCATAGCTGCAGTGATTTCAACAGAGCTATTATCTGAGGGCCTGCCCTGAAAGTTTACACCGGGACCTTCTCTCTGGGAAAGGATGCTGTGAAGTTATTCTGCCGTGAGCCTGGTTGAGAGGAAGAGAAGTGGTTTTAGTTTGAAAGCATGATACCAAAATCAAACCCTTAATTTTGCACTAGACCCTACTTTCATACTCGACTGGCCTCATTTTAATAGGATCATTTTATGAGTCTCATCTTGAGGAGCATAGATTAAAATAAATTAATAACATTCATTTTTTTTTAAATCCAGAGATTTGTTCTGCCTATTCAACTTAACATTTTTTTAAAAAAAAATATTGTTCTAATGCACATAAGCAAACAAGGGCATTAAAACAGCTGTCGTTATTTCTGTATCCAACGTTTACTTGCTCCCCAGTTGCCGGAGGAAAGTGATCATGTGTTAGGCAGAAGATGACTGATTAGAATAAGTCTCTGTATGTTGGATGCTAGAGGGGCAGGAGGAAAAAAGTCACTTGGATTTCACCCAAAACATGTGATAATCAGATTAGCAGAGAATTGTGTGTATGTGTTATAGATGGGGAAGGAGACTGAAGGGTGCATAGTTTAAAAAAAAAAATCAGGACTAAAACTTTCCCACCAGAGAGGAAAAAATTCTTTCAGAGCAGTGTTGTGGCAGGATTAGATTCATGCACTGAACCATAGCACTGAAAGTTGTCTGCTGTTGTGTGAGGATGTCTCTCTTGGCCATGGGTTTCCTGCTGGGGATTCTGCAGCCTTCATCTGGGCAGTTTCCCCGAGCCTGTGCATCTTCAGAGAGCCTGCTGAGGAAAGAGTGTTGCCCACTGTGGGCTGGGGATGGGTCCCCTTGTGGGGAGCTTTCTAGCAGGGGGTCCTGCCAGGAGATCCTTCTGTCCCGTGCCCCACTGGGACCACAGTTCCCCTTCACAGGGGTGGATGATAGGGAGGACTGGCCTTCTGTGTTTTACAACAGGACATGCCAATGCAACAGCAACTTTATGGGATTCAACTGTGGGGAGTGCAAGTTTGGCTATTCAGGACCTAACTGTGCCGAGAGGAGGATGCGCATGAGAAGAAGCATCTTCCAGCTTAGTACCAGAGAGAAGAATAAGTTCCTTGCCTACCTCAACTTGGCGAAGCACACCTCCAGCCGGGACTATGTCATCGCCACGGGCACCTACGCTCAGATGAACAATGGCTCAACCCCCATGTTCAGGAACATTAATGTTTACGATCTTTTTGTGTGGATGCATTACTACGTCTCTCATGATACCTTGCTAGGTGGGTCAAGTGTATGGAGGGATATTGATTTTGCCCATGAAGCCCCAGGTTTTCTGCCATGGCATCGGCTGTTCTTGCTGCAATGGGAACATGAGATCCAGAAGATCACAGGAGATGAGAACTTCACCATCCCCTACTGGGACTGGCGAGATGCGAAGGGCTGCGATGTCTGCACTGATGAATTAATGGGAGGCAGACACCCCACTAACCCTCAATTACTCAGCCCAGCATCCTTTTTCTCCTCATGGCAGGTAAGGACTGGCAGGCCGGGAGGGAGGGCTGAAAGAGCTGCTTGGTGCTAATAAGAGATCTGGCACACTGCATGTTAATCAGCTTGTAGCAAGTGGGAAATCTAGTTCACTGAAAGAGTCATCCTTTCTTCCTAAAACACCTTTTGGGCACATCAGGGCACCTACAGTAAGGTGGATAATATAACTTCACAACACTGCTGGATAGAGAGGTCCAGCTGAGAGAAAGGAGGGCATTTGTATGCAAGTCACCAGCACATAGCCTCTGCATGGCAGTGTAAGTGTCTCAGCAATGGAAACAAAGGCACGGAGCTGTCATCAATGTGCTTTACAATCTGAAAGACTGCGCCTGCCCCCCCCCCCCAGAACCTCTTTTTCCAGCCAAGATTTAAAACTATCCAATTAAGCTTATCTAATTTAAAGTGAAAAGTCTTTAGTGCACCCAAAAGGGTTGGCTATGCCGTTAACATCAGTCATTTCCAAATAAAGTCCAGTGATTTATTCAAAAGAAAAAATAAAAGCTAATCTCCCTGCTAAAATGGACTAAGATTTTAGTTCTCTGAGAATTCCTGACATTTCAGATACAGTTCGGCTTAAGCTGTAAAGCAATATAGCTTTGTTTATTTGTCTAGCTGAAGTGTGTCCGATGGACGTTGTGGTGTTCTGGTGCTATGCACGTTTGGAGGTTAAATCATTAAAGGCCAGGTCCTTAGTTGGTGCAAACTGGCATCAATCTTTTGATTTCCATGGAGATACATCAATTTGTACCAGCTGAGGATTTGATCTTTGGTTTCCATGATCTAATGGACTGCAGGACAAATTCACCAACAGACTGCTGCAGCTTTGTGATGCTCTGGTGCCACAAAACAAAGACAAACTGGATTAAAGGTAGCCAGGTTAATTGGATTTATGGCTCTTTGGCCTCACCCGAGTAGCACAAAGTAGCCAGAATGTACCAATGAATCTGAGCCTGTGTTTTGAACTGATGTAATGGCACCTTTCAGTTGTAGCAGTGTAACCAAAGATTGATTTAACTCTGGGTTGTCCAACCCATGGCCTGGGGGCCAGACTGCAGCCCACCAAAGGGTGCTATCTAGCCCGCTGTGTGCAGCCGGAGCCCCTCTTCCCCCTCTTCTGGAGCTGAGAAACAGCCTCTTCCCCTCAGCTCCATGCCCTCCAAGAGCACCCCACATCTTCACTCCAGCCCTGTGCACCACCCAGGCCAAGGCAGGGGGGAGAAGCCACTTTGCCCAGCCAAGCCCCCACAGGCAGGAGGGACCAGGGTTGGAAGCAGATCCCCATCCACTCACTTAGCTGCCAGGGAGAGTAGCCAAATGTGCTGGGGGGTGCAGAGAGAAAAGGACAGAGCCACCCCCTCCACCTTTGCAAATGGGGCAAGGAGTGAGGAGAGCACTGTGGCCATGAGCAAGAGGGATGCACATGAGTCATGTGACTAGTTATGTGTCCTCTCCCTGCCCCTCCCAAACTCCCCACCCTGCCAGCACCCCTGACAAAATTTAAAGTTGGCACCTGAACCTGCTCTCACCCCCGTCCCCCGTCCACAGTCCCATGCCAGCTAGCATAAGGGGTCAGAGAGCTGTGCTTTCCTTACCCTTTCAGAGATATGACTGAAATATCTAGGTATGTATAGCTTGAGCTTCCCTATCACTGTAGTATCAGCGCACCTAAAATCTTTACAGCAGACTATTTTAAAACAGTGGTGTTTTATAATTTGCCATTGAAGTCTAGAACTCACTCAGATTGAGGCCAAGTTTCTCTTGCAGGACAAATCTCTTCAGAGCAGTCTTTGTATGTCTTGAGCACAAAAATGTGGGTTTAGGAGGTTATGAAGCATATTTTAAAATGTTTAGTTTTTGGGGTAACAGTTTTAAAAAGCACCTAAGTCCCATTGTCAGCATTTCCTAAGTCACTTTTTAAAGATAGGATTTAGTGCCTGAGTCATTGGGTCGCATTTTTTAAAGTGCCTATTTGTTAACATTTTCAAACCAGCTTTAGCGATGACTTCGTTGTCAATGGGTCTGATTTTCCTCTAACACCTATGTGTAACTTCACTGATGTCAGTGGATTTACTCTTAAATTGTATTGGTAAAATAGTAGAATCATGCTTTGAACTGGGAAGTATATGGTCAAGGTACAAGTCAGATTGATGTTCCTTTCGTAGCTGGGAGGCCAAATTTTACTCTGGCCTACAATTAGAGATAGATGGAAAATGTCCCACAAAAATGTTCCCAGTCTGTATTTGGATGAAATTGAAACCTTTCAAAGTTTCTTACCAACAAAATAAAGAAATATGATACAACTCCATAGCTTATTGGTGAGGCATTTATGCAGGATGTGGGAAATCCAGATTTAAATCCCTACTTTCAAACAGGCAGACTAGGGAATTGAAGTTGGGTCTTCTATATGCCAGGTAAGTGCCCTAATCACTGGGTTATTCTAGGATGAGTCCCTGGCACCCTTCCTCGCAGGGGTTAAAGTAAGCCGGAACGCACCAGAACGCCATTCTGGGGCCCACAAATTTAAAGGGCCAGCGTTCCGGGGCCTGAAAAATAAAAAAATGAGGTGGAACACATGTTTCGTCTTGCGGGAGCTGCGGCCAATGGTCCCTGCCCCCTACCCAGCTGGAAGACACCAGCAGGGAGCTGTCCCAGGCTGGGAGTTTTAAAACTCCTGCCATGAGCATGTTCTGAGCATGCTCAGGGCGGGAGCAGCAGCCTGTGGCGTGGCCGCTCCAGCAGCCAGGTAAGGGGTCCCTGCGTGCGGGTGTCGGGGACAGGCAGCCACTGGGGAAAGGGACCGGGCGAGCTGGTGTCGGGGCGGGCAGGTTAGGGTGGAAAGAAAAGGGAAGGGATCGGGCCGGCTGGGGGACCGGGTGAGCAGGTTAGGGTGGAAAGGAAAGGGAAGGGATTGGGCTGGCTGGGGGACTGGGCGAGACAGCATCGGGGCGGGTGGGTTAGGGTGGGAGAGGAAGGGAAGGGATCGGGCTGGCTGGGGCACTGGGCGAGCCGGCATCGGGGCGAGCGGGTTAGGATGGGAAGGGATCTGGCCGGCTGGGGGACCGGGTGAGCTGGTGTCGGGGCGGGCAGGTTAGGGTGGGAAGGGAAGGGAAGCGATTGGGCCGGGAAGGGAAGTGATTGGGCCGGCTGGGGGACTGGGCGGAAGGGTTAGGGTGGGAAGGGAAGGGACAGGATCGGGCCAGCTGGGAGACCAGGAGAGCCAGCGGTGGGGCAGGCGGGTTAGGGTGGGAAGGGAAGGGATCAGGCCGGCTGGGGGACTGGGCGAGCTGGTGGCGGGGCGGGCGGGTTAGGGTGGGAAGAGGTAGGTAAGGCCTGCTCAGGGGACTGGGAGAGCTGGTGGGTGGGTTAGGGTGGGAACTGGGACCCAAAGGCTTTAGTCTACTACTGCCTGTTATTCAAGTTTTCAAAAGTGCCCAAGGGTCAGCTTGTTAAAGGGGTATAGATTCTTAAAGACACAAACAGGTACACAATGGAATTTTGAAATTAATGGGAATTAGGTACCTGTGTGCATATCCCTTCCCTTTCCTTCCCACCCTAGCCCCAAATAACTGTTAAGCCTAGATCCCATTGAAAGTTTAAAGGCAGAGTTTGAAGTTTTTGGTCTGATCCTTTAGCTCAGATTGTAGTGGACCATGTGTTTAGATCCAGAGGTCTCAGGATTCAGTCCCTAAAGAGGATATGTCAGGAGTATTGTTACGGTAGGAGAGTTCTTTCTGGAGTGAAGATGGTACATTTAATGGACTGTTTCTCTCACTCAGCATACCAGCCTCTCATATTCTTTGGGCAAAAAGATAGCCCAAAGTACCAGCTCTGTTCCTCCAGAACCAGACATATGAGGGGCCAGTGCTGCTTAGGGAACCAGGATTTGGCAAACTGGCTTCAGTCACCTGATACTGCTTTTTGCTCACACTTCCAAGGCTCTCCTCTCAGTAGTTGAATTCATATGCTATCTATTACTACTCTAGATTGCTTGGCTAAGGTGGAGGATCCACCAATATGAGCCTGATCCAACAAGGAGTTCAGGCACCTAACTGAGAAGGGTATACAAACAAATCTGACTTTGGCCAAGTGAGGTGGTTCAAGCACACCAGCAATCTGTGAGACTCACCAAGTGCAACACTTACCCATGTCAACGCATGTTGCAGTGGTTGGAGGGGTAGGGGGAGAGCAAACATATGGCCCAATATCACGAGGCAAAAGACCATCTCCATAAAGTTTGGCAAGCCCAATCTCACCCACTTTTCTGCAAAGAACTGACCAGATTCCCAGCACTAGACTTACGCCAGGTCTCTCTGTGCCCACAATCGCAAAACGTTTCGTACACAAGTTACTGAGCGAATTTGTCTCAGGGTGCTCATTGCTCAATCCAGGGGTTCAAAGTAAGCCAGAACACCCTGGAACTGTGTTCCAGGGACCATAAATTTCAAGGGGGCCCAGACAATATGGGAAGAGGGCCCAGAGATTAGGAGGGTTTCCGGGGCCTGTCAAATTATACATTAACCACTGCTCCAGAGCCTGAAAAATCTTGCCTAACTAAAGCGTCATCACAAATGATACATTCTCATGGACAGTTTTGAATTCAACAAATTGCCAATTTCTGACAGAAAAGATTTGTCAGAAAATTCCTGACAGTGGAGTAACTCTGAAGTCAATGGAGCGTCTTAGTCTGACACTAGAGTAAGCGATCAGAATCTCATTCCATAAAACTAAAGGGAAACAAACACAGTCTTAGCTGTAGCTGGAAGGCAGACGTAGATCTAGTGCAGTATATGCTGATTTCCAAAGTACTGCCAGTCAAATAACAAAGGACACACTAATAAGGGGGTGGAGGGTTGAGAGATGTGTAGGAATTCAGGCTTTCAGTAGGGTAATCAAAATGATAGAGAGGAGAAGGGAAACAGCTAAAAATGACTTTAAAATAAAGAAATACCAAGTGTCCTTTTAAAATCCTCAGTATCCTTTCAAAATGAAATAAAATAATGACTACATATTCTGTGGCATTAGGAAAATTCAGGCACAGAGGCGCACTCAAGGGGTTGTTATGGATTTGTTTTAAAAAAAATGCAAGATGCCTATTAAGCACAAGTTCTCTTTCTGAAGAAAGGGGAAAAAAAATACTTTATTCCATTGCAAAGTTGTTATGGCAACATGGATACCCATGCATGCATGCTGAAATTCAAGCTTCGCCCTTTTACTTTTTTCTTCAGCATGCTACTGCTATTACTTAGCTGAGAGCATTATCTGCCCATGTTTTTCTTATGTTTATCATTTCAAAGAGACACCTGACTCCTTCTTCTGTTAGGAACAGATAATATTTGACTTTTTTTTTCTTTCTGTAGAGTTTACCTTGTCATTACAGATGTTTGTAACTAAGGGCTCAATTATTGTATTAAAATTTCTTTGTCTTAAATGAAACCCATATGCACTTATTAATGGCATCCCCTGGGACTGCAATGTTGAGTAGCCCTTGTATGGGGTGTCAGACAGTTGGACACATTAACTAAGGACTAGATATAGTTTATGCATTGTCAACCTGAACTGATGGCCACATAGCTAAAGGAGTTACTCCACTGTCAGGAATGCCAGGACATTATTCTAAACACCATTTTCTACCCACATCAAAAACCTCTAACCCCCCCCCTCCAATAAACAAAAACAAAGCACAACTCCCCCCTCCCATTTTTTAAATTTTGAATCAAGTTGTGAGCATTATTTTAAAGATATTGCTTCACAAAAAAAAAATCGCACATTTCATCTCACTTAGTTGTACAGGGCTGGCTTCTTATCCAGCTATTGTGACCGAAACCAAGACAGGAAGGATGCTTCAGAGCTTACAGCACTAGCTAAGGGATATATCTACACAGCATTTGAGTCTAAGTGTGAGCAAGATTCCCAGCTGGTTCAACAGAGTGGGGCCCCACTCCACACCCACCCTGGAGAGGGGAAGGGAGGCCCAGGTCAACCCACTCCCCCGCCCAGGAGCTCCGGCTGGGACCCCAGGCTGCTACCACCGGTGACCCGGTCGGGGAATGGGTTCTGAGGCCCTGCCGCTGGCCGGGGCCGACCATGTGGGGCAAGCCAGGCTGGCCCGGCCCAGAGAGGCCGGGCCCCGCACTGTCCCGCCCCAGGGCCTGCCTGCTCCCCCCAAGGGGCAGGTACGGCTGGCCCTGGCCAGAGGCTGGGCAAAGCCTCCCATCCTGCTGCCTTTGGAAGGGGCAGGGAAAAGTGTGGCCGTGTGGGGGTCCGCAGCATGCGCAGCTGGGAGTGGGACAGCGCGGGGCCCACATAACCGTGGGGCCCGGGGCGATCGCCCCGTTTGCCCCACCCCCACAAGGATGGCCCTGGTTATACAGCTGACTGCAACTTACAACACAGTAAATTTAAAGACAGAATCTGTTGCACAATTTCATTTTCAAAAGAAAAAATAAAATTCTGACAGTTGTTTGTGAGCACATACCTGTTAATCAGGTGGGCAACATGATCAGTCTTCTTGCTGTCTACTTTTAAATATGAAACAAGCTCTGTCACAGAGAAATTAGAATCTACATCTCAAGTAGAAATGAATCTATATGCTGTGTTCCATGGAGATCTGTATAACTAAACCACAGTTGTATATATGCACGGTGGGACGTGGACGCAGCTCCTGCGCGCGCATATAACTGACACAGCTGTGCGCGCGCAGCAGCTGAATCCACGTCCATGGATAAGGGGCCCCAGCAAAGCCACAGACTCCTGCTGCGGCCAGGCTGGGGAGATTCAAATCTCCCGCCCTGAGCATGCTCAGACAGAGCGTGCTCAGGGTGGGAGCGCCCTGGCCCAGAAGCGACTCTGCCGGCCGTCGCTGCAGCTCCGAGCCTCTGGCCAGGTAAGGGGGCTGGGAGGAGGAGGAGGTGGCGGGCAGTGGGGCCGGGAAAGGGACAGAGGAGCTGGGAAAGGAGCACAGGGGAGGGGGACAGAGGAGCCGGGAAAGGAGCACGGGGGAGGGGGAC
>ML685818.1:10801318-10814508 GCA_007922175.1 Pelusios castaneus
AGCCGGGAAAGGAGCACGGGGGAGGGGGACAGAGGAGCCGGGAAAGGGGCCCCAGGCCTGATCTGACCATGCTGCCTGCCCGTGATGGTGGTGCCAGAGGGGCAGGATCAGGCCCAAGAGACCGGCATGTGGCGGCGGGAGCAGAGGGGCAGAATCAGGCCCGAGGGGCCGGTGTGCAGTGGGGCAGAATCAGGCCCGAGGGGCCGGTGTGCAGTGGGGCAGAATCAGGCCCGAGGGGCCGGTGTGCAGCGGGGCAGAATCAGGCCCGAGGGGCCAGCGTGCAGCGGCAGAGGGGCAGGATCAGACCCGAGGGGCCGGTGTGCAGCGGCGGAGGGGCAGGATCAGGCCCAAGGGGCCGGCATGCAGTGGGGCAGGATCAGGCCCGAGGGGCCGGTGTGCAGCAGCAGAGGGGCAGGATCAGGCCCAAGGGGCCGGCGTGCGGCGGTGGTGGGAGCAGAGTGTGGCGGCCGGCAGCATGGCCTGATCCGGCTGTCCTGCTCCACCGCCGCAGGCCGGTCCCGGGCCTTTGTATCAGGGGTTAAGGTAAGGGGGGAACATGGAGACTGGGAGTGGGAATGGAGGGGTCTAGACTCGCGAGTCCATCAAGCAAGGGGTCAGGATGGGGGGCTGGGGAGGGAGGGATGGAGTTAGAGGCCTGGGAGAGGCGAAGGGGGCATGGGGACAAGGAGACTTGGTGGGGGCTGGGTCGTGGTGGGGGGACTGGGTGGGGGTGGGGGATGGGGGTGTGGCCTAGCTGGGGGGCGGAAGCTAGCAAGGAGTGGGCTGGAGGGCCACAGCCCCGGATCTTTTTTCTATCCAGCAACGCCCCTGCGTGTGATTACCATTCTTCAATTTGCGATTCTTTAGAGAATCGGGGGGTTACTGGTTTAGAATCTATATGCCACAGAGAAACAAATAGAAAGTCCCCGAATAAGAAGAGTGGGCCAAATTCTCACATCAGTTATACCACTGTGAAGTCAAAGTAATTCCGCTGACTTCATTCACTGGATTTATTCTGGATTTACATTGGTGTAACTGGGAGTAGTGTTTGACCTATGGTTGCTAGGTTTTTCCCTCCTGATAAAGCAGCAGCTATGAAGAATGGCTTGGTAAAAATAAACAAATAAACCTCAAAGACAGAAATGATCAGAATTTAAGAAATTCCCAGTTAAGGTTTTTCATTAATGCTATGGCACATTAATAATTCACTGAAAAAGAACCAGGCCTGTAGGAGGCTGAGTCAGCACAGGAGGCAGCAAACAGAGCTGAAAACAGAAGAGTTTGAGTGGGAGCTTTAAGGGGAGTTTGGGGAGGATTGTGGTGTTCTGGCATTGCTGGGACATGTTTTGGATGTTTTTTTCCCCCTGTTTTTATGTCTCACAATGACAGGAAATAGGGGGAAAGCTTATGACAAATACAGAGATGATAGGGGCAGTCATTTAAGCAGTGGAAGAGGCAATAAAGGTGACTGGGTATAGAAACTGAGGGATCTACATGATTCTGGAGGGAGTACCTCTAAAGAGCTTCATTTGTACGAAGTGCTGCCTCCTAAAGTGATGGAAGAGAAATCAGATGGTTGGAGATACAGGTGGAAACTCTGGTTGAGTTTAGAAGGGGGTTCAAGCAGCTGATAGGGCAGATGAATGAGAAGGCTGAAGGTGAAAATCCAGAACTCCAGATGGAAGGAGGACCAACCAACTCTGAGAGGAGAATGCTTGGTGAGGAAAGTGGCCAGTGGAAGCATGTGACTACAAGAACCTGACAGAGGAAAAGACAGCCTAGCAAAGGAAAAACAAAACTCAGAAACAGATCTGTGGAGTTGGAAAATGAAGAAGGGGCACAGCAGAGGGTTACTGAAAGTGGGAGGGCAAGTAAGCAGAGAGGAGCAACTAGCCCTATACAAAGAGTGGATGAGCCAATGGAGATACTCCCAAACAAAAGCCCCAACAGGATACAGGAGCAACTGCAGAGGATTGCAAAGGAGAATAGTAGAGAAGATGACTTGCAGCCAGAAAGAAGTAGGGATAGGCTGGAGAATCACACTGTTACCAGGAAAAGGAAAGCCTACATTATTGGGGACTCCCTGCTGAGAAGGACAGACAGGCCTGTAACCAGAGTTGATCCAGACAACAGAAGTGTGTGCTATTTGCTGGGGAAGATACAGAATGGTGACCTGAGGCAGAAAAGAATCCTAATGAGAGAAGGAAAGAATCCTCTGATTGTCCTTCATGTGGGTTCAAATGATATAGTTAGATTCTTGCTGGAACATATCAAAGAGAACTATGCCAGGCTGGGGAGGACTCTTAAGGAACTTGATCTTCAGTGAGATTCTGCCTTTCCCAAGAGGACAGAGGACTCCTGAGCAGGGAGGAAAATGAACTTTTAGGATGAAGGCTGGCACAACTGCTTACAAGAATTTCAAATTAGGGAGTTGGGGAGATGATTGGAAGATGCCCAGGTAATTTCCACACATGATTTTAGCATTGAGTGGGGGAGAAATGAAATAAGAAAGGACACAGTACTGGGAAGCAGAATAGACATTAAGAGAAGGGTAATGTAAAAGTCAGTATAATAAGTAGAATGAGGGTGCCAAATCAGGCGAGGAACATAAGTAAAGTCAAAAGAGCAAAAATTAAAATATTTATATACCAATGCAAGGAGCCTGGGTAACAAAATGGAGGAATTAGAGCTACCAGTAGAGGAAGTGAAACTGGATATTATAGTAATAAGAGAAACATGATAGAACAGTAGTCATGACAGGTGTACAAATATTGAAGGGTATGTGCTGTTTAGGAAAGACAGAAATAATGGCAAAGGTAGTGGAGTAGCATGGTATTATCAATGAAGAGGTAGACTCTCGAGTAATTAGAAGTGATGGAATTAATAAGACAGAGTACATTTGGGTAAAAAAATCACATTGGGGAAGAAAACTACATAAAGTTGCCCCTCGATAGTGCTTGGACTGTGCTACAGACCACCAGGATCTGATTTGGACATGGACAGAGGCTTTTAATGAAGAGGCCATCTAATTTGGACCATGGATAGAGGCTTTTAATGAAGTAAATACTACTGTGAAATGTGTGACTATGGAAGACTTTAATTTCCCAGATATAGACTGGAGGACAAATGCTAGTAATTATAATAGGGCCCAAATTTTCCTGGATGTGATAGCTGACAAATTTCTTCATCAAATAGCTGCTGAACCAACAGAGGGGACTGGTTGTAGGGGACAACCTGGGTTCGAGTAACTACAAACTAATTTAGTTCAAATTAAATAGAAGGATAAACAAAAATAAATCTGTGACCAGGGTCTTTGACTTCAAAAGGGTTAATTTTTTTAAAAAATGGGAATTAATTGGGGAAGTTAATTGGTCTAAAGAACTCTTAGATCAAAAGATGGAGGAGGCTTGGAACCACTTCAAGTCGAAGTTGAAGGAACTATCTGAAGCCTGCATCCCAAGGAAGGGGTAAAAATTCATAGGCAAGAGTTGTAGACCAAGTTGGATGAGTAAGCATCTCAGACAGGTGATTAAGAGTAAGCAGAAAGCCTACAAGGAGTGGAAGATGGGAGAGATCAGCAAGGAAATCTACCTCCTGGAAGTTAGAACATGTATCCTGACATCTGCTGGGGCAGTGCACAGGCAATCTAGGAAGTTTTTGGACAGTGTTGAGGACAACTTCCTGGTACAAAAGCTGGAAGAACCAGCTAGGGGCCTTGCACCTTTCAACTTGCTGCTCACAAACAGAGAAGAATTGATTGGGGAAGTAGAATTGAATGGCAACCTGGACAGCAGTGACCATGAGATGGTAGAATTCAGGATTCTGATCAAAGGAAGAAAGGAAAGAAGCAGAATACACACCCTGGACTTCAGAAAAGCAGATTTTGTGCTCCCTTAGGGAACTGATCTGAAAGGGAAAGGCATCCAAGAGAGCTGGCTGTATTTTAAAGAATTTTAAAGGTTTTTAAGAAACCCTGCTAAGGGCACAAGAAGATTCCATTCCGATGTGCAAAAAGAACAGCAAAGGTGGAAAGCGCCCAGCGTGGCTTAGCAGAGAACTCTGCAGTGAGCTGAAACATAAAAGGGAAGCTTACAAGAAATGGAAGCTTGGACAGATGACTAGGGAGGCATAGAAAGATATTGCTCGGGACTGCTGGGATAAAATCAGAAAGGCCAAAGGGCAATCGGAGTTGCAGCTAGCAAGGAATGTGAAGGATAACAGAAAGGGGTTCTACAAGTATGTCAGTAACAAGAAGAGGATCAGGTATGGTATTGATCCCTTACTGAATGGGGCAGGTATCCTCATGGTAGATGATGCGGAAATGGCTGAAGTCCTCAATGCTTTTTATAATTCAGTCTTCACAGGGAGGGTCAGCTCCAAGGCTACTACACTGGGTAACACAGAATGGAGAGCGGCCCTCGGTGATGGAAAGTCAGGTTAGGGACTACTTTAAAAAATTGGACATGCACAAGTCTACACGGGGCCAGATGAACTGCATCCAAGGGTGTTGAGGGAGTTGACTGACGTGATTGCACAGTCGCTGGCCATTATCTTTGAAAACTCATGGCTAACGGGGGAGGTCCTGGAGGATTGGAAAAAGGCCAATGTAGTACCTATCTTCAAGAAAGGGAAAAAGGAGGATCCGGGGAACTACAGACTGGTCAGCCTCACCTCAATCCCTGGGAAAATCATGGAGCAGGTCTACAAAGAATCCATCCTGAAACACTTGGAGGAAAATAGAGTGATCAGGAACAGTCAGCATGGATTCACCAAGGGCGAATAGTGCCTGACCAACCTAATTGCCTTCTATGATGAGATGATTGGATTTGTGGATGCGGGAAGAGCCATCAACGTGATATACCTCGACTTCTGATAGGGTTTCCCACAGCATTCTCATCGGCAAGTTAAGGAAGTATAGGTTGGATGAATGGACTGTAAGGTAGATAGAAAACTGGCTAGATCATCGGGCTCAGTGGGTAGGAATCAATGGCTCAGTGTCTAGTTGGCAACCAGTAATGAGTGGAGTGCCCCAGGGGTCGGTCCTGGGGCTGGTTCTGTTCAATGATTAATGATCTGGATGATGGGATGGACTGCATGCTCAGTAAGTTCATGGATGACATCAAGCTGGGGGGGGAATGGCAGACATGCTGGAGGGCAGGGACAGGATTCAGGGAGACCTAGAAAAATTGGAGCATTGGTCCAAAAGAAATCTCATGAGGTTCAACAAGGACAAGTGCAAAGTCCTGCACTTAGGAAGGAAAAATCCCATGTACTACTACGAGCTGGGGACCAATCGGCTAAGTAGCAGCACTGTAGAAAAGGACCTGGGGGTTTTGTTGGACAGGAAGCTGGATATGAGTCAACAGTGTGCTCTTGCAAAAAAGGCCAATGGCATATTCGGCTGCATCAGTAGGAGTGTTGCCAGCAGATCGAGGAATGTGATTATTCCCCTCTATTCGGCACTGGTGAGGCCGCATCTGGAATACTGTGTCCAGTTTTGGGGTCCCCACTACAGAAAAGATGTGGACAAATTAGAAAGAGTCCAGCAGAGGGCAACGAAAGTGATTAGGGGGTTGGGGCACATGATGTATGAGGAAAGACTGAAGGAACTAGGCCTATTTAGGCTGCAGAAGAGAAGACTGAGGGGAGATTTGATAGCGACCTTCAACTGCTTGAAGGAATGCTCCAAAGAGGAGGGAGCTAGGCTGTTCCCAGTAGTAACAAAGGACAGAACAAGGAGCAATGGTTTCAAGTTGCAGGTGGAGAGGTTGAGGTTGGATATTAGGAAAAACTCTCTCTCTAGGAGGGTGTTGAAGCATTGGAATGGGTTACATTTGCTGTTCTTTCTGCACATCAGAACAATATCTTCCTGTGCCCTTAGGAGGGTTTCTTTAAAATACAGCCAGGTCTCTTGGATGCCTTTCCCCTTCAGATCAGCCTCCCAAGGGATCCTGCCCATCAGTTCCGAAGGAGCCAAAATCTCCTTTCCTGAAGTCCAGGGTGTGTGTTCTGCTTCTTTCCTTTCTTCCTTTGATCAGACTCCTGAATTCTATCATCTCAATATCTATCAAGGTTCTTTGGTTTATTTTAAAGACAGTATATTTTAAAGCTATTCTGTTAGAACAGTGGCACCAAACTTCATCTTGTTCTCTTACACAAGAGCTCAGGATTCTTCCTGCATCTCCTTACGTTTGGTGAGTGGTTTGTTTTGTACGCCACCTAACAAGGCCATATTGTGACAGGCCCTAATGCAGCTCTATAGTGTCATATCCTTGGGCAGCCTTCATGCATCTTTATTTCAGGCACGAGGTGACAATAAGGCTGCATGCCCACTACCATTCCAAAGCAAGCAGGTGGAGATGTCCAAGGAGGAGCAGGGAATGGATGAAGTCTTAGCTGTCAATATGCTGACCAGTGGAGCAGAAAGGAGATGCAGCAATATACACATAGCAAAGAGATGATGTGAATTATCCCCTGGGAGCAAGGCAGGAGTAGTGGAAGATTGGTACGGCAGAGCCATGCACCACTCTCTAATGAAGACCATGAGCACAGACACAATCTAGCCCAGGGGTTGGCAAACCCCAGCACGCGTGCCAAAGATGGCTCATGTACCCATTCTGAGCAGCATGCAGGGCTCCCAACTCTGTGGCATTATTCAGTACAGCTGCTCCCCCTTCTGGCCCCACCCCCCAGCAGGGCCTGGGGCTGCAAGAGCCACACACGCATGGCGGCTCTTTCTCATGCTGGCCCCACCCCCGGCACTTGTTGGCCCCACTTCCTGGCGCCTGCCAAGGGTTGGGGGTAGGGACTGGCACAGGGGCGGCAAAGATTGCCAACCCCTGATCCAGCCTTTCGTTTATTCTTCCTTTAATGTGTAGATTAAGTATATATCTGAGCAGCTTCCCATGTATTTGAGAAAATATTTATCACATTTAACATAAAATCTTTGGCTTGATATTTGCAAACCACGCATGTAATTATTGTCATTGATTTAGCCTTAAGAAATTATCACAAATAATGCCGACATTAAAAAATGAAATATTTGCAGTTGCAGAGGTGGCCTTAGCCTATCCCAGGCTACTACACGGGGTAACGCAGAATGGAGAGAAGAGCGGCCCTCGGTGATGGAAAGTCAGGTTAGGGAACACTTAATGAAATTGGATGTGCACAAGTCCACGGGGCCGGATGAACTGCATCCGAGGGTGCTAAGGGAGTTGGGGGAAGTGATTGCAAAGCCACTGGCCATTATCTTTGAGAACTCGTGGCGAATGGGGGTGGTCCCGGAGGATTGGAAAAAGGCAAATATAGTACCTATCTTTAAGAAAGGGAAAAAGGAGGATCCGAGGAACTACAGACCGGTCGGCCTCACCTCAATCCCTGGGAAAATCATGGAGCAGGTTCTCAAGGAATCCATCCTGAAACACTTGGAGGAAAATAGAGTGATCAGGAACAGTCAACATGGATTCCCCCAGGGCAAATCGTGCCTGACCAACCTGATTTCCTTCTATGATGAGATGACTGGATTTGTGGATGCGGGAAGAGCCATTGACATGGTATACCTTGACTTTAGCAAGGCTTTTGATACGGTTTCCCACAGCATTCTCGTCAGCAAGTTATGGAAGTATGGGTTGGATGAGTGGACCATAAGGTGGATCGAAAACTGGTTAGATGAATGGGCTCAGCGGGTAGGAATCAATGGCTCGATGTCTGGTTGGCAACCGGTAACGAGTGGAGTGACCCAGGGGTCGGTCCTGGGGCGGTTCTATTCAACATCTTCATTAATGATCTTGATGATGGAATAGACTGCGTGCTTAGTAAGTTTGCGGATGACACCAAGTTGGGGGGAATGGTAGATACTCTGGAGGGCAGGGACAGGATCCAGGGAGACTTGGACAAATTGGAACACTGGGCCGAAAGAAACCTCACGAGGTTCAACAAAGACAAGTGCAAAGTCCTGCACTTAGGACGGTAAAATCCCATGCACTGCTACAGGCTGGGGACCGATCGGCTAAGTAGCAGCGCTGTAGAAAAGGACCTGGGGGTTATGGTGGACAGGAAGATGAATATGAGCCAGCAGTGTGCCCTTGTTGCGAAAAAGGCCAATGGCATATTAGGCTGCATCAGTAGGAGTATTGCCAGCAGATCGAGGGATGTGATAATTCCCCTCTATTTGACACTGGTCAGGCCGCATCTGGAATACTGTGTCCAGTTTTGGGCTCCCCACTACAGAAAGGATGTGGACAAATTAGAAAGAGTCCAGCGGAGGGCAACAAAAATGATTAGGAGACTGGGGCACATGACTTATGAGGAGAGACTGAAGGCTTATTTAGTCTACAGAAGAGAAGACTGAGGGGAGATTTGATAGCAACCTTCAACTACTTGAAGGGTTGCTCCAAAGAGGAGGGAGCTAGGCTGTTCTCGAGGGTAACAGAGGACAGAACAAGGAGCAATGGTTTCAAATTACAGCTGGGGAGGTCAAGGTTGGACATTAGGAAAAACTTTCTCACTAGGAGGGTGGTGAAGCATTGGAATGGGCTATCTAGGGAGGTGGTAGATTCTCCATCTTTGGAGATCTTTAAGGTTCGGTTAGACAAAACCCTGGCTGGGATGATTTAGGGGGAGTGGTCCTGCTTTTTAGCAGGGGGTTGGACTAGATGACCTCGTGAGGTCCCTTCCAACCCTATGATTCTATGATTCTATCTGGGGCCCTAGGCAAAGGTCCATTGTGGGCTCCCATAGGGTTCCATGGCAGTACCCCCCCTTACAGCCCTGGTACCCCAGCCCCCATGGCTCCAGCTCCCCACGGTCAGCCCCCTCTACCCTGCCAGTGACCCCCAAACGCCGCCCACTGCCAAAGGCAAGGGGTAGGGTGGGAGTGTGGAGCCAGGCCTCTGGGCCAGCTTGCCCTGCCCCCCCACCCAGCACTGGGGCCCCGCAGGCCTATTGGCCCTGGGCCTTGCCCCTCAACAAATCCCTCCACACTGCTGGCCCTGGCCACAGACCGGCCCTAGCCCCCCACCATGTGTTCTGCAGGGCAGGAGACAGACATAGCTTTAGGGGGAGGCAAAGGGGCCTCTTTCTGCTTGGGGGCTCTAGGCAAGCGCCTGCTTTGCCTACCCCAAAAGCCATCTCCCTAGGAACATAAGCAATTTACAAAAGTTTGCCATAAGACTGAAGAAAGTCTAAGGCTCCGGTCCTGAAACTGGCTCCACATGGGTGTAAGGGTCTGTCTGTCCAGAGACAGAATTGGAGCTGAAGGGTTGAAGGTACAAACCCAACAGCTTTAAAGACAGGTGGGAGTCACAGTCAATGTTACCAAAAATTTATAAATGTCTCCTGATTTTAATATTCAGATTGAAAGTGTGGAGAATCAGACCCTGCATTTTTCTTGGAGCCAGATCTTTAGCTGGTGCAAACTGGAAAAGTTCACTGAATTGTGTTAAAAGATGATATAAAGCACTCTACAAAGGAATCCATTTACAGAGCACAAGAAGAGGTTTTACTGGACATAAAAAAAACTCAGAAATGTTCCTACATCATCTTGAGTGCCATCTACTAGCACTTTATCAACTATAGGACACATTCATAATTTCAGGGGAGCTGCAGTGATTTACTCTAACTGAGGATTGGGCCCTTGGAATGTTTGATTATCACAGGCCATAGAACCTCACCAACAATTTCTGCATCAGGCCCATAACTCTTATTTGAACTAGTGCATACCATTTTTAAAGATACCACACCCAGTCCAATTTTGTGATCAGATTGTCTGATTTGTGGCTTAAAACAGATAGCAGAAAGGAACAGATAGTCAGTTTCAGATTCCTTTTCTCTTCTGGAAGTTCAAATGTCACATCTTACGTGCTGCAACGCAAACAACCTTATTTTTGGCTAGTGGGTATTTTTTTATTTTGGGTGGCTTTGTTTGTTTGTTTTTTATTTTAGTGGCTATCTGTTTTTTCCACCCAGTTCCAAGAACTGCTAATGTTGGGAATTATCTAGAACCTATCATATCATACCTTTCACTACATGTCTAATCAAGCTGCTCATTACACATTTCAACACTGACAGACTAGCTAATGTGATATGTTCCAGAAGGGTAGCCATGTTAGTTTATTTCAGGAAAACAAACCAGGACTTCTGTGGCACTTTTAAAAGACTAATACATTTATTTATTGCATGGGATTGTGCCCATGAAAGCTCATGTGATAAAGAAATTGCTTAGTCTTTAAAAGTGCCACAGAACTCACGTGTGACGAAGTGGGATTTTCTCCCACAGAAGCTCATGCGATAAAGAAATGTGTTAATCTTTAAGTGTCATCGGTTTCCTTGTTTGTTCTGTTGACCTAGACTAACACGGCTACATCTTTGGAACAGAACTTCTTGTTTATCATGATGATCGTTAGCCATAACTTTCCCAGTCTATTTTTGACGGATCCTTTGGGAGAGGTTTGTCCCCCATCAGCAACCAATTTTAAGTAAATTATGTTGTTGTTCAAAGTGATAATGTATAAAAGGTACAGCAATGCTGCACAAAAGGTAAATAAAGGGACATATTTTGCTTCCAGTTATACCCAGATGACTGCAATGAGGATAACAGAATTGCATGGGTGTAGCAATGGAGAGAGTGTAACAAAGTCTATATCACAATATACTTACATCCTAAAGACATAAGAGGGTGCTTTAAGGGAGGACAAATAAGATTAATTATTTATTAAAAATAAATTTTCATTTTGGGGGGATACTGTTACATCAGGTCTTGACATTGCCTTTAAAGATGCATATTTTAGATGTTAGTCATTCTTTGCTCTATTTCATGCTTACAAGATATATTGCCTCTTGTCCTCCCTGCTGTTCAGTATTTTATTTCATGAAATAGAAATATACAATAAAGATGAGGGACTTTTATGGGCATTTCACCCTGGTCTGTTTTGTGTTGTAAGGACATTTGCCACTTCTTCTTTGCAGCCAAGCTATGACTAAGCACACAGACTAGAAGGCAGACATTTTGTTGCCCAGTCACCCAGTTTTGTGAGATATCTTTGTAACTTTGGATTTAACTATATTGAATAGTTGTGTATCATCTTCAACTTTTCCCTCCCCACACTTTACCCCTTTTTCCAGATAATTTATGAATATGTTGAACAGCACTGGTACCAGTAAATACCCCTTGGGGGATACTAATGACCTCTCTCTCCATTCTGAAAAATGACCATTTATTCCTACTCTTTATTTCCTATCTTCTAACCAGTTACTGATCCAAAACTGGGTGACTGGGCAACAAAATGGCAGATGTAACTCAGTGATGATAAATACAAAGTAATGCAACATCGGAAAACATAGTTCCCTCTGAACGCACAAAACGATGGGATCTAAATTAGCGGTTACACTCAAGAAAGATATCTTGCAGTCAACAATAGTTCTTTGAAAATATCTGCTCAGTGGGTAGCAGAAATCAAGAATGCTACGAAAATGTTAGGAACCATTAGGAAAGGGATAGATAATAAGAAAGAAAATATCATAATACCTCTATATAAGTCCATGATTCACCCACTGAATACCATGTATAGATCACATCAACCCACCTCAAAAAGATATATTAGAATTGGAAAAAGTATAGAGAAGGGTGACTAAAATTATTAGGGGTATGGAACAGCTTCTGTATAAGGAGAGAGAGGGTCTTTTCATCTTAGAAAAGGGGTATACCTGTTTCATCTTAGAAAAGAGATGACTAAAATATGCTATAAAATCCATAAAATCTTGACTTCTGTGGAGAACATGAATAAGGAAATATATTTACTCCTTCACATAACACACAAAGTGGAGATCACCTAGTGAAATTAAAAAGCAGCAGATTTAAAACAAACAAAAGGAAATACTTTACACAATGCATAGTCAATCTGTGGAACTCATCACCATGGGATGTTGCGAAGGCCAAAAGTTTAACTAGGTTCAAAAAAGAATTAGATAAATTCATTGAGAATACATCCATCAATGGTTATTAGCCAGGATGGAGGATGATTAGGGATGCAACCTCATGCTCTGAATGTTCCTAGCCTCTGTTTGCCAGCTAAGAGTGGACCACAGGGGATGGATCACTCTATGACTATCTGTTCTGGTCATTCTTTCTGAGGCACCTGATATTGGCCACTGTTGGACCACAGGATACTGGGCTATATGGGCCAATTGTCTGACCCACTATGGACTTTCTTATGTTCTTATGTTATAAATGAGAGCTGAATTTATCCCTACCCCAAAGTGGCAAGGACATGGGTGTTTTGTATAGGAAAAAACATAAAATTTTAAAAGGTAAAATTTTTAAATATGTTACACATTCTTGTCATATGAAAGGGGGATACTTACATATGAGTCATTTTTGTAGCTTGAAATTAATGCAAACATCATTGATTATATGCAGGTTATTGCATTTGCATTTTCTACACGTGTTTTTGTAGGTCAAAGAACTTATTCTCAAAAGTAAAGAAATGTTTGCATTTCTCTTTCTGTAACAAAGACAACTGTGCTGATGGAAATATTTTACATAGGTAATTTGCAGCCTATCAGAAGAGTACAACAGCCGACAGGCTTTATGCAATGCCATCAATGAAGGCCCTATCATTCGAAACCCCGGGAACCATGATAAAACGAGGACACCTAGACTCCCATCTTCAGCCGAGGTTGAATTTTGTCTGACGTTGACTCAGTACGAATCTGGGTCCATGGATAAACTGGCCAATTTCAGCTTCAGAAACACTTTAGAAGGTAACACGTTTTATTTACTACGGCATTTCCATGCATAGAACGCTCCTTTCCAGGGATACAAAATAATACTGTTTCCAAGACAGACGTTTATGTGTAAGTAAAATCTTCTAAACCTTGGGCAGCTTGGACAGATTTTATGGGATGGAGCTGATAATGTACCCGATATCACAGTTTCTCCTATAAATCTCTATAAGAATGCCTACACAGAGATCTGTAAGGTACATGCACTAACTCTGCTCAAACTAGTGCCTAAAAATAGCAATGTAGCTGCAGCAGCACACATGGTGCCTCATGACTGAGTACAACCCTCTCTGAGGTCTTAAGCAATACTCACGTGGTTATTCTGAGCCATTGGGACCACCCTGTTATTTTTAGTGTGTTAGCTTGAGACCTGGGGTATATGGGATACAGCTACACTGCAAAGAAAAACC
>ML685818.1:10819508-10933921 GCA_007922175.1 Pelusios castaneus
GCCCGCCTCCTCAGCTCTCCAGCCAGTGTTCCAGCAGGGGATCCCCTTCTGCTGGAGCCCTGGCTGGGGAGCCCTTCTCCCCAGGACCACGGCTCCCCTGGCAGGGAAGCCGCAGGTCTGGGGAGAAGGGAGCAGGGGCTCTCCAGGAGAAGGAAGCCACAGTGGCTCCCTTCTGCCAGGGAGCCATATAATTCTCCCTTGTCCCCCCTGCCCTAAGTCGACCAAGTCGACTTAGGGCGTCCACACTGCTGATGTCGACTTAAGAAGTCAACTTAACCAGTAAAGTTGATGTAAAACTAGGTTTTACAAAGTCGACTTTACTTTTCCTTAAGTCAACTTAAGCAACAGCTTAAGTTGACTTAAGGAAACTCCAGGGTGGACGCAGAGTAAATTAAGTAGACTTAAGCAGGCTTAAGTCGACCCAATTTACAAGTGTAGACACACCCTTTTTCTAACTGAGTTAAACAGAAGGAAAAGCACATCAATTAATATCAAAACAAAGAACAGATTTTCAGAATGGCATATACAGGTTCTGTTTAGCAAAAGTAATGCACACCCTTTATATGTATATAAAGTTATTATATAGTTTTTTTGCACACTGCAAATCTTCTGAATTTCTTAAGGGATGTTGATTCTAACAGAGGTAAGAGCTATTTGTTCCCTTCAACTCTAAGCTGCCAGACCTGATTCTCCTATTACACTGTTATACATTGGAGTAAATTCAAATGGAGTTACTCATGATTTACACTCTTGGGGTAAATGAACACCAAATCCTGCCAATAACCTTATTCCATGTAGTTCAAGAAGCTGTTTATATTTTTGAAAGAGACAGCATCATGACGTTTCATCCCATAAAACATAGCCACAAAGCCACATGATGAATGGGAGTCTAGATCTTCTTGCTGAGACTCCTTCCATGAACAACATGTTTGAGGGGCATAAATGATCACTGCACAAGCTTATACTCATGCCCATGAGGAAGGTATGTCCTTGTGCACTCACAAGCTGACTGATCAGTTTTTAACTGGCTTCACAGGACAAGCTTTAAGTTGCCAGCCTGCATAATACTGCTACTGTTAGGAGTATGTACTGTGCCTTTAAGAGCAGATCACATTTCAGAGCAGTGTTTCCCAACCAGTGTGCCATCAGGTCTGAACAGGTGTGCTATAGAATGTTTTCAAAAACTACATATGAGAACAAAAAAAAAACCCCTTCTATTTTAGTGAGTGTCTGAGCCAGAGAGCATGCTGTACTTTTCCTCTCCAGGATGAACCCCTTTCAAATATTATGCATGTGTCACATTCCATTCCCCAAAGCAAGGTGAAGAGGGACAAAAAATAAACAAAGATGACATGCCCTGATGAATGCAATGTGCTGCAATGAGCTTTTGATGATGATACATATGAAAAGACATACAATTCAAGCCTAAGTTTTATGTTTATACTTGGGGTAAACTCTGGAGTGAGATGGACCTGAAATAGCATGACATTTAATTATATTACATTTAAAAGCAGCGAAGAAAGTTACACACACTTGGGATGACTATTTTGGATATGAACAGAAACGATTAATTATTAATTGCCTGTCATCCCTAAATATTATTTACAAGTATGTGTCACTTTCTCCACTCAACCTGCGTTTGTCCAGTGTTCTTATATTTAGTGTTAATATTAGTTTCCACTGGTGAAAATCTGACCCCAAACACAGATTGAGATCTAACATTAGCCAGCATGGTTGTTCTGATTTTAACCCTACTAGACTAGTTAAGGATTGGCTCATGAACATTCATGAAACAAAATTAAGAGCAGCCTATGATAGGCTCAGCATAACACTACTGCTCATACAAGCTTGACGTTACTGGAGTCATATGATGGTCAATATGTTTTTCAAATCTTACAAATCTCAAAAGTTACAATGGTGAATTTCAAATGTATGGCCCCAAAATGGTCAAATATATGAAGAAAAAAAATCCGATGGTTCCACCTCTACTTTCAATGATGAAGTGACCGTGAAACTAAGAAAGCAAAAATGGTAAACCGACACTTTATGGATTTTCATCTACAGAGGAACCATCTTCCTCCTTCCACAATGTCTCATGTGCAGGGAGAAGCTCTCAAATTATGCCATAGTGCCAAGTCAGTTAAAATGATACTTTACAAGCAAACATCATTCATCCCTTGCCAAGAAGGGCATACTTTTTTTAGGGATCAGAATGAAAAGCACATGCGACTGATGGTAGACGCTCCAACTGTTTCCTCACAAAATGCTGGAAGGAAGCCATGTGGTCACCAAGTTTCTAGAAAAGGCAAAAAATCCACATACAAGAGAGTAATGTTAGATGCACATGCATTCAAGGAAATTTTAAAAGTTACTCTTTCAGATAATATGATAAGTATCTTCTGTGGTGACATGTCAGGTGATATTGAGACAGTGCTCGAGGAAAAATTAAAATTAAGTGGAAAATTTCCATTGCAGCTTGATGAATTGACAGACATCAACGGCCATGCTAAACTCTTGGTTAATGTAAGGTACGTTGATGGAGATAGTATCTAAGAAATATTTTTGTTTTGAAAAGAACTGCCCCATCACACGACTGGAGAGAAAATATTCAGTGTGACAGCAGCCTACCCTGAGGAAGAAAAACTTCAATGAAAAAATTGTACCAGTGTTTGCACTGATGGGGCAGCCTCATGCCTGGCAAAATGAAGAGGTTTGTAAGAAAGATCAGGAAGCGAAACCCAGTTATGTTGGTGACCCACTGTTTCCTGCACCATGAAGCTCTCATCACCAAAACACTGCCAGAAACATAGTCTTTAATGCTAAATGGAGCACTAGAGATAGTGAACTTTATAAAATCGTGGCCCTCAAAATCATGCCTTCTCTCCTTGCTGTGTAAGGAAATGGAGCAGAGCACTAGAGTTTACTTTTGCACACAGAAATGGAAAAGTTCTCTCACACTTGTCTGAGTTGACATCGGAGATCAAAATGTTCTTAACTTCAGAGAAATCGCTGATGTGGCATGGGGGGCAAAGCTTGCCTACCTGGCTGATACATTCTGTCATCTCAACTTCTCCAGACACACAACTGGGAGCTCATGGCTCTTGTTTACCTCATTTAACTTTGTTTAATTCTAATCAAGCCTTGCTACTTAGAGTCCAGCATGTTTCTCATTCTTATGAATTCACAAGACAACACATGATACCAGATGAGATAGAAGAGAGGATTGGGTGGGGAGTACTCTGGGTGAAGGACTCATGGTGGAGAGGCAGCAACTAAAGCCCCCAAAGTCTTGAAACTCTCAGGAGACACATCAGACTCCTAGAAGACATTCAGGCTAGCTTTGGTGAGAAAGAAAACCTGCAGAAAATAGCAATCTTCTTAAACATTGCAGGATTTGAGGCAGTGCATGGTCTTTAATAGCATGCAACTTAGACAGACAGAAGCACTATTATGGCACAATTTTGCAGAAATTTGAAGAGTATTGCATATCTAAAAAAGAGCAAAACACTTGAAAAATAGACGTTTCACCTTAGAAGACAAAAGGAAGGAGAGTTGTATGAAGAATTTCTAATGGAGCAGAAATTAATGAGCCACACATGCATCTATGACGAGTAGATAGATTCAGTTATAAGGGATCACATTGTAATTGGAATCAGCAATCCAAAGTTGTAAGAAAAACTACTGGAAGATATTCATCTCGCTTTGGCTAACCCTGTAAGATTGTATCAGGCAGCATAAATGTCTCTAAAAAGAGCCATGGTCCATATACTACACACTATGATGCAGTTATACTGACCTAAACCCAGTGTAGAGAGTGCTCTGTCAAAAGGAGTGCTTCTCCTGTTGACATAGCTTCCACCTCTTTGGGAGGTAGAGTACATATGCTGATATGAGAAATTCTCCCATCAGTGTAGGCAAGGTCTTCACTAAGCGCTACAGTAATGGAAGGGTAGATAAGCCCAGAATCATAGAACTGGAAGGGACCATGAGAGGTCATTGAGTCCAGTCCTCTGCACTTATGGCAGGACCAATAATAAAAATAATGGAAGAATAACAGGACACTTGCACATTGAAGAGAGTGACAATTAAGGCAAAAAAAAAAAAAAATCAGGCAAGCAGTAAGTCAATATAAAACAAAATGCAGAGGCCTGAAGAAAAACAAAACACAAATTTGCAAGGGACAGCATCAAGGACTGCACAAACACAGACCTCAACAAGGCCCAGGTTTTCATAAGCAATGCAATATTTGTAAGAAAAATCTGGAAGAAATATAATCATTTTGCCAAAGTCTGCAACAACAGCAGAAGAGGAAGCAAAGCACACCCGCTGATGCAGTAATCATAGAATCATAGGGATAGAAGGGACCTCATGAGGTCATCTAGTCCAACCCCCTGCTAAAAAGCAGGACCACTCCCACTAAATCACCCCAGCCAGGGTTTTGTCTAACCGGGCCTTAAAAATCTCCAAAGATGGAGATTCTACCACCTCCCTAAGTAGCCCATTCCAGTGCTTCACCACCCTCCTAGTGAGAAAGTTTTTCCTAATATCCAACCTTGACCTCCCCAGCTGTAATTTGAAACCATTGCTCCTTGTTCTGTCCTCTGTTACCCTCGAGAACAGCCTAGCTCCCTCCTCTTTGGAGCACCCCTTCAAGTAGTTGAAGGTTGCTATCAAATCTCCCCACAGTCTTCTCTTCTGTAGACTAAATAAGCCTAGTTCCTTCAGTCTCTCCTCATAAATCATGTACCCAGCACATCCAAGGAGAGAGCATGCAGTTCTGTCTAAGAGCTACATCTGGAGAGGAAGGAACAGATAAATGGACAGTTTCCTTAGAGACTAAAAGAACTGTTATAACCTACAAAGAGAACACCAATGCTCAGGTATCAATACTGTGTCAGATAATAGTTTTAAAAGTGTAAAGAAAAGACCATAGACCATGGTGAGCAAACCGATTACACTGAAGGTTTGTAATGAGGAACACATTCCTATTAGGTGTACATGGGTACTAGAAGTGAAAGCAGGGGTGTAGCCAGCCCCTAATTTCTGGCCCAGTCCTGCAACTGCAGGGGGGGGGGGAGCCAAGGGTAGTTTCAAGCCATGTGACTGGAAGCTGCCTCCTGAAGAAGGGGGAGAGGCAGAGCTCCTGGAACAGCAGCAGCACAAACTTCACAGCCACTGCCACAGGGCCAGCCAGAAGCTGGCCGCAGAGGCTGCAACTGGCGCAGAGGCGCTGGTGCCTCAGTTCCACTCACAGTTGCAGGGCCCGGCAGCCACGAGCGAAGCAGAGGTGCTAGCACCAGCGCCTCTGCTCCACTCACGACTGTGGCAACTGGGTCCCACAGCCACAAGCAGAGCAGAGGCATTATCTCTGGTGCCTGTGCCCCGCTCATGGCCGCCAGATGCTGGCCAGCCCTACAACCATGGCGGCAAAGTTCACGCTGCTGTTGGGTGCTAAGGTGGGCTGGCCTCAGGGCCACGTGGGCGGGCTCCAGCCCACCTGGGCCCACCTGTGGCTATGCCCGTAAGTGGAAGTACAAGATCAATTAGAATTGATAAACTTTGTGACAGTTAAAGGGAATAATCTATCCTGGGTTTAAAAAAACATGCCAAGCCCTTGGACTGATGCAAAGAATGCACATGGTAGAGAAAATAAGGGATATAGGCACAGAGGAAAAGAAAAGGGTATTTCTGAGGGCATAGGAAAATTAGTAACTGAATACAGAATTGAACTAACAGAGCCAAATTTCCTACCATACATGCCCCTAAAAATATTCTTCTAAGTATGAGAAGAAAGCTCAAAGAAGAATGGATCATTTAGTAACAACAGACATTATTAAGAGAAGAAAAGAACCTGCAGAATGGGTGCACTATACAACTAATAAAAGCCAGGAGGGAAGGGAGGGAGAGAAGGTGGAACAATGGGTGCGTCTACACTTGTAAATTAAGTCGACTTAAGCAGAGCCCTGCTCACCTGCCCCTATGCTCTGCCAGGGTCCCTGTCCCCCTTTGCCCCATTGTACCCAGGTACAATGGGGCAAAGGCTGAGCCCCCTGGCACTGGGCAAGGGGTGCTCCCCCTGCCCCCATGGACCTGCCCTAGGTCCCCCTAGCCCCTAGAAGTCAACCTAGGCATCCAGTGTGGATGCTTTAGGTCGACTTTGTAAATTCCCCCCCTAAGTCGACTTTAAATTTAGGTGTTGACATGCTAAGTCGACTTAGTTAAGTCGACTTAGCTAAAGTCGCCCTAAATTTACAAGTGTAGACATAGCCAATGAGATTATGTTTAGATCCTAAGGAACACTTTCCTACTGAGGAAGATGTTTTTGCATGTGACTGGTGTAAAATATTTTGCTACTTTAGATGAACCATCTAAATATTTGCAGATTCTTTTAGATGAGAGGTATTATGCATTTTTATTACACCCTATGGAAAATACTGCTTTCTCAGATTACCATTTGGTCTAAAATCCATGCCAGGACTCTTTCATAGAAGCGTGTGGCAAATATTTGAGGGAATTCAAGGCACAAAAGTGTATATAGATGATATTCTGATCTGCGGCAGCACAATAGAGGAACATAAATTATAGGTTAAAGAGAGCATTGAACAGGTCCAGAGCAGGAAGCCTGAAGCTAAATAAATAAAAATATAAACTCAGATTCAGAGAAATTATTTAGGGGACAGGATGACAGAACAAGGAGTGTGTATTGATCCTGACTGAACACAAGATATAAATAATAGACCACACTCAGAAAATAGGAAAGGAGGGTCATAGGAGTGATTAATTTTGTTACCTTTATTTGGATGCACAAAATAGCAAGTGTCTTAAACTCGTGCAAAAGTGTTGTCAATGGGCCTGGGACACTACCCTCGACAGAGCGTTTGGTAAATTAAAACAATGGATTTGAGGGATTCAGGAATCCCCTATCTTAAGGTATTCTGAAGTGAATTTGCTGAGGCTTCATCCAACAATGCAACTTTACTGAAGACAGTTAAGGCTATTAACTGACAGAGTGGCCAGGACATTGTATACCAAGTCCATCTTTCCAGGTCAAAGCAGAACTGCCTGTAATTTATGGCATGTTGTTTAAAGGAGATAGAGCAGTCATGCCTAAAATGGTATAAGCTGATATGCTTATGAGAATATGTGGAGGAGCCTTGGGCATGGAGAAATGTAAACACAGAGCTAGAGAGATACTACACTGGCCACTCAAAGGCTATGTCTACACTGGCAATTTAAGTCGACTTAAGGAGGCTTAAGTCGACTTAAATTAAGACAGGTCCACACTAGGCTTTCATTAAGTCGACATAAGAAATTCCTTAAGTCGACTTAATGAAAGCTTAAATCAACTTTGTTACTACCACTCATTAAGTCAACTTAAACCTTAAGTCAATTCCTTAAGTTGACTTAAGGATGGTGTGAACGTGGAGTAACCCTTAAGTCGACTTTATTATTGGTTAAGTCGACTTAACGAAGTGGACTAAATCGACTTAAAGCTAAGTCAACTTATTCCACTTTGTTAAGTCGACTTTAATAAGGTCGACTTTAATAAGATCGATTTTAAGTCGACTTAACTTTTCTAGTGTAGACATAGCCAAAGAGCTTAGCTTATTTAGCCTAATCAAAAGAAGATTGAGGGGAGATAAGATTGCTCTGTATAAATATGTCGGAGGAGGGAAAGAAATTATTTAAGTTCAGCCCCAATATGGACACAAGAACTAATTGATATAAATTAGCCATCAGGAAGTTTAGACTTGAAATTAGACAAAGGTTTCTATCCATCAGAGGAGTGATTTGAGGACTGGTAGGTTATTCAATGTCCTTTACAGTCGAGGCAAACATTTAAAAATCTTTTATGAATGCTGGTTCTGTCTAGGAAATACTTCTGATTATATGGGGCATACAGCACTGCAGGGAGAGTATGGCATATAAATTTGGTAATTAACATGATTCACTTGAAACAAAACAAAACAAAAAGGATCACTATAGCTGTCCAAGTTCCAGAGGGATAGCCGTGTCAGTCTAGTTCAGCAAAACAAACAAGGAGTCTTGTGGTGCTTTTTGGCTATGTCTACACTTGTTGATTTAGGTCGACTTAGCATGTCCACACCTAAATTTTAAGATGACTTAGAGGGGACCCTACAAAATCAACCTAGAGCGTCCACACTGGATGCCGAGGTCGACTTGTAGGAGCTAGGTGGACCTGAGACAGGTCTATGGTGGCAGGGGGGACACCCCTTGCCAAGTGCCAGGGGGCTCAGCCTTTGCCCCATTGTACCTTGGTACAATGGGGCAAAGGGGGACAGGAACCCTGGCAGGACATAGGGCAGGGTGGGCAGGGCTCTGCCCTGCCCTTTGGGGGGGGGAGCACGCCAGGCTGTGGCTGTGCCAGCCACCCTGGCAGGGAGGGCAGTGGGGAAGCCCTGGAGCTCCCTAAGTTGACTTAAAGTCGATTTAGGGCTACTCCACGTCCATACTGGCGAAGTCGACTTTTTAAAGTCGACTTAGCAGAAAAGTCGACTTAAAATGAGGTTTTATAAAGTCGACTTAATTTTTCCTTAAGTCGACTTAATCAGCTGCTTAAGTCGACTTAAGGAAAGTGTAGTGTAGACACCAAGTAAATTAAGTCGACTTAAGCAAGCTTAAGTCGACTTAATTTGTAAGTATAGATGCACCATTAAAGATTAACAAATTCATTTATCACATGAGCTTTCATGGGAGAAATCCCACTTCGTCAAGCAGAGATGTGTGCTTTTTTCTTACCTATGATGGTATGGTGTTGGTATTGCTGTCACAATTTCAGCTCTAGCCTATGTGAACATCACTCCTAGCACTTGCTTGGTACAAAAGGGGACCAAATTTGTGACCAATGAGGTGAAAGTTTGTGCTCTCACAGTAAAAGAGCCAAATTATGGAATGTCATCACCAAGGACACAGTTCAGGGGGATTGTTGGCTCCCAGGTCACACTGTAGTTCCATAAAGGTGATTTCCAAGTACACCAGAGGAGGTGTGGCAATCGAAATCAGATAGGTTTGGCCTGTTGTTGACTACAGCTCCTTAGGGTAGTTCTACAGTCCTTGAGGCTTCCCCACTCCAGCAAGATTCAAACCAAAACTGATAGGAATGTTTGTTGAAAAAAAGATGGACTATGCACTGTAGAGTTTAGCCCTGAAAGGTCTCCTATAGAAAGATTTGCTCAGGACTAGAACCTCAGCTAGAACCCAGCATCTCCCACAATAAGCTGAGGAGCCAATCCTCAGAATCATGTTATCGATTATTCCCGATCTACATTTAAAACTTAGGTCTACATTGCCATGGCACTCAGAAGTGGGAAAAATCCACCCTTGCCCCCCATGAGTGCTACAGTTATGCTGACCTAACCCCAAATGTAGACACAGCTAGATTGATAGAAGAATAATTCTGTTGACCTAGCTACTGGTTGCTTGGGAGGAAAATTTCCTACAGATGATGGAAAACCCCTGCTATTCCTGAAATCTGCATCTCCTCTACAGGGGTACAGCTGCACAGCTACTGTATCATTGATATGCTACATTAGCACCCATAACGTAGAGATGGCTTTATTCTCCCCTCCTCATGTATTTAAAATAGGCACTTCAATCTGCATGTGTGTTTCTCTACAACATGGATTCCTTCTTACATCCACATTCACCCTCTGATGCACAGCTCTGGGTCTTCCTGGAGTCAATGGGACCCAGATGTGCACCTTACAAACCAAAATTTCACCTTCAGAGTGATTGATGTCCTTGGCACTGGACTTGAAAACAGTGCAAAGTGAATTTTACTTAAGTGCAGTTATGAGTTTAAATAACCCAACAACCCTGAAAATAGTTAAATAGATTGATGCTGTTAATACAGTGTCCGAGATGTTAAACAATACAGCAAAATAATCCAGAGGAGGCATGATTTATGGGACATCTGCTGCATCACTGCATTAATTAATGTTGATAATACTATCAAAGCTCTAAATAGTGTCTAAAATCTACGCAATGCACTTAGTGCTGTCAATTCAGCAGCAAATGAGGAGTAGGGAAGGCAAACACTACTTGACTGGCACTTAATTTTTAAAGCTGTGTGCCTGACTGATTGTATATGGAGTTTCATGATCTCTGTTGCTAGACTATGAACCCCATTGTTAGTTTAATTAAATGCCATCTACTAAAAGACAAACACCTTTTATATTTGAGTGTTTTGTCAAAGCAGCACATAACAACAAGTTCCAAAGGGGTAGCCGTGTCAGTCTAGTTCAGCAAAACAAACAAATACGTTTGTTATTCTTTATAAGTGCCACTAGACTCCTTATTTATAATTATAATGGAAAGTGTTGGGCAACCTCAAAAATAGGTGGCACTGTCAGTTCAGCCTACAATAAAGAGCCACAGCTCCAACTGGTGTTCATTGGCATAACTCCACTGAAGTCATTTCAACTCCATTGAACCACTAATTTCTTGATTTACAGTGCTTTGAGCAAGAACAGAACCAGACTAATGGTCTTTAAGAATTTGATTCTGCTCCAATTTAAATCACTAGCAAGCTGGCAAAGCTCCTATTGACCCCAATAACATACGATGCAGCCGTGAGTACTGTTTCTGGCACATCATGCTCCGGTGGAGTTTCTCTAAGGACTTCTAAGACTGACTGTAGTGTTGGATTATAGATGTACATCCTTCCTTCCTACAGTTCTTCCTAAATGATACAAAATTCTTTTAGTATTGTAGATATTCTCAGTTGGGTCACACTGGCTCACCACCCATTCCCCTGAGTAAATGGTTGACCTGGGACGCTTTCAAATAAGTCTGAAAAGAATTCAAAGGAAATCATAATAAAGACCATGGCGTGTAAAAATACACGGGAAAAGTGATACTCACTGCATTTCATTATTATTTCTTCTACCTTTAACATTTATATGAGAGCTTCCATATAAAGAGCCTATAGCTTAGAATTTCACTCCTCACAGACACCTGATTATATATGACCTAAGCCCTTAGTGCTAATACTGTCCTACTTAACCAGTAGCTGGTATGAATGATAATGCATAAGTTAGGTAAAACTGGCTCTTTGGAAAATGTCCTTGTGAAGAGGCTAACCTGATTTAGTGCACCTTAGTATAGGGAAGAAGTCTGTATATCCCTTTTCAGATGATAACTCAAGTGCTAACACCATTTTGAGGGCTGACGCTTGTCAAAGCTTCTTTAAGACAGGCCAGAGTACTCTAGAAGCAATATAAATGGTACTGTACTAAACTCCTTTCACCCATCCATAATGAGCTGTAATATGATGGAAGTGAAGGATCCGAATGTATCAATTTTAAGAAGACTTACAAGTAGATTTTTTACAGCTGATTTTCAGAGATCCATATCATCAGCACTAAAAAAACCTTACTGTTGTTGAAAAACAACAGAGTCCTATGGCACTTTTAAAGACTAACAGAAGTGCCACAGGACTCTGTTGTTTTTCTACAATAGACTAACACGGTTACCCCTTTGGAAAATTACTGTTGTTGAGTACTTAGATTAATAGCTTTTAATACCAGAAGTAAATATTAGGATCATCTAGTTTGGCCTCCTTCAAAACACAGTCCATAAAATTTCACCAGTAATTCCAGCAAACCCAAGAACTTCTGGTTGAACTAGAACATACCTCTTTGTCAATTCCAGATTGTCCCATACAACACATTTTCTACCATTTTGTTCAATCCAGTTTTCAAATTTCTAAGTGATGTGGCTTCCATCACTTTCTTCCAAAGACTATTGCACTACTTAATATTTACTATCAGGAAGCTTTTCCTGATCAAAACTTCCCCAGTATTAATTTCAGCCAATAAGTAATAATTTCCCCAATATACCACGTTAGATAATTCCACTTCTTCCCTGGTGTGCCCAGACCCGTCAGATATAAGTAGAGTGTTAACTTGTGCCTCTTTCTGATCTTGCTCCAATTAAGCTTATCTAAAACTATTATTTTTTCCTCAGAAGTCAGTTCTACCAGTCTCTTGATCATCATTCTTCTTCTTGGATTTCTCTGATTTGTCAACTTTTTTTGATAATTTAATGACTTCACGGGAGCTCCAAATTCTAGCCTTATGGCAAGGGAGTATTATTACTGTTCGGAGCACTGCACTTGTACCTTTAGGCCTCAGATGAAATTAAGGACCTGTTGTAAACAGGCAAAACAAAGACAGACAAGGGTGAAGTGACCACTCAAAAAGGTCAGTTCTAAAGCTGGGAGAAGAGCCCCGGCCTCCAAAATTCCCTAGGGCCCTATCCTGTAGAGTAGTATTTCTCAACCCTCTTGAGTCCAGGGACTGGCTTGCTGCCTTCCTAAACTGCATCAAGGAAATCTTGGGCATGGGCACTGCTCCATGGACCACTCATTGAGAAACACTGCACTAGACTACTCTGTTTCCCCATGACTTCACTGCTTTGTGATATAATAAAATGCTCTCCCAGGTCACTAAAATGATATTATGATTTATGCAGTACTCAAATCATGAAAGGCATTTTCTGGACAAACAAAGAGACAAAATTTCTGCCTTACTACATTTACAATCTTTATAAACAATGTAGAATGTGTGGATGCGGATGGGAGGTGACAATAAAGTGATGGAGTGCTGAATTACAGTGCTGCAGGCCTTGTTAGTTCCACTGTTTTTATTCAGTTTTTATTTGAAAAAAAATTCTTTGTCTGTTCTGATATGCTTCAGTGTCAGAGAGAGTAGAGTGTGCGTATGTTCTGGTAGAGTGCTTTAAAGTGTGCGTCTACACTTAGAAATTAAGTCGACTTAAGGAGGCTTAAATCAACTTAATTTACTCCACGTCTACACTAGGCTTTCCTTAATTCGACTTAAGCTGCTCCTTAAATCAAATTAAGGAAAAGTTAGTTTGAATTAATAACACCTCATTTTAATTCAAGCTAGAGCTTAAGTCGACTTTATTAAGTTGGCTTAAGCCAGTGGAGATGGGGAGTAGTGCCTCGTTGGACCATTTTAAGTCAACTTAAAATGTTAGGTTGACTTTATGAAGTCGACTTAATCAGGGCCACTTTAAGTCAACTTAAAGTGGCCCTTATTAAGTCGACTTCATAAAGTCAACCTAACTTTTCAAGTGTAGACATAGCCCAAGAGTGAGTCAGAATGGCGCATAGAAGCATAGTACGCTGGGTTAAAGAAATAACACATTTAACACCAATCCCAGGAATACCCATGACAGTATCAGTGTGGTGGACAGGAACCAGGAGGACCAACACACGTTATCACTACCTTGACCCCATATGTTATGTCTACACTGCAATTAAAAAGCCTCGGTTGGCCCGTACCAGTCAACTTGAGCTTGCAGAACATGGCTACGAGACTCTTTAACTGCAGTGCAGATACCTGGACACAGGTTGGAGCCTGGGCTTTAGGACCCAGCAAGGTTGGAGGCTCCTACAATGTGGGCTGCAGCCTGAGCCCTAATGTCCACATCGCAGTTAAACAGCCCCTTAGCAATAGGCGCTGGATAGGGGCAACCCCCAGCTTGAAGAGTTTTCCATCATACTCAGGGTTTACAGTTTGGTTCAATGACTCAGCACCCCACTATAAAAATTGTTCCAGTTCCCCTTCCCTTAACCCAAGTAGCACAAGCCCAAGTCAGCTAGCAGGGGCCAGCCATGGGTTTTTAATCACAGTGTAGATATATCCATAGAGACTCCCAGAAAGAGATAATAAAGGGTCATATGAACACTTTGATGGATCCCCTCCTGACTAGGGGCATCTGTGCTACCAGGGAGCTAGGTTTAAGGCCAGAAGGGACCACCCAGGGCTAGGGTAGGAGCTGGGGAGGGTCACATATTCTCCAGCATCTGCTGTGTTTGAGGATGGGTCCTGTGGCCTTTTCACAAAGTCCACTCCCCAGGAAGACCCTCAAAGAGGCTTCTTTCCATAGCTCTGTCCTGTAGGTTTGACTGTCGAAGGGGTTTCCTGGCCAATTATTTCTTCCATCCTGTTATTACTACTATTATTTTTTGAAGTGAGGTGGCTAAAGATCTCAGTCGGGGAAAATTGCATAGCACTGTACACACATCATAAAACTCTGACTCCTTCTCCGAAGAGCTTGCATTCTCAATATATCATGAGACACAACAGATTGTTTTGACTTATGCACTAGTAATTTCCAGGGTATTCTTTTTCATTTACTTTTCTCAGGACTTTTATTGTTTCACCAGTTATCTTTGCTTTGTCAGGAACATAGTAAGTTGGTTAAATAATTCCCTTGGTAGGCTAGAGCCAAAATAATTTTCCTATTCATATCACATGCATAAATATTTGCAGAATTCGAGTCTTAGAATGATTTTTTTAACATCCAGATACACTGGACAAAGAATTAAAAATATAAATAATGTAAGTAGTTCATATAGTGGCATTTTGCTTTAGATTTATGGCAGTAGTGTTAATTTCATTTCTTCTAATGTCCTGTCTACTGTGTCTTCTAAGTTTACTAGTACTCGTTCTTTAAACATTTATCTGAGTATTTTATTAAAGAGCTGAACATAAATGCCATCTAATTAACAGGTAATTAGAACTTCTATTTTACTGAAAAAATAATTATGCACATCTTCATATCAATGTATAATTTCTTCTTCACATATAGGTTTTGCCAGTCCTCAGACTGGAATAGCGAACATGTCTCAAAGCAGTTTACATAACGCACTGCACATCTATATGAATGGCTCAATGTCCCAGGTACAAGGATCTGCTAATGATCCTATCTTTATCCTTCATCATGCCTTTGTTGACAGGTGAGTTTGACTCTTCTTTGTAAAACTGATCTATTTTGTGTATTTAAAATGTTCTTTTCACATTAGTATCAAACTTTGGATAACTTATATGCTAGTAAACTTGCAGCATTTTCAGACTTATATAACTGAACTCTTCATTAATTTTGTCTAATTGACAGCAATCGTGTTGTAATGTTAATACTTCTGTGAATGTTCACTGTATTAAAAGAGATTTGGAAAACCAAACAAATGTAGTAATAATTCAGTGAATTTGTGGTGAATAGAAACTTATTCAGCATTAAATCAGTTTAAGTAAAAAATGTCATTTACTTTAACATTGCTATAATCGGATGGACTAATTATTCTCTATTCTAAATATTAATTTTTGTTTGAATTGATCATTCATAAGAAAAAATCCTATCAATTATTCATAAACAAAGATGATAAAAGCCAACTTTTCAGTGTGACACACAAAAAACTGTGAATACCTCCAGCTGGAACAGAGCAGAGCTGTATTTGTACAGACAAAAAGAAAAGCAAACGGAAGGAATACATTCATTAGAAATGGAAAAAGAACCTCAGTTCTGGAATCAGTGACAAAATTGCTAAGGGAAATATTATTTTCCTTCTTCAACATTGTTACTGGCCTAGTGGAGGGAGGGAAACTGTAGACATGCTATATCTTAATTTAATAAGGCTTTTGACATAGTACCACATGACAGTCTCAGAAGCAAACTAGGGAAATATGGTCTAGAAATGAAGTTACTCTAAAGGTGGGTACACATCTGGTTGAAAGACTTTTCTCAAATAGTAGTTATCAATAGTTTTCTGTTGAACTGGGCAAATGCATCTAGTGGGGCTGTGCAGGAGTCAGTCCTGAGTCCAGTACTTTTCAATATTTTCATTAGTGACTTGGATGATGGAGTGAAGAATAAGCTGACAAAATTTGCAGATGACACCAGGCTGGTTGCGGAGAGGGGTTGTAGGCACTTTGGAGGACAGGATGAAAATTCAAAGGGTCCCTGGTAAATTGAAGAATTGCTTTGGAATCAACTGTGTGAAATTCAATAAAAACAAATGCAAAGTGCTACATTTAGGAAGGAAAAAAAAATCAAACACACAAACACAATATAATTGGCTAGGTTGTAGTACTGTGAGAAAATCTGGGAGCCACCGTAGATCATATACTCTATGGCTGCATCTACACTTGTAAATTAAGTTGACTTAAGCTTGCTTAAATTGACTTAATTTACCCTGCATCTACACTACAGTTTCCTTAAGTCAACTTAAGCAAGTTGCTTAAGTTGACTTAAGGAAAATAAAGTCGACAATGAAAATTAAGTTGACCTTATAAAACCTCATTTTAATTCGAGCTAAGGCTTAAGTCGACTTTTTCAAGTTGACTTAGGGCTACTCCAGGACTCCACCACTGCCCTCCCTGCTGGGGGGGGAGGGGCACAGCGGGATCCTGGCATGGCCCCCCACAGGGCAGGGCAGAGCCCTGCCCCTATGCCCTGCCCACCCTGCCCCTATGTCCCTGTCCCCCTTTGCGCCATTGTACCCATGTACAATGGGGCAAAGGCTGATCCCCCTGGCACTGGGAAATGGGTGCCCCCGTGGACCTGACCTAGGTCCCCCTAGCCCCTAGAAGTCGATCTAGAGCATCCAGTGTGGACGCTCTAGGTCGAGTTTGTAAGTTGCCCCCAAAGTCGACTTTAAATTTAGGTGTAGATGCACTAAATCGACTTAACTAAGTTGACTTAAAGTCGACTTAGTTAAGTCAACTTAGCTAAAGTCGTCCTAAATTTACAAGTGTAGACATAGCCACTACGAGCCAACAGTGTGAAGCCCTGGGTCTTGGACCCAGACCTGTGAGTTCCCAAGCAGTTATCGTGTGACGACTGCCACCTGAAGTCTGCTGAAACCCCTCAAGCCAAGGAGCTACCAGGACTAGAGTTTCAGGCAAGGTACCATCCCCAGAAGCACTGATTGGAGGATCACCCAACTCTGCTGATTGGTCCAACCATACCAATTAAGCCAGAAGGCACAGGAAGTTGACTGAGCAACTATGTGATTTGCCGCAACAACAGCTGCACACCCTGTTCATGCCTGGATTCTGCACCCAGTCCCATTCCTGATCCATTCCTGGCCCCTGCCTTCTCTCTTAGTTCCTACCATGCTCCTTCTCCATGCCTAATCCTTGCCTCTATTCCAGTTCCATGCCTCAGTTCTGAACATGGATCCTGGCTCTGATCCCCATCTCTGATTTCTGACACTGACTTTCACTTGACCTTTAGCTCTGATATTCAGCAGTTGACTCTTGCTTACCTCTCAACGCGGTTCTCTGACCTGGATGCCTGCCTTGTCCATTAGAGCTGACACCTGCTCTACCCACTAGACCAGACCACCTACATCCTGGTCTCTAACATGCAATTGCAAAAAGATATATAATTCTGGGTAATAGTAACAGGCATGCTGTATTTAAGACACAGGAGACAATTGTTCTGCTCTAGTCAACCCTGGTGGGGCTTCAGCTGGACTGCTGTGTCCAGTTTTGGGCACCACACTTTAAGAAAAATGTGGACAAATTGGAGGGAGTCCAGAGGAGAGCAACAACAACAAAAAGTTTAGAAATCATTATCTATGAGGAAAGGTTAAAAAGGTCGGCAAGTTTAGCCTTGAGAAAAGAAGACTGAGTAGGAATCCGAGAGTCCTCAAATATGTTAAAGGCTGTTATAGAGACGACATTGTTCAACTGCTCTCCCTGTTCATTGATAGTAGGACAAGAAGTAATCCACTTACTTTGCAGCAGGGAGATTTAGGTTAAATGTTAAGAAAACCTTTCTAATTCTAAGGATATTTAAGCTCTGGAATAGGTTTTCAACTGGGGTTATGGAAACCTTGTTATGGGAGGTTTTTAAGAACACGTTAGACAAACACTTGTCAGACAAGGTCTTATCTTGATCCTGTCTCAGGGCAGGGAAAAGGACTTGAAGGCTTCTCAACATCCCTTCCTGCTTTACACTTCTGTGGTTTCTGTGACTTTTCAAGATTTTAAGATGAAATTAAAAATGTAAAATATTTTGTTTGCCAAAATATATTTTATATTATATACGTGGCTACAAATATTTCTACTATAGTATTGCTATGGTTTTGTAAAGACCACAAAGCAAGCAAGGAAGAAACAAATCAAAAGACAACTGAAAAATGATAAATACCTGATGAGCAATACTTTTAAAATAGATTGACGTTTATTGGCTATACTGCTGTCCACATGGTTCTGAATACCATCAATGGAAAATGACAAGGTTTGGATCAGATCTCCTTTTACTTACTTGTAGGAGCTCTAACCAGCATCAGAGACACTGGAATGGTCTGTCTGCAGACTTGGGAAGGAAACCAAAAAACCCGTATGTTAATGTAAATTAAAATAGCTTCATGGAAGTCAATGGAACCCAGTCAGATTTATGGCAATGCAAGATCTGTCCCTAGAATTGTAATTTTCTTTTTAATAAAATGAAAGCTCAGATTTTGCAAAGATTAATGTCACTCCCTTTAAGAAAAATTCCATGCTCCTGAAGTTGAGTGGATTTTTCAAGCCCTGTATTCTGCAACACATCACTCTCTGCTCAGTAAATTAATCAGCTGTCTGGGTTGTAAGAGATAGAAATATAAAACAGGGAATCATCTGGGTATGGATGACACTGCAATCCATGCAGAAGACCAGTACCTAATAATACCCTTTTGGGTTATTTCATAAATTATTTTATGGCTAGAGCCATAGACTCCTCCCAAGTGGAATTCACCCCATGCAGTGGGACCAGCAGAAGATCTATGAATAACTGCAAACCTACTAAGACCAAGGTTTAAGTGATGCATAGGTTTATTATAAGCCTCTGGAAGCACTTTTCAAAACTCTAATCATGATCAATATCCAAAGATACATTTTGCAAAGCAAATATCATTGGATCCCACTAATATTAAGGAAGGAAATCACTGTACACAACTGCAAAGACAATACAAAAGCTCTTCAACTTCAGGCTATCTGTGGCAGAATAAATGTTATCACCACTTTCAGCTTCTGGTTAGATGGGCTTTTGTACACAGTGGTAGGAAGAATGATAATAAATGCTGCCTTTTGTATCAGTGATGAAAAAACCACATTAGCCCAATTAGGGTTACTTAGCAGTCTTCTCCATGACAGATTAATCCTGCTTTTAGCTATAATTAATAAGTAGGTGACTGATAGGTAAGTACAGTACATTTAATAAACTGTTTCTTTCCTACATAGTCAAAGGGCTGTGGAGGATTCCTTTCCTGAGAGGCAGGCAGGCGTATAAAGAATAGCACAGAAAGAGAAAACAATACTCACTTCAGCAGTGGAACAGGTTTTATCTCGGCCTCAACTTTGGTACTTCTGTGAGAGTGTGTGAGAGGTCCAACTGCAGTTACTGTTGAGTCTGTGAGTTTCTATTTCTAATCCCCTCTGCCTAAGGACTGGAATTCTCTGACCTTTGCTGAGCATGAGGGATGCTCTTCCATAGTGAGTGATAGTGGGCCTCATGTCTTCTTTACCTGCAAATGTGCAGGGTATAAAAGGGGTTGGGGGGAGCAGATTTAGATGGCAAGTGGGTATGTCTGCAATGAGCTTCTTGCTAATAGGACACTAGGCAATGTAGTAGGTCACACCCAGGCAGCTCAGATGGAGCAGACCCACAGAGCAGTTCTGTCATCAATGCATGATCAGTTCCCCCCCCCCCCTATTATTTGCTCATTAGTTGGTACCAGAACAAAACCCACAATCTAATTTTTTTCAAAGTAGGTAACCTGCATGAACTATCATCAGATGGAAAACTGTACTTAGGGAGTAGTTATCAATGATTCACTGTCAAGGTGAAAGGACAAATTGAGTGAGGTCCAAGAATGATTTGTCCTGGGTCTGGTTCTATTCAATATCTTCAGAAATGGTATGCATAACGTTTAGAGAGAAGACATACAAAGTTTGAAGATGATACCAAGTTAGGAGGGGTTCCAAGTGTTTTGGAGGACAAGATAGGCATTCATAATGATTTTGACCAACTGGAGAAACAATCTCAAATAAGATGAAATTCAATAAAAATAAATGCACAGTACTACATTTAAAAAGGAATAATCAACTGCATAAATACAAAATGGGAAATGCCTAGGAAGCAGTAATACAGAAACAAATCTAAGGGCAGATCACAATCTAATCTGGATCAAAAACACTGATGTAAAAACAGTGATGTAAAAAAACACTGATGTAAAAAAGAAAACATCATTCTGTGATGTATTAGCAGGAGTGATGTAAGCAAGAATTAAGAAGTAATTCTTCAACTCTATTCAGCACTGATAAGGTCTCATCTGGAATACTGTGTCCAATTCTGGACACCACACTTTGGGAAGGATGTAGACAACTGGAAGAAGTCCGGAGGAAAGCAAAAAAAAAAAAATTAAAAATTCAGATCTAGAAAACATGACCTATGAGGAAAAGGGGAGGAGGTGGCTTTGTTTAGTCTGGCAAAGAGAAGAATAAGGTGGGACATGATAACAGATTTTAAAAATGTAACAGATTGTTATTACAAGATTAAGATCAATTGAGCTCCTTAACCACTGAGAACAAGACAAGTAGTAATGGGTTTATATTACACCAAGGAAGATTTAGATTAGAACACTACGAAAAACTTCCTGTCGGGGTAGTTGAGCATTGGAACAAATTACATAAGGAGGTTTTGGAATATCCATCATTATATGTTTTTAAGACCAGATCAGAGAAACATCTTTTGGGGATAGCCTAGATAATTTTTAGTTCAGTCTCAGTGCAGAGGACTAAAATAGATGACCTATGAAGATCCCTTCCACTCTGACTTTTCTGTGATTCTATGAAAAATATTGTTTTCAGAGCTGTTTGAAACATATTCAGTGAATATTAAGTTTAGTAGAATTGATGGGTTTTAGCTTTGCAAAACAGTCCTGTTAATTGCAAATATATTCAATATTCAGACACTCTCAACAGTCAGCACAAAGGAACAGCAAGGAAGGAGACAGCCAGAGACGTAAGCTGTTAGAAGCAGCATACGGATGGGCCTTCCAACACTGATGATATCATCAGAGTATTTTCTACAGTTCTAAGTAGATGTTGCTCTGCTGTGCTGATTGGCTGTTTGCTTCAACCCTCTTCTGCCCTCTCCGTCACAGGCTCTTCACCTCAGCCTCACTGTACGTTTGCCTTTCTTACTTTACTTTTTCCTCCCATCCTTCGATTCTCCTGCTCTGTCCCTTCCCCCCCTCCATAGCTTTGTCTTTCTGTCTCTCACCTCATCTCCCAACAAAAAAAACATGTAATTAACATAATCTTTGCTGTGATCATTCTGCTTCTGTTGTGAATCCCTTGCCTCACCCTGTGACTTCCTGGTCTATTCAGATCGTAAATTCTTCAGAGCCAGGACTCACTACTAATCTGGGTCTGCTGCCTAACTCAATGGGACCTCAGTCTTGCTTGATCCCTAGATAGTACTGTAATTAACATGCTTCATAAGAATTATTAATTGTTGGTGTGTGGATGATTCAGACAGAGCATGTTGTGTTAAAAATGGAGTTTCAGAATTGGTTTCATGCCACGTGATTTTGTTGCTGACTCTTGACTGGTGGCATAAGTCATAAACACAAAGCAATCCTGAACATAACTCATCAGGGCTTTGACCCTCTCTTGAAAAGAAAAGACTAAAAGGAGGGACCCCATTTGGAGAAGCTGTCAGGTGATATTAACAGATAATGAGAAGCAGCACCTGGAACTTGTCATTTCTGGCCTGTTATTCAAAACTAGAGCTGATTGAAATATTTTCACTGAAATTCTGGGATTTGGTTATGTGGGATTTTTTTCCCTCCTGTCAATTTTTTTTCCCTCCTGACAAAATTTTGTCAAAACAGAAATTTTCATGAACAATTTTCCATTTTTTTGTGAAAATCTTTCAAGTTAAAACTACAGTAGCTAAGGGAAAAACTCCACCACACTTTGCTTTGAGGTGTCGATTCAACACAACTGAAGCACAGCAAGCCACTCTTGTCTTTGTTATCAGAATCACTTCAGTCATGTTCAAGGTTTCCCTCCCTTCTGTGGGCATCTCAGTTTAAGCTCTTTTTTCCAGGTCTGCTTCTGAGATGAGAATTGAAGCACAAAGAAATTAAGTGACTTGCCCAGGGACAGCGAGGAATTATGGCCAGGTCTCCCAAGTCAAGACTAGCACCCCAGCCATTTGTCTTTCTCTTCATCACAAGTGATCAGGATAAAGGCTGGGTGGGGTCCTGTGGCCTATGTGATTCAGGAGGCCAGACTATCTGATCATAATGCTCCTTTCTTGCCTTAAAAATCTGGAAACTGATGAGCACTTCCTCAAGTGAGCAAGGTCAACATGAACAGAAGTAATGTAACATTATCACAGAAGGGCCTGGTCTCCACTGCCGGTGGCGTTGGCAGGAGATACGCAAGCTACATACTGAAACTTGTGTACCTCCCATCGACTTACTAACATTCCTTTACAACAGCGTCTCCCCTGCGCTGCATTGACACAGCCGTATTCTTTTCCAGGAAGCGGAGAGGCAGGGAGTGGAATTTACTGCTTTGGCTGGAGCACGCTTCTGGGATGAATTGTTCAGATCTCCACTGCCCACTCAGTCAATCCCACTGCATCGATTTGTGGAGCCCAATGCAGTGCCCACAGTGTAGACATACCCAAGGTATCCCAATCTAGTTATAGAGTGGATTACTCTCTGTGCTACATATTATGCAAATAATTTAAATGATTTTGAAAAGAAAAGGTTACTTTGCCCTCAGACTCTAATTAGAAAAATCTAAATAGTCGCCATCTTTTGCCTCACTGTGAGAGAAGAGAGTTCTCTGCATCATATATTGATTCAGATCAACTCTGATGCAGATAACCAATGTGATCCTGAATTTCTTTCCCATAGCACCTTTGCAGGAATAGCTGCCATAATTGTTCAAACTATAAAATTCATAGGAAAACAGGCTATTTTTCCTCAGTCACATGCAGGCAGCATCTATTTAGTAAAAATAAATGATCACTCTGTTGATGTAGTTGTGATTTATATGCTAACAGATCCTCATGTACTTCACTAATGACAGTTTCAAAAGAAATGAGTTACAGAGCACAGCTATATCATCCACTTAGACAATCCAGCAACTGATAGGTCAGTCCATTTTACTCTTTTTGAACACTATATTATCTTTCTCTTCAGGGGAAACTTGTTATTAAACTTCGGAGCAGCTGCCACTTGTACCATCTCTTAATTCAAGTGATTTCTCTCCTCTCCCCACTTCTAAATGCAAAATGTGGCTTTGGCGAGCCAAATAGAGATAAGCCCTTTTGCAGGATGATCCTTAAGTTAACAATTTGTTCATGCAGTGCAGCATTGCATGTATAAGTCCTTATTTTTCCTCTTTTGGAGAGCAGGAGGTGACATAATCCCTCATATATGGAATTTGTCTTTTACATACAACAGGAGGACACAATTCTGGTTTCACTGGGTACGTATATGCAGTAAAGAAAAACTGAGGTCAGCCCACACCATTTGACTCAGGCTACCAGGGCTCAGGTTACAGGGTTGTTTAATTGCTGTGTAGATTTCCCGGATCAGGCTTGAGCCTGAGCTCTGAGATCTTCCCACGCCACAGAGTCCTGGAGCCTGGGCTCCAATCAAAGCCTAACAGTCTCCACAGCAATGAAACAGCACTGCAGTCTGAGTCCTAGAAGCCCAAGTCAGCTGGCAGGGGCCCGCCACTGGTGTCTAGTTGCCATGTAGACATACCCAGTGACACTGTTGTGAATGGGGAACAAGTACTAAAGCAAACAGAGTTACACTATCTTGAAAATGGGAAGAGAAAAAGACCCATAGTTGTGTCCATATCAAGGAACAGAATCTCCTCCTCCGCTTCAGAGGAGTTACTGCTGACATTGACTTGTTTTAAAAAAAACAGTCTGTCTTGACTAGCAAAAGTGGCTGAGTTTAGTTCAGTCCCAGCTAATATGTGTTCTCTAAGCCCGACAAACTCGGCCTTCTCTTAGTACAGGTGCAGGGTCATCTTTAGCTTAAATTTAGCTAATCGAGTAGAAGCCTAGGTACCTGCTAGGTTGGCAGCTGAAGCCTAGAATACTATATAGGGTCTTACAGCACACCCATCATGGCAGTATCTGAGAGCCTTCCAATAGTGCGATAAGTGACAACTGTCACGTATGGTTCGTTCTCTCATCCTTCAGGTAAAATCTCTCAATGTGTTATGTAGCATCTTCATAAAGAAAAGGGTCAATTTTAGGTTAGGATTAGCCTGCTTTTGCAACTCTTGACCACTTTTACCCCTCAAAATGAGAGCAGAGCATGATTCTCTACTTAGGCAATAAGTACACAGGAATGATTATTGGATAATGACTTGCAGAACATTCTCCTCAAAACTCAAACCCCTTTTGCATTCATAGGCATAACTCAAAAGGCTCAGAGTTTGGATAAATACCTAGAATTTCAAGTGTTTTTGCATACACAATAATAAACCGGAAATCCCATGACACCTGGGATCCTTGTTTCCAGCTTAACTATTCCCAGCATATCTGCTCCAAGAAGTACAAAAGTATGAAAAATGAAGGCTAAGTGGGAGAAGTTAATTTGAACACTGAGGGTGCGTCTAAACTTACAAGTTAGGTTGACTTAAGGAGGCTTAAGTTGACCTAAACTACTCTGCGTCCACACTGGGCTTTCCTTAAGTCAACTTAAGCATTTCCTTAAGTCGACTTAAGGAAAAGTTAGGTTGACTTAATAACACCTTGTTTTAGGTCGACTTAATGCTTAAGTCAACCTTATTAGGTCGACCTAAACCAGTGTGGACAGGGATTAGCACTGAAATCGACCTTATTAAGTCGACTGAAAGTGTTAAGTCGACTTAATAAGGTCAAAAAGGGGCTATGTCTACACTAGAAAAGTTAAGTCGACTTTTGTTAAGGCGACTTAATAAAGTCAACTTAACTTTGCTAATGTAGACATAGCCTGAGGCTTTAAAGAATGTTCATTTTGGGTTCAGTTCCTGAAACAATGACACAGAGGTGCCTGGGAACAGGGCTGAGGGGGGAAGAGGTTATATTTTCCTGAACTTGTCTTCTTTATTTGAGTACACATACATCCAGTCAAAAACAAAACTGTGATTCTGCTTTTCTTCCAGCTCACATCCTTTCTGCACTGTTGTAACACTCTGGCCTTCAATGCAGTTACACTTGACATCCACCAGTGAAAGTATCATTTTCCAAAAATAATGATACACATTTGAGCCAAATTTTGTCTGAAAGATTGCTACTTGTTCGAGCACTCTCATGTCTAGATTCAACATAAATTGTATTTTTAAAAGCCAAGATAAATACAACTACTTTATATCTTTTTGTCAGGATGTTCCACCTTTTCATGGATGTGCTATCAGTAACACTCTATCTAGCCATTTAAATTTTCCATAACATCTGAGGACTTACCTAGCTTTTTGGGGGGCACTCTAGTCAGCAAAAAAAAAACAAACAAAAAAAATAAATAACAAACAAACAAAAAAATCACATTACACCAAAAAACCTCCCTTGGTTGTAGTGGTGGGCGGACAGAGGATAAACATGACAGAGCTTCCCTGAAAAAGATAACCACAGTTTTCCAGGATAAATGGTTAACCTATTATAAATACTGTACATAGGGATTTGGTACTATAATACTATGTGTGGGAAACCTCCCAGTGGGGTAAAGATCTGATTTTTGTATTTTTTTGGTCCAGTTCTCCTTTTAAACAGTCCAGTATATGTTTTAAAAGAAAATCTTCTGTTCTGTTTAGACTCTTGGAAAGCGTGGCTGGTTTTCTAACAATGGCCACGTGCAACATCTTAATTTTTAATCATGTCATGCACTCAATTTATGGTCTGTGTAAGCTGTCTACAACCAGAGTCACAAGGGTGCCCAAAAGCCAAGTTAAAGTATTTACACTGAAATATACAATGATTCAACTTTAAAACATAGGCATTAGAGAGCAGTTATAACTGTGATACCTGAAATACCAGTTTCTCCCAGTGTCTACACAGAGTATGTTTACACTGCAGTCAGAGGTGTGACTGTCATACAGATAGCCATGCCTGAGCTAGCTTTGATCTAACTAGATTAAATAACAATAGCAGCGAAGTCAGGACATCACAGGAAGGAGATGCTCAACTGTGGCCAGGTGTACACTGTTGGCAAAATTTGGCAGCGATCGATGGGAGTTATGTAAGCTATGCAGACTAGCTTGCATAACTCCCATCGACTTCATAACTTCCCTTCTACAGGCTGTCGCCTCAATGGGAAATGTGTTCCCAGTGGTGCAGCACTGCACACCAGAAGTGGTTTTATTAGACCAGCTTCCAGGTCAATTGATCCTGTCTCTGACTGTTCAATCACTCTGGGTTAATCCATCTGACAACCGCAAATTTACTGCCATCAGTGAAGACACACTCTAAGGCTATGTACACCCTGAGTTTGCCACTGTCAGATCGATTTTTCTGGTTCTATTGAGTGACAGTGAAGATGCTCTCAATTGATCTGGAAGTTAATCTAATAAAACCACCTCCAAAAAAATTGCAGCACTGTGTCAAGTGGAATACATTTCCCATCGGCATAGCACAGTGGAGATGGTGCGCTAAAGGGGAATTACAAAGTTGAAGGGAGTTACATAAACTTCTCCACATAGTTTGCGTAAATCCTGTTGACTGCTGCCAAATTTCTCTGCCAGAGTACATCTGCCCTTAATAACCAGGGCAGGTTTGTACAGTCTCTACGGCGGCAGCTTCACTGGTGTTGTTACTTGACCTAGCTAGAGTGACGCTCACTCAGGTACCTCTACAGGTGCTGCAACTTCAGTATAAACATAAACCTTTGTGAGAAGAAATAACTGTGTTGACTTTGTAGTATCTGACAAGTGCTAACTTTTAAAATGGTGACCATTCCATGACACAGTGCCTAACATAACTGGACTGTAAATAAATTCTCCCTCCGCTTGTTCTCCTTTTCAGAAAGAATAAAAACTGTAAATTCCAAAGGAAAATACACTGTACTTGCTAGATCTATTTTACTAAATGCGAAACCTACGGCATGTTGGTGGGGTCTCATTAATGTGAAACTGCTGTGAGTGGTGAATCTTTCATACCTTCATAGATTTCAAGGCCAGAATTGATGACTGTGATCATCTAGCCTAGTGGTTTTTAGCCTAGGGGACCTGCAGGGTCCACAAAAAGACAACTAGGAAAATAAACGTTCAGATCCCAGAAAAGGCATTCCATTTTTCTGATCAGTCAAAAGTATCTAAATACCCCCTCTACAAATCAAAACCCAAGCTATACTGTTTAGCACACTATTTCACGCTGTGTCAAATGCCATGCCAAGCACATTCAACATTTATGGCTGAATTCTGTTCTGCCAGCTTTCAATCAAAGACTTCCATAGTAGGGGTGTGTGAACCACAGGTTGAATTTCCAAAGGGGTCTGCACTTCCATTCAAAATAGTTTAGGATTCTGCAAATGAAAAAAGGTTGAAAGCCAATGATCTAGTCTGATCTCCTGCATAAGAAAGGCCATAGGACTTCCCTGAATTAGTTCCTGCTTCATGTTCAAGCTCTGTGCTTGTGCTTCAGTGCTTATTTTAGAAAAACATCCAACCTTGATTTTAAAAGTTCCAGGGCTGGAGAATCCACCAGAGCAGGGGACTCACAAGGGAAATAACTCCTTCAGTTATTCTGCATCACTTGTTCCAGGTTTTAAAATTCTCTCCTTGTACACAATATGCAATATGTTCTGGTACACAACAGGCTCTAGGAGAGCACATTATTTAACAAAATTACATGCACCAATGCAGTTTATGCTATCCTTTTTCACTGGCAGCAAATCTGACTGCTTATATCATATGCTTATTCATTTTCTTGACTCATCACTTCATTAGCCATAATCTGTGCTGCATATATTATTCATGGAACAATACATACCCAGCAATTTATTTTGGTGGCTTTTTTTAACCACTATCAAATCACTCATCTTCCTCTCCACCCCACCACCTCCTGCCAACCCCCAAACCAAGCTTCTTAAAATTAATGTTCCACTGCGGCTCATTTCAGTTTGTGCTACAAGGAAAAATTACAAATCCATCTGATGTGGAATCATATGGAAATGTTATATTCATGCTTTTTATGGATGGTTTAATTTTCTTTCTACAGACAAGGTCTGCCCTTTACAATTTACCATATCAAAGCTCTTTGCAAAAGCTAAGTTCATTTGAACAGAATGCAATCACACATGAACATTCAAACCACTGAAATGTCAGGATAGTGGGAGTCTTTGTTACCTTTCATTTTGGGGAATAATTTACCAACCCTTTTCACCATGCTGCTGAAGCCCCTGGACGTTAAGTGACCTAGCCGAAAGTCACAGAGTGGGTCTATGGCAAAGCTGAGAATAGGATCTTCAAAAGGTAGGGCTTGAAGGGATCTAGAGAGTCCCTCCAGGTCAGCCCACTGCATGGTGGCACGACCAAACAAATTGGGATGATCTCTGATAAGTGTCTTCCAACATGTCCTTAAAAACCTCCAATGACAGGGATGCTACAATATGCCAGAATGTAACTACTCTTATAGCTAAAAAGGTTTTCCTAATATTATTAAAATGGTACTAAATGTCTGTTTATGAATTCAGTTATTTTGCTACAGTAATAATAATGCATTGCACATATCTAGCACCTGTCAGTGGAGAATCTGAAATCATTTTAACTAGGCATAGTGATACGGTGTGGTGATTTGTTCTAGGTTATGCAGGAAGTCCTTAGCATAGCCAGGAAAGAGAAGCCACGTCTCCTGGCTCTCAGTTCCCTGGTCTACTTACTAGACCACATTGCCTTTGATTATGCTATATGAGAGTCCAGATTTGTCAGCAAAGACAAAATGGAAGTATGGTGTATTGATTTGGTGGAAGATCTTTTCTTGGGGCAGAGACCAGCTTTTTGCTCTGTGCCTAGCCCAAAATAGTTAGTTCATGACTGGGGCTCCCAGGTGCTACCTCAATACAAACAATAAATAATAACATTCAAAGGCACAAGCACTGTTTGGCTGGTTTTTGTGTCTTTCAAAATCTCCCCTTTAGTTTATGAAACTGCATTTTGGTTACAGAAAGGTTTTCAAGTGACTCACAATTTAGGTTCTGAACTCCAGACACCTTACAAAAGCTGGATGTTCAGATCAAAGGTGCTAATCACCTTCTGAAAAATCAGAAGCTCAGAAGGCATCCCAGGTTCCACATTCAGAAACTGGGGCACCCATTAGTTGAGACAGCCAAAATGTCATCCACCGTCAAAAATCCTGGTCTTGGTTCCTATCTCTTTCTTCTAGTTAAAGGTACTGCCATCGTTTCTAGTAACCATATGTATATGTACCTTACCACACCCTTGTGAGGCAGAGAAGTACTATTTTCCCATTTCACAGATGGAGAACTGAGACAGTGAGGCAAAGTGAGGTACCCAGGATCTCCCAAGAGCTAGTCTAGTGTTCTAACCCCTGAGTCCTCCTTACTGTATGGCTTCACACATTTATTATTGGTCACTGAACTTTGCTATGCAGCAAACTGGATGTTTACACTGATCAAAGAGCTTCTATTCAAACTCCTTTTTGCTTAAATAAAAAGTTAAGGTGTTGATATAAGTGTTCACATTTGTCAATCTGATTGCCTTAGCCAAGCATTATTATTTGGACAAGAGTTCTTCTAGACAGGTTTGATGAAATTAACTAAAGATGAGAGCCACAAATGAAGAATTTAATCAAGATTAATACCTTCATTTTAGAGGGTGACAAGGTGGATGAACGCAGCGCAACTTTCATCTATTCCATTGTTTGATTCTAAAAAAGAACTAATGTTCTGATCCTTGTTCTGCTTGATTGGGAGAGAGATTTAATTTGCCGGCATAAGCAGAATGGTTCTGAATTAGAGTCAGTCATTTGTCTCTGATGACAAAAGGTGCAATTTGTATGGAAAATCATTGTGTAGTTTACAGACACGTTAGTGCTGAGTTCAACTGTTGATGTCGCCTAGAGAAACACTTTCCCTGAACTGGTAATGGTTAAATTAGCTATGGATGAAATTCACATCCCCAGCTAATGGCTTGGGGCTGGAGAATTCTCCACAGCCCCTCATCAACAACGAATAAAGAAGCTGGACTGAAGTGTGACTCATAGCACTTTCTTGCACCTTCCTGGTGGTCCCAACCTCTGAATCCACACAAGCATAGGTTCATTGATTCTCCCTGCCCCCTTAGCTTGTCCCCAAAGTTTGCATCTGCTACAGCAGTTTCTAAGCCATCATGGAACCCGCCCTCTTCCGTATGTAGTGGGTGAACAGGCTACCTCTTATAATTCCACACTTCCTGCAATATCTCACTGCTGAGCCGTCCATGAGCATGCTGCTAATGCATGAATTTCCCCGTGTGATGAGATTATTGCAGGACAGGGATTTCAAGACCAAAACCTAATAGATTGAAATTAGCAGGTAGGCAGTAGAGGGGAGTGCACATTTATGCAACAAAGGAGCTATGGCTCTGTAGCTAACTGACTGACCTTGAAAGACTTCATGACTTTCTCCTCAGCACCCTCTGGCGTTGGGGTGAACAGGAGGGTTTAGAGTCACAAAAGAGCTTCTCCCCATACAACTCAGAAGCTTGTGAATGTATAAGATGAAACCTGCACCAGATTTTAATAGCATGAATTACCAGGTTCCCATGCTGGGGGATGAGGTTGGTTTGTACCTTAACTCTACATTTTCCTGTTTTCAGAGGTTTGTGTGTTTCTTATTTGTAAACTCTTTCTTTTCTGATTTCAGGAAGGGTAAGCATAGGTACACTCAATGTTCTGGAAGGGTACAAGGCACTGCTGATTGACCTTAATGCCACACTGACAGTTTTTAATCAGTGATTTCCCCTTTATTATTAATTATTATTATTATTATTATTAGTGACCCATCTGTGCCTACGGTAACTCTGAAAATGCCAAGGTCAGGACAGGCTTCAAAAAAGGGGAGCAGATTCTTTCAAAACTGGTGACTAACTCTGAAGTTAGATTCACCAACCAGTCACACATAGTGCTCCTGATTACACACATTGGCTATGTCTACACTTGCAAGTTAGTTCAAATCAAGGAAACTTAATTCGAACTAACTTACGCCTTGGCCACACTAGGCTTTCATTAGTTCGAATTAAGGGCTTCCTTAATTTGAACTAATAAATTCGATTGCTTAGATCGAACTAACCCTTCATTCGAAATAGTTAATTCGAATTAAGTCAATGTGGCCATATTAGTTCGAACTAACTGCTTAGTTTGAACTAATCGGCAGATTGACTTTCATGCAACTGACTAATTCAAACTAAGCAAGTGCCCCGCATGGACATGGCTAGTTCGAACTAGCATTCTAGTGGGGCCATGCTAGTTTGAATTAATTTAATTCAAACTAACTAAAATTAATTCGAACTAGTTAGTTTGAATTAACTAATTCCAACTAGCTTTTGTAAGCATAGACAGATCAGAATAACCCATGGAGAAGAATGTAACCTGACACAATAGTGCCATTGTGAACTGCCCAGCCACCTCAAAGGGTGTTCCCCACCCCGTCCCAAATACTGCTAACATAGTTCCCGTTAAATATGTGATCAAGACAATCTCTCTATGCACATAGATTTAAGAACCATTAGTATAATAAAATAAGCTCCTTAAAGGGAAGGGGACCTGTATATGAGGAATCTCTTGATCAAATGACTTCAAATTTGTACCAAGTACACCCATTTCAATAATCTCACTATGCACATTGATTGTAGAGTATTTTGAAAATTAAAAGATGCTACTATTATGGGGAGGGAATGCTGTTTTATCAGGAACCCCTTGGTCAAACTATCCTAAATTTATATCACAAAATCTATATTAGCCTCTGTCGTGTCATATCAGTTTTCATGGCAGTCCCTTACACCTGTGGATTTTAGAGCATTCTGATTATTGAAATCTGTTTCTTCTGGGAGGAGAGAGGGATGGGCTATAACTGAGGGCATCATTGATCAAATGACCACAGCTCATATCACTACTTCTATCTCTAATCTGTCACAGCAATATTATGGTGGGGGTCATAGTACCACAACAATTAAGGTGCCACCAGGATTATTTTTTAAACATGAGGTGAGAAAGAGCTACAAGAATTCTACCTTTCAACTAGAGTACCATTTGTAAATATTTGAAGTTTGCTATGACTGTTAATAAAAAGGGTCATGTGACTACATTTTTCTAGTATCTGATGTTTCCTTCAAACCCTTTTAACCAAATCCTCCAAATGTGATCCCTTGGTTTGTGTAGATTAAATGAGTAATCATAGAAAGTTGAAAATGGGGGCTGTGTTTATTTTTCATGATAAGCTTAAGTAACTGCTCTGTGTCTGAATCCTGGCCCCGTATCAATCAATGTCATACTTACCTCAGTCCTTAAGCATAAAGCTCTGAAAACACTTTGGTCATGCTGACATTGATGACAGCTACAGCTACTCACGTTTCTTCATTCAGTCCCTCTGTTCAGGAAATGGATGCGGACCCTGCAGCATGATTCCATTACCCTAATGCTGCTGCTACAAAGTTTTGTCCTCTCTCTATTTAATATCATTTTCCTAGAGGATGCTTCTTAAGGAATATCTGAGTATGCCTGTGAATATCAGAGAACTTGGAAATATTAGCTCATAAGTCAGAAGCTTTGTTCTCAAAACACAATCTCTAAAATGGAGTCCTACAGAACTGAGCAACGAATATTCACAACAGAAAGCTACCAGGACTCCAGCTCACAGAACAGAAGTGCAGCTTGGGCTCAGTGGCCACTGCAGGACACCTTGAGTTGTAGGACCCAGGATATTTTGATACCACCTGATTATGAGGGAAAGGGAATGGGCTGTATCTCAAGAATCTCTTGCTCAAACAGGCTTCAATTTGGACCAATAACACAACCCCAAGACATCATGGCGCTCAGGAATTTTCAGGACAATCTAAGTAAGCATGTAGATATTAGACCTCTTGAAGAAATAGGCAGGGCCAGATTAAGGGGTCCCAGGGTCCCAGGCTGCCCACTTCTATGACACGCCCTCCCAAACCTGGACACAATCCACCTGGGGCCCCAGCTACCCCGGCCCCTCCTCACCATGGCCTGGGGGCATGTAGGGCAGCCTCTGGTGGTGGCGCCCAGCGCCTGGAGTAATGTTGGGCCACTGTGTCAGCCGCCCCGCACCCAGAATGCAGCAGTCATGCACAGGTTGGCCCCTCCCCCAAAGGCAGACCAGCGGGCCAAGGGGCTGCACAGGAGCACTGTGGCCTCTGGTCCCAGGGCCCCGCCCTTTTCCCCAGCACCAGGGCCACAGCCCTGCCGGCACTGTGCCAGCAGGGCTGGATAAGCAGGGCCTTTAGGGGCTGCAGCTGGGGCCCCCCTTCAGACCAGAACCTGGGACTGCAGCCCCTATAGCCCCTGTGTTAATCCTGCCCTGGTTAAAGGGTAAGCTAGCCTTAACCTTAACTAAAGGGCTCCTAACTTACTATAATAAATGAATGCTTAGACCTATTACAACATGACTATAGTGTAGCTAATGTGGCTAGATTCTAAAGAGCACAGGTATGAAATCCAAGGGGCAGTAATATACTTAATTCAGTCCCACAGTTAACATTCTGGTTATGTGAATTAGTAGTAGTTAACTATCATAAAGCATAACCCCACTGGGATTGCTGCATAAATTAAAGTCACTGAATTATAAAACATTAACCAGTATCTACACAGCACTGCAGATACCAAGCTTGATCCTTCACTGGCTTGCACTTTAGGTAGATACTTACAACTGTGCTAACTGAAAACATGGTAGGTGTAAAATGCTACCATGCTAATTTGATAGCATTTTACACATAACCTCAAATTCACTTTGAACATGGTAGGATTCAAAGCAACAGAGAATCAAGATCAATGAGATTCTCTGTTGTTTCAAAGAGGGGCATTGTTGTCTATTTGCAGAATTAATCCACACATTCTTTCTTCTGCAGTATTTTCGAACAATGGCTTAGAAGACACAGACCCCTGCGAGAAGTTTACCCTGCAGCCAATGCACCCATTGGACACAATCGTGAATATTACATGGTCCCATTCATTCCTCTCTACAGAAATGGAGAATTTTTTATCTCATCAAGGGAGCTGGGATACGATTATGAATATCTAGCAGAATCAGGTAATGTTTAGTGATAAGCAAATTCAGAATCAGCCATCTTAATATGTGTTAGATCTGTAAAGTGACTAGGTAAAAACAGTGCCTTCTTAACCAGATTTATTCAGTGAGAGTATTCAGGATCATATCCGATTGGTTTAGTGTCCAGCCAACACAGGCAGTTATGGGAGCCAGTGTAATTAACGGTAGAATTGTTAAGGACATTCCAGTGACAGGACCATGTTGTGCTTTCAGCTAAGAGAAAGAAAACACAATGCATACAGCAGGACTGAGTCTGGCTTCATTGATGGCCTTACACAAAAGCAATCGGCCTCGTTTAAATTAACACTGCTCTATCAATCTATGTCGTGTAAATTAACACTGCTTTATCAATCTATGCCGATTTACATATGCCAAGGATCTGGCCTGCAGAGTCTTTATTAGTTGTGATAAAGTGCAAGACAGACAGAATCCCTCTAGAGTTTCAGATCCCAGGCTCAGCTTTCTAACTGACGGTCCTGAAAAGCAGTTTTATACTTTAAATCTGCTATCCTAATTATTAAGGATTAATGTCACCACAGCAAACTGCCAAAGTACAATTTAAGTCCTCAAAATAAAGCTTAGGTAGGATTTTAGTGATTCATAAGCTTTGTACTGGCCCTTTGCACAGGGATGAATTTCCCCATGAGATACACAGTGCCATTTTTAGACTGCAATGAAAGGGTTGTTATTATTACTTAATATAGATTAAATGTGCATTGTTTAGAAATGGTACTGATTACATAGGACGGGGCAATTTAGCAGTGTAGACTTTAATAAGGTCTGTATACCTTATTGGACACTCAGGTAAAGGACAAATTTTGTTTGAGATCTAAACTTTCCTCGGAGTTGAGGCACATTCAGATCTTGGACTTGGTTTGGCCATTACCAAGATAGATCACTGGAATGATTAGACTGGATCTGAACTTGACCTAAATTGACAGGTATTTGGATAAGGGATTCATGTGCAGTTTACCTAGAAGATCAAGATTTTGATAAAGTATCAAGAAATGAGTGTGATTAAGGACCTTTGCATATTTCCTTTTTCTTTTTCTGGTAGCAAAATCTTTTGTGAATGTGTCTGTTCAGTCGCAAATACAATTGGGAGCCAAGAATCTAGCAATCATATATCAAAGGCAGCAGAGACATTTTTGCAAGACTAACATTTACCCTAATGGCTTTTTTCACTTTGTCAGAACAATAATATAGTACTTCAGCCAGCTCTGGCCCTCCGAAAGATTTTGCTCCTGATAACGGGGTCTGACTTCTGTGTACTTAGTAAACTGCCCTAAAATAATGTGCAGGCTGCTCATTCAGTTCTTCGGTTAAACTCAGGGTAGCCGGTGATTTATTGCCACCCTAAAAGTTCTTTTTCATGCCAGTCTCATTATCTCAAGTATCATTATCCTAGATAATTTGATGACCATTTTAGTACTACAGCATAAGCAGGAATCAGTGTTTTTCTATGATTTTTTAAAACCATTCTTGACTATTTTTTTTTAAATGATATATTTTGGGCTCATTTTGTTTTCTGGTTTCCAAATCTTTAGGATTCATGTTTTCAAGCTTTTCTCTGCAAATAAGAACTAAAAGCTTACATTTATTTTTAAATGAAAACTGTGATTCTTGCATAAATCACTTTTTTCCAGGAGCTGAAGCTTTAAGAAAAAATGCCAATATGTTGGGAGAATTTAAAACACTGAATGTTGCAGAAGTATACAAAAAAAAAATTCTTTTGGAGAAGGAATCTATATAAAAACAACTAAGAAATCAAAAGCAAGTTTTACAGAGACATGGTGGGTGGGGTGTTATCTTTTATTGGGCCAATATCTATTGGTGAGAGAGATCACTTTTTCAAGAGCTGTGTCTGGGTTAGAAAACTTGTCTCTCTCATCAACAGAAGTTGATCCAATAAAAGATATAACCTCACCCACCTTGTCTCTCTAATACCCTGGGACTGACACAGCTACAACTTCACTGCATGCAAAATTAAGTTACATATGTCCTTTCTAATGATTTTACCTATTTGCTTTGCAGAAAGGTGAGTTAAGAATTGTTCTTTAATTCTGTTGGAAGACCAGCACTAACGGTGACATTCATAACTGTGCAGAAAGCCTGCACAAGGTCTATGTGCCACTCAAGACCCATTTGCAGGGCTGGAGCTTAATTCATTCTTATTTATAAGAAATAAAGAATTAGTTCAAAGTTTAAAATAGGCCAGAGCCACAACATCCATATTTGGATTCTAAATATCCAAAGATTTAGGTGGGTTTGGATTGGGTTTTTCTCTAGTTAGAAGTGTTGGAGTCATACTAAGGATACATCTACACTTTGAATTGGAGGTATAACTTCCAGCTTGAATAGACATATCCACTCTGATCAAGCTTTTACCCTAAAAATAGAAGCATAGCCATGGCAACATAAGTGACAGGAGATGCTAGCTGTCCAAGTACCTACCTAGTCTCTCAGGTAGGATTGTGCTTAGGGTGGCAAGGCCCTCCTGTTGCTCACCCTGCCTTAGAGACTTTATTTTTAGCACGCTAGCCGTGTCAGAGCTAGTGCAGGTATCTTTATTCAAGCCTCCACTCAAAGAGTAGACCTAGCCTAAGAAAGACAAGAGCTGGCTTCTTTTCTGAGAAGCTCATATGCTAAAAGATATGAAAATCTGCCACATGATCTAACAGAACTAGAAAGGATGGCTCTGTGATCACAGGTAAGGGGCCATTGTTGATTTGCATGGTGAAAAGATACAATGCTAAAAAATTAGCTGGGGTGACTGTCTCATAGCTTGTGGATCTGAGAAGAGATAGAAGCTTATGCAGCACTCTGCTCATGAGTAAGAGGTGGGCAATGGGGCATGAATTAAGAGAATGAAGAATGGTCAAATGAAAGCTTTATTTCAAAGTGGGTGGAGGAAAGGAGTTAGGGTAGCAATTTTGAGTGACAATAGCAAAGATTCAGTTTAGATGGAAGTGGCTTATTATGGTTATAGATAGAACATGAGCAGAGAGCTAGGAGACAAATACAGCTGGAAAGAGAACCCTGAGAAAGGGTCGATCAAGGACAAGAATTATATTGTTGCACTTCTGCTGGGTAGTAACAGATGCAGGTCAGTCTCCCAGTGGAGGAGAAATCAGTGACGTGGAGTTTGCATATATTCTGAGTGTCTTATCTACACATATACACCAGTTCTGAAACAGAAGTGGTCACAAAGAACAATTCCTTTTTCCAGAAATCACAACCCAAATACATATGGCCCAGTTCCAGGAAGCAACTCTGCCCCAAGACTGAGGCAGGGAGTCCATTATGCCATTCACCTTGCATAATAAAACTACCACCACTACATAGCATGTCTTCCCAAGATCAAACATTTGCTTGCATGCTAATGAATGATGTGGAAGACTATAATAGCACCACCTGGTGATGCCTCTCATTATATGCATTATTATAATACAAAGAGGATGTGGAATGCTAGTGTTTGAAGCCCAGGCCAAGTTTTTTCTCAGCAATAATTCCTTAAAGCTAACTCCTAAATCCATTTTTAAATATATGTCCGACTTTCACCCAGCAGCTCCTCTTGATTTCAGTGGGAGATATCTGGTGACCTTAATAAGTGCTGGTAGGTGAATCATACTTTTGAAGAGTCAGGCAAGTACCTCAATATAACTAGAGGCTTCCATTTCTGAACTTCTTAACAAAGGTGTTTGATCCTGTAGCTTCAACAGATTCAGGTGAAAAGAGGTGAAGGTGATGCTAGGCTTCCGGCAGAGCAAAAGATAATGACAGTGTGATTAAAATGGTGTTAGGATGCTGCCCTACTATCTGGAATGGCTCAGCTCTGTGAGCATCTACCTCAGGATAGACTATCAAAAACAGGGCAGGCACCCCAATCTGGTCAGTAACAAGTGTGAACTCCTGCCTTGCAACTGAAATCTTAGCATGGAATCAGACGGTCCCCTAAGCCCTCCAGTCTATCTTGTCACCCACACAAATGTGACTTATTGCTAAATGATCACTTACATCAGAAATCACACAACAGTCAGGTTGCTTTTAGGCACGATCCAAAGAGACCAGTCATTTACCCTAGATCAGTTGGCCCCTTAGAACTTACAGCAAAGACAACTCCTGTAGCCAATCCACTAATAAACTCTCTAAAGGTTTAAAAACTAGGCAAAAGGAATCAGAGTTATTGACAGGTTAAAACAAACAAACATACACAAATAAGTTACTATCTAAATCCTAAGGGTGACAGAGTTGTGGTGATCTGTCAATTCAAAGTGTCTTTCAAGGTGGATCCAGGAGGCAGCTCCTGGGGGTTCAGAGTCTCTGGCCCTGTTAGTGTTAAATCACCAAAAAGATGGAACACTTCCCCGTGGTTTTATTTTTATTTCCTTCATTCAGCTTCCAAGTCCACAGAATGAGCTTCTTTGAATGTAACATTTCTCTGATGCAATAGAGCATTTAACCAATTCTTTGTGATTCTGGTGCCTGGGTTCATAAGATGTTACAGAATCCTAGCTACGAACTATAGCTCAGGTCCTAAGGTTTGATGGGTTCGGTAGGCACAACACCAGGAGACAAGGTAAAAGCAAAACAGTTTTATTAAAAACACAGACAAGAAAGCAAAGAACCAATACTTACGCCCGTTCAGCAGACGGGAACCCCAGTTAAACAACTGCAGATGCAGAGCATGGGGAGCGATGACTCATGGCGGCGAACATAGTAGCCCCGATGACGAGGTTCCAAATTGGGAGGGCTTAACCACCAGTTTTCAGACACTCGCTTGCTAAATGGGCAGATGGCACGCACATCTGGTTATTTTCCATACTTATTTACAACATTTCTTTGCCCCAGTCTTACCTTGTTATTTTACAGAAGTATGTCTATACTTGTTGGGAGCAAGGTACGTCCTTGGTCAGTACCAGCTCTGTTCTGCTTGTACACAGAGTTAACTTTTGCTCAGGGCTAATTAATGGCGACACCACCTACTATCAGCTTATCGTGCCACAAGACCTTCCATTGGGTACTACATGAGATCAGAGTAAACATTTCCAAAGTTATAAAGCAAAATGTACCTATTTTCTTATAGTGTGGAATACAGCTATTACAAGTGAAATTAATGCATGCAGATATCTACAAACATCTGAGCTAAATCACAATATAGGTGAACTGCTCAGGTCTCCAGATACAACTTTGTTTGTTCTTAGCTAACGCCTGCAGTTTTGGCAAGAGCTGGCATCTGTCCTCCAGCATCACAGCTGCTTCACAGGCCTGCAGAACAGCTTTGTAATTTGGTGAATATTGGGTATGCTCCTGAAGGCCTAGTCTTAGGTGCTCTCAAGGAGAAAAGACTGCTCACTCACATCCATGACTTTGGGGAAGTCCATTTCCAGAATCAAACTTTGCCATCTCCACTCAAATGTCTCCTACGGTGGCAAATTGACTATCAGCAGAGTAGAATCCGGAGAGACCCATACCAATACCAAGACTATGTCTATACTGACAGTGACAGATTCGCTGCCATCAGTGCGCTCTTCCGTGTTCGATTGAGCAGTCTGTTAAGACGTGCTCAATCGAACACGGAACCGGAGCTGGAATTCCAGCTCTGTAACTGGGGTAGCACTATGCTGACCGGTTTCCATTTCCGGTCGGCTTAGTGCAATGTGTAAGGGATAGTTAGGAAGTCAGTGGGAGATGCACAAGGTCTTTTACCTCCCTTGCGTATCTCCCGTCGACTGCCGCTGAAAAGCATAGCAAGTATAGACTAGGGCCAAGAGACCCTGATGACTCTTCCATCTTTGAAATACTCAGCAGCATACACTACTGGCTAGACTATAAAAGGGCTCAGTTTGGAATCAGAGAACTGATGATAAAATAGCAACAGCTAGGTGAGATCAAATGCAGATGCCTGGATGACAGGATGTAATTAAAATTGATAGTGCATGTTAAATGTCCTCTTGGGATGTAGTTTAAATCCCTAAAATGCATGACTGAAAAAAGAATCTGAATATCAAGTTTAAAAAGAAATAAAAAAAGATGGGACAGTGTTTCAGCCATGGGAATTTCCTCAGGCTCTGAGAGGTGAAAAATAAGGTTAATTGGAAAAGGAGGAGGAAACCAAAAATGTAAAAAAATTAGACTTGGAGAGGGGGGATACGAGTGGATAGTTTGACTGTTAGCTCAAGCTCTTTAACCGATACTAATAAATATGGATTTTAAAAAGTCAGCTTCTCTTCTTAGTAGCAAGCCCTGTCGCAGCCATGAACTAACATTTGGGAAGCAAGGAACAAATTTAAAAAACAAATAAATAAAGTAACAGAAAGACATTGTATAGCAATAGCCTGCCTCCTTGCTTGGAATAAAAATGAGCAAGATGTTAAACAGCAGCTTTGTTGATGTAATTATTAACTGTAGATAAACCAGAAAAACCATGCTATATTATGCTATAGAACATCAGGCAACATTTGATATCACTTAAAATACCCAGGAGTAACCTGTTTTTGTCAGTAATCCATTTCATGTGTGTGTGTCATCAGCTGCAGGTGTGTGGGTGGGAACCTACTGCAATGTTATTTTGGGGTGAGAGGTAAAAGGCTGTACCTAGCTTCAGCACTGAAAAATGATCATAAAACTTTTTAACAGCCTAAAGACACAGGGATTGATTTTCAACTGCTGTCAAGCAGAGTGAGAGGAGGCCTGCCAGGACACTCAGTTTTGTTCTGGTTTTTTTTTGTTTTTTTCCCCACTTTTGCTACCCAGTCATGGCTCTCTAGTCTTCCCAGTTTTGACACAAGTTAAAACTTCAAAGGAGCCACTTTAATTTATACCAAATGGATGACCAGGCACCACGATGCTTCTGTCCTGCAATGCCTGACCCCAGAAATATCTTGCACAGCAGTAATTCTCCACTATCTTTCGTTATAGTTACACAGTGCAAAATGAACTAAGCAAAAAGAATCTGGCTGAAAAAAACCCTACTTTCCTGGCCCTTCTCCATCATAACTAATGGTGATTAAAATCTGACTGACCTTTTCTTTGTCCATCAAGAAACAAACAATAACAATGACTCACCATCAGTGAGCAGAGTTTTGCAAGGCTGAGCTAGGTGCATACAATTTCATTGTGATCTCAGGCATTGCTTTTAAACTTGCGTCAAACAGCTAACTGAATAAGGTGACAGAAATGCATGCAGCAGGAAATAGCAAGTCACTGCCAATATATCATGTGGTGTATAAGAATGAATAAATGAGCGCGAATGGCTTTTGTGTTTTCCCTTTTGCTAGCCAGTGGAATTTTGTTTTAATGTGTCCAGAATTAACCTTAAAATGGTCTTATTCTAGACCCAGAGGGAGGAAGAGAAATGTTTAAAAGGCTGTTGTTTTGTACATCATACACTTTTTATTCTTAGAAAACCAAACAGTAAACTAAACTAAACACACTCTTTATTAAGAGAAGTATTTACGGAGATGTTACAATTGAGCTAGATCCTCACTGACCAACTTCCCAGTGCTTTCTCCAAACTCTTGTGTCCTGCAACCTGTTCTCCTCCTTCCAAGATCTAGCAGCTTTGCTACAGCTGTTTACCATTAAAAGGACTTTTAAACTTAAAGGTAGTTGTGTTCTTTATTAGTGTTCTGTTGTACCTAGAGTGCACTGGCCTATCTTTCAGAGCAACTTCACCTTCCAGGAAGCACTGTGTTAGACCAGTCATTGGGAATAGGAGTGTTTCTTCTATCCCACCTTGAAGTCAACCCAAAAAGTCCATATTGTTCCATGAATGCAGTAGAGACGCACTGAATAACTGGAGGGGAGGGATTTTTTATTTTGTTTTGTTAAAAAGGAAGTTCAGGGATGGAATCTAAAGACTGTGCAGTGGTTATTTTTATTTCTCTCTGGAAAACTGAGGGATTGGGATATTTTCCTGGTTGTTACTAATTGATGGTTAAATGTCAGGAGGGGGGATTGGCTGCTCTTTTGCTTTGCAATAGCTTTATTAAGAGTTCATTTTTAATCAGTGACAACAGTAACTGTGTTTAGGATGAGCGTTTTTTTATTAAAACACACACAAAAATAAGCTGACCTGAATTTGACCCACCACTGTCTTTGTCAAGTAGAGCTGCGTTAATTTTTTCACCAATTTCCCCCCCCCCGGCCCCCCCCCCTAAAAAAGCAACACCAGAATGTTTTGGGAATTTATATTGATTTCCTTGAATTGTTTGTTTAGGAGCCTTTGCCTCCTACCTCTACCCCCAAAATTACAAAAATCTAAATGTTTCATTTTGATATTTTCCAATCAAAACATTTTGATTTTTTTAATGCAAAATGACTTTTCATTCAGAGAATTCCTTTAATTTTACTTTAAAGAATTAAAAAAAATGTTATAAAATGCTCAAAACTGAAATGAAATGTTTCATTTTACGTCAAAAAAAACCCTATTTTTTTTCCAGTGAACTGAAAAATCCATTATTCACCCTGTTCTATTCACAAGGTTTCAGAAGGCCATTTGCAGTGATCTTGGACATGTCAGTATTATGGATTAAAGCAACTGACTGAGTCTTTGAATTCTGTGGGGGTTTAACAGGCAGACATACACATCCAAGAACAGCCACAGTTTTACTGGTGTACATAGATATAAACAGATTAAGCAATTCCTTAGGGTAGGGAAAGGCAACCTCTGGCACAAGGGCTGACAGAGGCACACAGCACCCTCTGTGGGCCACAGAAATTGCCACTCCTGCCACTGAAACCACTCCAGGCAGCTTTTTTCAGGGGTGGCTGGAATGGATGGGAATCCCTGCCATGCCCATGCTCCAGGAATGCCACAGAAAGAAGCTGCCCAGAGCATCTCCTCTCGCTAGCGTGTTGCTGCCAAAAGGAACCGCTTTGGGCAGCTTCTTTCTGTGGAGTGTCTGGGGACCTCTGAGAGCTTCTTTCCACAGCATCCCTGGGACCCCAAGAGGAGCCACTCCGAACAGCTTCCTTCAGCGGCGTGCCTGGGAAGCGCCCCCTTCCTGCACTTGCAGCCTTGCCCACAACTGAACTTCAGGCAGCTGCCTTGCTTTTTTTAGGAGGGGCCAACACAGGGGTTGGCTTAGGGCCTATGGAGCTCAAGGAGCCCCCCTATTAGTATTTTGGGGATGTGGAGGAAAGTGTTCCTGCTTAAGTCTGCCAATGGGCTAGCACTGCCTTGGGGACACTCCATGCTCTGGCATCCTAGTTGCCATGGTAACTTCCTGGCTCTTTTCTATGCCAAAGGAAACTGAAAAGAGGAAGTAGATTCCTGGATATGGCCACTGTCCTTTAGCTTGTTAGAGAAATCCTGCTCAGATTGAGGTTCAAAACAGGGCAGGGACATGCTTAACTGGATTTAAGGTGGTGGTAAAATGGAAGACAGTAATTCCTCTCTGCAACATGATCTGTCTCTTCCCGTGCTACATTATCTTTTATCAAGCATAAGACTGACAAGTGAGGAGCCTTTCTTCTCAAGATTAATACTGATGGAGTCAAAGGATAGTTGTAGCATAGTGTAAGGTTTTAAGAAGCCATTTAGGAATACATTTTATTCCTGTCATGCACTGCAGAAGGGAGGCCTGTGCAACAATGATCATTTTGGTTGTATAAAGATTTCCACAGTAAACATCCTGCTCCAATTTACGTATGGAACCGAACTATTTCCTAATTCAGTGATGTGTGCAAACACACACACACACATACACATACACAAAGAACTAAAAGCCTAAAATAATACAGGTAAACAGTACAGTTCTCAATATTCCCACAAGCCTACAGCAAAAGGCATGACACAAATGGAGATGGGATTGAAAGAGTCCAAAGAAAGATGTAAGAGGCAGGCCTCAACCTAGAAAAAATAGTAACTAAGACCTTAAGGTCTCACTCTTTCTCAAGAATTGGGTCCATAATTTTATACTGTATAGCAAGCTACTCATACTCTTTCTATATATTAGTCAGACTCACCAGGAGGAATGCATAATTAGCCTCTAATACTTCTTAAATAAGTTCCCAGATATGTTAAAATGTTCAAGAACTAGGCTTCCTTCTGTTATACTTCCATCTATTTTATTATCCCTTTTACATTCTTCTGTTCTCTCTGTTCTCAGACAAAAATCATTGAATTCAAAATCAAAGACCAAAGACTATATTAATACCATTTCCAGGAGTTACTGCAACGCAAACAATAGACACCAAATTGGGACAAGGAACCCATCGTGTTAAGCATATAACAACAACAAGACAATCCCTGCCCTAAATAGTTTACTGTCTAAACATATGATGAGAGACAATGGACCAGAAATTCAATGGAAATAAGATGTAGCTGAAAAGGTAGATAAAAGCAAAGACCATGACAAGGCCATAGGGAAGTGATTAGGATTGGAATGACAAAGGCACATCCACAGCCCAGAAGCTATGTTCATAACTTTGCTAGACACTAAAAAAACATGGATTTAATGAAGACACTGGATTTATGGTTTACTACAACAATCTGTAACCCAGTACTCCCCTTTTTCTGTCCATTGACTGCAAAGACTTAGAATGATCACTTACAATATGTGTTAGCAATTTATGCAAAACAATCTGTTACACCTTGTATTTAGCTGTGACACAATTAAGTAACTTTCCCAGACCTGAAGAGCTCTGTGTAGCTTGAAACTTGTCTTTCACCAACAGAAGCTGGTCCAATAAAAGGTATGTCCTTACCCACTCTGTCTCATTAATAGCCACAGTTGGAAACTTAAGGGTAAAAAGAAAAGTTTAGAATAACAGTATTAAACAAACAAACAATAACAGCCACTCAAAAGACAGGAAATTCAGAATTATGGTTTTACCTATAAGAAACCCATACACTGGCAAGTATGAAACGGAGACAGATTAGATTTTTTTTTAATGTATTTTATGGAAAATAGTTGTGAGTGTGAGGAAGAGCCACCCGATGAGCAATAAGAAAGAAGAAACATAACAGATACTTACCAGCTGAATGACAGGAAAAACAAGCAGTTCCAAAATGGCTCCTTTAGAGTTCCTTTCAGCTGCTTGTTTCTGCTGAATGTAAGCCCCAGCCCTAGAAAGGCATGCTGGGAGAAAATATTCTGTAAAAGGCCAACCCTACTCCTATAGCTATTAGGGACAGGATTAACTCTGTTGTTTATCACAGAAATAACTCTCTATGTCAATAGAAGATGGCCCAGTGGTTAAGGTGCTAGCTGGGGATTTCAAAGACCTGCCTTCAATTCCTCGTTCTATCACTGATTTCCTATGAGGCCTTGGTAGGTCACTTAATCTTTCAATGCTTGAGTTCCCCAAAAGTGGGAAGACTGCTACAAGGACTTTCAAAGCATCATTAATATTTGTGCTTTCTGAGTCCCGTTCCTTAACAATAGCTTATCTAAGTCACTTCAGCTACCATATTTAAAAAATCTGCTGGCCATAGCCCATATATGCCATATTTAAAATGAAAATACCCCTTTTAAGGGCTCAGAAGAGGTCCAATTCTGACTTAAAATAGAATCCTTAACTATGGAGAGGCTACTTCGTGTGAAATATCCAACAGCACTAACTCCCTTGCTTTTTTACTGTCAATAGCCCTTCTAAACATGAGAAATTTCCTATAATTTTTACACCCTAGGGCAGTTCTACTACCCAGCTATATAGTCCTTCACTAATTTATGCTTTCCTCATCCAGAACTTACAAGTGGTTATAACTGAATCTTCCGATGAGGCCTTCCCAAAAGAGACATGCCAACAATGATGCTGGTATTGGCTCATTTGGCTTTTAGCTTCTTTTGTCCATGGTTTGATTTTGACATTTTGGTTTTATCAGAACAGAAGTCAGACAGGATTGCAGAAGTTCATGCTTTCTCTGTGAAACCAAAAGCCATCTTGGATCTACTGTAAACTGATCCCAGGTGTCTTTAATGGATGGGAAAATATTCAGCAGTTACCTCCCAATTTTGGGTAGCAACAGGTGCTCTGTGGGCCACAGCACCACCAGGAATCTTCAGTGTTGAGTGCTGCAGCATTGCCTTCAACGTCTCTTCCGTCTCTAGCTTTGCCCTTGGCAAGTCTCCTATGGCATGACTTGTGAGGAGGTCCTTGGAGGGCAGACTTTATGGCTGTTAGCCTCAATTGCAGCCTGGGAGAATTCTCTACCAGCCAGACAAAGGGTGTTGATATCCCTTTTATACCATTCCAGACAATTTACCCAGCACAGAGTTCCAAGGGGATGAGGTGCTCATTCAGAGTTTGGCCTTATTTCTGTGTATATTTTTTGCAGCTGTAACTCAAGTTGACAAATGAATTTTGCATCTGATTCATTCTCTTGGCTCCCACCAGTGAAAATAAGTAGAGTTGGGTGACCAGATTCTGACCTCAATAAAACCAGTGTAAATGCAAAGTGTAAACATCAGTGAAGTCAATGGAGTTACTCTATATTTTCACCAGTATAACTGAGGTCAGACTCAGGCCCATTGTTTCAGAAAGAATGAAGAATGCCTACTTGTCCACTCAGCTGATGCAACTGACTTAGACTTGAGGGATTCCACCCCATTCTTTTCCTTGAGTGACACATTTTTCACTACCTGGCACCTTCAGCAGTCATTTACACTCGAGCAAAGGGAATACAAAGTGGGTAGATACCATAGTCAAAGCAGCATACTAACTCTGCTCACTTTCCTCACATGTAAATGACTGCAAAAGAGGCATGCTAAAATAGAATCAACCCCACAGAATAGAACTCCATTAGGTGGTCAATATCGTGCTAGGCACTGGGTTCTTACTCCAGAACTCTGTGTACATTTGTGGTATTATATAATGAAGAGTTCAACTGAGAGCTTCAACTCCTGTGTTACCCTGGGGATAATGGACTGAAATAATCGCTGAAGAAGAATAAGTTGATTCCAAGCTATGAGAATTGGAGAACAACAGTTTTATTGGAAGGACTGACTGTATGCTGTGCAGAAGCAGAAGGAAGAATTATCTAGTGGTTAAAACACAGCACTGGGGAGGAGGTGGGAGGCGAGGAGATCCAGACCAATGTTCTCAAAAACAGGTGCCCAAAGTGCAGGACCTAAATCCATATTGAGGCATCTAAATAAATGGCCTGATTTGGGGGTATGTTGAACTCCTGCAGTTCATGTTAGTACCATTAGGTGCTGTGGCTGCTTATCACCTCTGAAAGTTAGGCCACTATCTAGGGGTGTGTCTACACTGGCAACTTAGGTCGACTTACGGAGGCTTAAGTCGACTTAAACAAAACCACGTCCACACTGGGCTTTTCTTAAGTCAACTTAAGGAAAGCGTAAGTTGACTTAATAATACCTGGTTTTAGGTCGACTTAAGCCTTAAGTCAACTCCTTAAGGCGATTTAAAGCCAGTGTGGATGAGGATTAGCGCCTAAGTCGACCAAGTCGACTTAATAACGTTGACAAGGGGTTATATCTACACTAGAAAAGTTAAGTCGACTTTTGTTAAGTCGACTTAATAAGGTCGACTTTAAGTCAAGTCGACCTTATTATGTCGACTTCATAAAATCAACTTAACTTTTCTAGTGTAAACATAGCCTAGGTGATTAACTAATGGAGTTAGCAATGTCCAAAACTTTAAGCACATACTTTTGAAAGTTTTGGCAACAGTTTAATTCTTAATTCCATCATATGTTTCCTATGTGACTTTGGGTGAAGCCCTTTAGGGGATGTTAGATTTTGTGCATCCATTTCTCCATTTGTAAGTTAGGGGCAATGCTTACCTCCCCCAGCACGTGAACAGAGACTTAATTTTAAGATACTTTCTGACCCTGAGATAAAAGGCACTATGTCCATACAAAGCATTAGTATTATTCAGTATCTTCTAACGTAAGCCATCATAGAACTGCTAGCTTCCACAAAGTGACAGTGCATTACATAATATGAGTTTTATTGTCATTTTTTGCAGTTGATTCCTTCCAGGACTTTTTGATGCCATACCTGGAGCAAGCCCGTCAGATCTGGCAGTGGTTGCTCGGAGCAGCTGTGGCTGGTGGTATAATTACTGCCCTGATCATAGGACTCACTGTTCTGGGGTGTAGGAAGAAGAAAATGGGAAGCACTGAAGAGACACAACCCTTACTAGTGGAAAGTGAAGATTATCACAATGTGTCTTATCAGTCCAATCTATAAAGGCCACCTGTAATCCAGCAATGATGCTAAGGTGCTAATCCTAAATCAAGCATGCATTGTTTGGTACATGTTTACAGAATATCTTGCTGAGATGCACTGTATAAGGAGTGTGGAATGACCTGAATAGCATTGCTCACATAACATGAAATACTGTACTGTAGTGTATTATCAAAGACTCCCCATAGAATATTCCCTAACAAAAAAAAAAAGATGTTATGTGCTTCCTGCGAATACACCAAGTATTCCCTATTCTTAATTAAACAGAACTCCCATGGAACCGAACTGTCTCCCAGTTTGCTTTTTGGTCATCTGCTATTTTATTTGCACTTTCTAATGTTGTTCTGAATTCTAGGCTACAATCCTGTAACCAGAGCCACGTGAGCAGATTCACAGGCACAATACATGGGCCAGTGTCTGTAGCTAATTGCAAGACTGGGGCTTTTAATTTAAGAGAAGAATAATGCTTGTGCTTCTGATTAAAGTGAGTAATCTGGAGACAGAGCTTTTCTTGTGAAGCAGAATTATTTTCCCTCCACTTCCAGTAATACTGTATCTGTCCTTGATTGAGTGCCATCAGCAGCAAGATTTAGCTTCTCAAAATCCACTCTTCTTTTGTTTAAAAAGTTTCAGTCTTTTCTTATAGTTCTGTTTTGTTCTAAAGCTAGAGAGGAAGCCTATTTCTAGCTCTTTGCTGGCTCTGGCCAGCTTTCAGCTTGCAATTGCTTGTAAAAGAAAGATGGGCTTGTATTCCTTATAAAAAACCTCAATGTATTACAAAATGAGATATGTATTTCCCTAAATAACCTCAATGGAAATGCCCCACCTTCAGGGGTGAAGACTTACAACTGGCTGTTAAAAGTCCCAATTCACATATCTACTGAACAACATCAACTCACATATCGTTGCTGACACATCCTATTGCCATACATTGGTGTTGGAAAATACATTGTATTGTGGCTGACTCCAGTGACTGTGGCAATGTCTACACTGCCACTTTAGTCAACATAATTTATGTTGCTCACCATGTGAAAAACACACCCTTGACTGATATAAGTTACACCAGCAGAAGCTATGTGGACAGTGCTGTGTCTGCGAGAGAGAGTCTCTTTCCGGCATAGCTCCTGTCCCTCCTTGGGGTTGGTTTGATTATGTCAATGGAAGAGTTCTCTCCTCTCCAGCACAGAACAGCCACACGAGATCTAAGAGTGGTGCAGCTGCATCGGTACATTTGTGACACTCTAAGCTCTCTAATGTAGACATGGCCTAAGAACAAGGCTGGCCTGATCATATACATGAACTAGGACGTCATCTAGGGTACCAGGTTTTAAGGGGCACCAAATTAGATGGAAGTGAATTTTTTTCTCCATTTAAAAAAAAAATAACAATTTTTCTCTATCTCGAAGCGGGGAGGGGCAGGAAAGGGGCACAAAAATCATAATTTGCCTAAGGCACCAAAAACTCTTGGGCTGGCTCTGCCTAAGAAACTCTGCTACTTAGAAGTTAAGAATTTTCCTGCTACTCAAGCAGAGAAGGGGTGTGTCAGTGGTGGTCCCAGAATTGAACTCCACTGACAACTAAGGGGTGGTTTGTATGTAACCATGTTTTGTGACAGAGACCATGCTGATGGGTATAGTTGGACAGCTATCTTTTCCTGCAGTGAAGGATATTTTTATGGTTAAAGACAAACAGTTAATTTTAGGAGACCCGCATTCAAGACCCAAGTCAGCTACTGACTTCCTGTGTGACCTTTGACAAGTGACATGATCTACCCCAGGCCTCAGTTCTCTGTCAGTAAAATTCAAATAATAGTTATGCCCTACTTCACAGGGTATTCACAAGGACAAAAGCTATTAATGTTTGTGAGATGAGGCAATATAAGTATCAAGGCAGGGGAAATATCTCCTTTTCATATGTGTTCCATGAGCCTAAATTCTAACATCTGTTCTATTTCAGGGATTATCCTCTCTAACCTTTTTCTGATTCAGACTACTCTATTTAACGTGCATTAACCACGCAGTATTGCATTACCTTCTAGATAGCATATGTACAACTCAGTACATTTAGTTCCAGAGTAAATTCAGTGAGGCTGCAAAAATGACAAGTTGTCCAATTACCTGTAAGCAGTGTTCCCTCTAAGCTGCGCGGCCGCGTGGCCGCGCAGCGGCCGTCGCACCCCCCGCGCAGCAGTGAGGGACCCCCGCGCAGCCCGGCAGCCCCCGCTGCTCCCTCCAACACCTGGGGCCGCGGCTTTGCCGCGGCACACCTGGCCTGCACCCGGCCTCTGGGATGGCCCTCCCTGCCCCCAGGGTGGGACAGGCAGGCTCAAGTCAGGAGCGCGGGCCTGCCTGCCTGCCCCACACAGCCGGGGCAGCGGGGTGACTGCGGCAGCGCCGGGATCCCGGGCTCCCACCCGCCGACCGCCTCCTTCCCGGGGCTGGGGCCGGGGCCGGGCTAATCCACGGCCCCGGCCTCCCAGCACGGGGCCGGGATCAGCCTCCGGGGCTGGGGTCTGCTCCCCCCCCCCACCGGCGGCTTCCCAGGGCCGCGGTAGGGTCCTCCCCCGCCAGCGGCCTTGGCTTGCTTTCTTTCTTTCTTTCTCTTTTCCTTATTTGTCTTCCTTTTTCTTTCCTTTTTTTCCTTTCTCTTCTTTCCTTCCTTTTTCTTCTCTTCCTTCTTTTTTCTTTCTTTCTTTCCTCTTCATTCCTCCTTCTTTCTCTTCCTGTTTCCTCTTCTTTCTTTCTTTCTTTCTTTCTTTCTTTCTTTCTTTCTCTTCCTTCTCTTCTTTCCTTCCCCTTTCTTCTTTTCTTCTTTTTCTTCCTTCTTTCTCTTCCTTCCTTCTTTCTCTCCCTTTCTCTTCCTTCCTTCTTTCTCTCCCTTCTCTCTTTTTTCTTTCTCCCTTTTTCTTTCCTTCTTTCTCTCCTTTGCTTTCCTTTTTCTTTCCTTCTTTCTCTTCTTTGCCTTCCTTCTTTTTTCTTTCTTCCTCTTTCTCTTCCTTTCTCTTTTTTCCTTTTTTGTCTTCCTTTTTCTTTCCTTCTCTTCTTTCCTTCCTCTTCCTTCTTTCCACTTCTTTCCTTCTCTTGCTTTTTCTCTTCCTTCCTTTTTCTCTCTCTCTTTTCCTTTCTTCTCTTTTTCTCTCTTTTCCTTCCTTCCTTCCTCCCTTCTTTTTTTCCTTCCTTTTTTAAAAAAAACTTTAAAAAAAATAATTTTAAATAAAAACCTTTCTAAAAATTAAATTTCAATTCAAAATTCATTCAAATTCAATTAAACACAATTAATTAATTCTATTTACAATTACTTTAACTTCAATTAATGCCTATAATTTCTGTCGTGTGAGTTTGCACAAAAATTTTATTCAGAAAAAGTTTTGCACATGGCTTGAAAATTTTGCACACAAGCCGCCAAACCTTAGAGGGAACATTGCCTGTAAGCACATTATTTTATTGAAAGTCCAAAAAGAGTCTACAAAAACAGCAGTATTCTTCCATAGTAGCTGGGCACATAGTCCAGTCCCATGTCCCAACGACGATCAACACCAAAACGAGCAAAAGTGTTAGCATCTTTACCCTGCCCATAAACCTGGAGGACCTATTACATCATCCGAAAACTAGTCTCCCAGCCAATGAATGGAATGGAACCATTCTCATAGGCCCTGTTTCCTCCCACAACATTCTTCAGCAGACAGCAAATACCCACATCCAATATGACTTTGTTTTTTAAAAGCTGACTTCTAAATGGTTTCCCTTTCACCTTAGGGCCTTTAATTCAAACCCCTATCCAGGAGCTGCCCCATCAGCTACAGAAACAATGACTCTCATAAAAAGAAAAGAATGCATAAACTTAGCCCCCTTAAGTCCCTGGTAGGAAGCTTCTTCCTGCAATAGGTGCCTGTTCAGAAGATATGGTTCCATGCAGCCTCCTGTACAATCATTTCCACAAATGCTCCTCTTTGCTGGAGTGACCCTGTAGATTCCACCTAGTGGACCCTAGTTAGCCTGCAGCCTCTCAGGTACCCACGAATAAAGCAGGCAGTAGTGTAGACACTACACAGGTCACAGCATGACAGGAAATTAGGTGTACTCTGCACATAGTCTTCCTTCCCAACTCAAGCCATAGTCCTGTTTACGGGAGTTATACGGATCTCTCGTGCTGAGGACCCAGCTGATGAACCCACTCAATCCTAACAGTCCTGATTCAGGGATATGCATAAGTCAGTCCCAGTTCAGGAAAGCAGTGAAGTGCATGCTGAGTACGCATGTGTTCCTAAACTAGGAACCCAAGGCCCAGAGTCTCACAGGTATATAGGCATCTAAATACCTTCTAGGGTCGGAGTCCAAATCCATAAAGCGAAGAATTCATGCTCTCCCTGTGACTGCCAACTACTGAACATAAATACTAGTGCAGTCACACTCTCTGATACCTTGTAGTGTGTTAAAGTATTTACGTTTTTCAAACTTTGCACAATCTGTGTATGTATTGTTTGACAGTGGTGGTAGGGAGAAGGAGATGAGGTTATACTTACATTTCAAGTTCTCAGATCAGTCATTTTATTTGTGGTTGTGTTGGGGGTAAAAGCTGGGAAACTCTGTTATAAGTCCACCCAATTTAGGCTAAATTTTCATCTTTATTTATAAAATTTCAGAGAGAATTATCATCACCTATACTGTCCAGACATACATTTATGCTAGCCAAATAACACACAACACAGAATTGGTAAATGTGCCCAAGTTACTACATTCTGGGGCCCTGGGAAGGTCTTCCACCTTTCATGAAGGTCTTCCATTGTTTTCTCTGATCCCTTGGTTTGGTCTTTCAGGCATGTTCTTCAGTTTCTGGTCTGGTGTTGCTTCATTTTGGGACCATGCTCACTTAGATCTTTTATATGCTTCTGCAATACAGATTATTTAATCTTTACCCTATCAGCTTTTTGCACATCCGCCCTTTGGGTTTTGGGTAACCCACACATTATATATGCTCAAGTTTCAATTACCCAGCTATCACATTTTTCTTGCTGAGTTTGCAAGTTCTAAATTATGTTGCCTCGTATCACTCTGTCCTCGTCTGCCCAGAAAAAGTGAGGGTGGGGTGTAGGGTGTGTGTTTATTTATCATTACAAGTCTGTGCATCTTTTACTTATATCTTCTAACACGAAGTGTTACCTTTGTTCTGTCAGCAATAAAATTTTAAACAGATTAGCAAGTCTGTGTAGAAGAGCAATTGGCAAAATTATGCCAGCAAGGACTTGGTTTAAGTGTTACCTCATCTGTACCCATTCACTGTTCATAATTATCAATCATTATAAATATAGATAGCGAAGGTCTTAATCTAACTATTAACAATTCTTCATTTTCGATTTCAATGTTACAAATCAGTATATGTTATTTTGTGTTATGTGCAATCTATTAGAAAGAAGTGGTGGAAAATATGATTCTTCAATCTCAACTTTTTTTATTCAAAGTCCAGTTTTATTTGTGAATCATTACAAATAAACTTCATTAGAAATTTTCCTGTAAATGCATTTTAAGCAAGTATCTCAATTTTAAAGCCGTGATATTTAGTTGCTTTTAATAGTATCCCAATGTATCCATCTTGACACACTTTGAAATATGTTTTTCAAGGGTGTTATGGAATGTTACCAAACCCTTAGAGGCCTTCCTGAAGGCTCTGCAGTCTTCCACTCCCCATCCCAGAGAAGCTCAGAAGAGAAGTCCTCCAAGCATGGTTGTGGGGCAGCAGCCAATTAGGAAGGCCATAGACAGCAGCCAATCAGACTTCAGTAGGCTCATATAAAAGGAGCCACAGGGTCAAAGTTAATCAGTTCCTTCCTAGAACTAGAGGACTATGGGTGGATAGAGGGAGGGAGTGGACAGATGAACGGACCGATCGACCGACTGACAAACTGACCGACCGCTCTTGGACAGAGCAGGACTGGCAGAGACTAGCAGGAGCATAGCTCTGGGCTATTGGGTGAGATTCAACCAGGACAAGACTCTGAATTAAGGGCAAAGAATGTGCTGGGGCTATGAGAAAGTGGTCCAAGGAATCATACCAATAATGCCCCTTAGTTAAAGGGACATGGCAGATGACTGCTATTTTTAGGGTGCCTAAACTGGGGCCTGGAGTACAGGCAGCCCCAGTCACTGGGAAAACTATCTGGACTTTGATACACCCCAGAAGGGAAACTGAGCTCTTTCAGTATCCCAACAAGAAAGCCTAAGGAAGGTGAGGACATTACCTCCAGGGGGGTAAGACCTGGAGTATGACTTAATACCAGGGCTAAAACCATTTATAGACTATGGGACTAATTAAGGACCTAAGCCCAAGAAGGGATACTAGGAGAGAAAGGAGGGTGCTTGTGTCAGGTGAGTGCAACTTCATTACAGTGTTACTTAATTTACATGATGGTATAAAATGGTATATGCCAATGGTTTTTTGTTTTTGTTTAGCCAAATCTTTAACATTCACTTTAAAAAAACCATAATAAGCATTACTAGAGTTATCAACACTTGTATCTACAACACTATCTTAAAACTAAATGATACAGCTGGATGTAATAATTTGATTTTTTACAGCTGTCTAACATTTGTTCTATTTGAGTCCACTGCATTTAATTTTCTTACATGTAAATTAAATGTGTTGTATTTCATTTTAGCAAAAATTTTAAATGTGGATTCATTTTAACAGTAGGTATTGTAAAATTAGGCAGTAATTGCATAGTCTTCCATGAAAGCTTAGCTGCGTGTATGGTTTCTTCTTTTTTGTTATTTTGTTTTTATCACCACTGGTTCAACAAGTGTGGGCATAGGTCTAATTTTGACTGATCCAATGATTACTTTGTATTTAGGAATAAAACACCAATTGGACTGATGCATTGGGCATACTTTTTCTTCATAACCATATTTTAACTATCACAGAGTGTTCTCCATTTCCCATATATCTGTCACATGTTTGATGTTCATTCCAGGTACTCAGCTGTACTAGGCAGTCAAGATGAGCTCTTTCATGGGTTTACGTCTCTTCATTACTATGATTTGTACAGCAGATGGGTTGCATGGCCTTTAGGGCATCACATCAGCAGATCTATTTGGCTTGCACTTTGGTGCAGCAATCTAGCAGGAGTGCCTATCACCATCCATGTGAGTGTCTTGCCAGAATCTGACATATCTATATGTTTTGCCTACCTATGTACTATTGTCTTTTTCTTGCCTATTGGCGTCCGACAAAGTGGTTTTTTTCCCATGAAAGCTCATGCGATAACTAAATTAGTTAGTCTTTAAAAGTGCCACAGGACTCCTCATTTGTTTTGCTGACCTAGACTAACATGGCTACCCCCCCCCCAGAACTTGCAAGATTTCTGTAACTGTAATCAAGAGGTGAATGATACTAAACTATATTTCAGAGGATATCTGTCTCTGTCTCAAATTGTTTCAGTCCTATACTAATTCTGATAATAAGGGGAGGCACTTTCTGTATTTGGATATTTTGAGAAGTTTGAAGGTATGTGTGGATCCCAGCCTTCATAAGCTGCAGACAACTACTAACCCTACTCTGCCATGCATCTCCTCTTATCTGATCCTGTGCCAGGCCCAGATTGGTTGATCCCTTAAACTCCCCTCTGATCGGCTGCACTTGGCACACTCTGACGCCTCCCCTCCACTGCTCCCGGCTGAGGTTAACCCTTTTTGCATCCTTGTGAGGCAGACACTCTGTCACAGCTCAATTTAGCTTTTGCAAGGAGCAAAATCAATATTCTCCCATTTAGGTATAATGGCTGCAATAGAAGTCTCACACTGTGGCAATTTCCACAATGAAGCACCGCTGCTTCTGTCATGACTATCAAATCACCCTCTCAGTTCTAGCCCAAGCAATCATGCTTCACACACCCATTGTGAATCTGAATAAGTGATTAACGGGCAATCAGGAAAATCTCCAGCTCTCCAGCTACTGCTGCTAATTTATCAAAGTGGGCTGACTAGTCTATGTGCCAAAGTATGATGGCTATTTCCCATAGTGTTTTCACTATTTTTGATCGATTTTAATTTATAACCAAAGATAATGAGATTAACTTATTTTACCTTCACAACTGTATTTTAAAATCAAAGACTTGTAACTCGTTGAATATTAAGGTAAGTGAATTGTTAGTGGAATTCTTTTAAAAGTCAATTCATTTTTTAACACGAACTGTCCTCTTTAATTGGGGTTTGATGCTCCTAGGGTTTTTCCTCTATCTTTCAGATTATGAGCTAATGGCCCATTTAAACTGCTCACATTTCCAAGTTGCAGTTTCACTAAATCTTTTTCTGCCTTTTAGGAGAAAGCTTTAACATTTTCAAAGATCTCGGTGGTGAGTGGCCTTCAGCACCTTCCATGATTAACACAACCTTTTTAGCAAACAATTCTAGAAGTCTATAATCATTAATATTATCAGCGCCGGGCATTGAGCAGGAGTTTATGGGAGGGAACAGAGAGTACTAAATCGAGCTAGCCATTAACATTTTCCCAAAGGTACAGACAGGCAAGTCCACAATAGTGCCAATGTCCTTTCACATCTTTACATTCTCTATAGTTTAATAGCACTTCATATTCTTGGACATATTAATATGTTTTGTCTTCCCTAACTGTACACTCTACGCTGCTTTTAGTTTCTCATTTCACAGCATCATGACTGCTTTTTCCCCAAGAGCAAATACTGCGGCTGTCAGTTGGCCAGAGCCCTTCTTCTCTACATTTTTAACTGTTTACAGGGTTCTTCAACTCCTTTTTAACTTGTTCCACAGAAAAAAGGCCATTAGATATATTTCTTCCATAGAACTCCACTTTTCTGGGAGCTATTATATTTCTCCTTATTCACAACATGAAGGCAATCCTGCACCAGCCACTGACATCAGTTTGACTTCATCCTGACCCACTGCAGAAACATTTGCGATGTCATGCGTGCTTGACCAATCATAGTACTGATTGCCACACTGACTAAGCTCTTGTCAATGCCAAGCTCAAAGGGCTGGTCTACACCGCGGGGGAATTTCAGCAGCAATTGAAGGGAGATGCGCAAAATGCTTCAAATACCTCATGTACCTCCCTTCGACTGCCTACTCACCGCAGGATCCCCACAACACTAAGTAAACAGGAAATGTCTTCCTGACGAATCAGTGCTACACTACATACCAGGGAGGTCCTAACAAATCAACCTCCAGCTAATTCTGGATTTGACTGAGCATGTCTTTACATTCCAAAGGGGTAGCCGTGTTAGTCTATTGTAGAAAGACAACAGAGTCTTGTGGCACTTTTAAAGACTAACAGATTTATTAATCGCATGAGCTTTCGTGGGAGAAAATCCCACTTCGTCAGACGCTTTGAAGATAGGAAAGTTACAGAGTGGGAGGAAATTTTGATGATGTGCTGAAGAGGTCTGGCTTGGGGGTTGTAGGATTTGCTGTTACAGCCTGACCTGATGCTATGTCATACACTCTCCTGCATTTAATTTCCTCCCACTCTGTAACTTTCCTATCTTCAAAGCGTCTGACGAAGTGGGATTTTCTCCCACGAAAGCTCATGTCTTTACAGACACTCAATCAAACCAGCACAATTGATGCTATGATTTCAGCGGTGCCGCCAACAGTGTAGCCTAGCCCACAGACTCTACGGTCAGAAAGGACCAATGTGATCATCTAGTCTGATCTCCTGCACAGTGCAGGCCACAGAACTTCACCCATCCACTCCTGCAATAAGCCTCTAACCTATGACTGAGTTATTAAAGTCCTCACATCATGAATTAAAGACTATAAGGTACAGAGAATCCACTAGCAGTTGAGTTATGTCCATGCTACAGAGGAAGGCGAACCTCCCTACCCCCGAGCCTCTTCCAAGCTGTCCTGGGGGAAAATTCCTTCCCGACCCCAATACAGTGATCAATTAAACTCTGAGCATGTGGGCATAACTCATCAGCCAGACACCAAAGACAGAATTCTCTGTAGTAACTCAGAACCTACCAATCCAATGAGATCTTAAAAAGATCATCATGCAAAGCTAAAAGGCAAACTTCACCTCAACGTTACTAACATGAAGGGCTCTGACACTTCTGTAAAGTCTTAATGTTCATTTGAACTTGTTTCAGAAAATGATCAACTCCATTCCCCTGATTCTGACACCTGGTAGGAGAATTTTAAGAGTAAAACACTGCTTGCTGTTGCTGGTATGTCTTCGGAACACTAAAAAAAGAACAGGTGAATAGTTTGCAGTAGCTGAACATCTGCTGCTCCCACTCGCAGAAAAGAAAAAGCAGGCTCACCTAATTTCATTTCAAGATCCAAGTGCAGAGCTTTTAAGTTCAGAGAAGCTAAGGCTGTGGTCCAGAAAACCACCAGAACAGTGCTTCCCAACCTGTAGCCCGGGGGTCAAAAATGGCCTGCAGAGGCTTTCAAAGTGGCCCGCAGCTCCGTCCTGCTGGCTGCAGAAGGGAGCCGTTGCCCAAGGACCCAGGCAGAATGTGCTTCTGGGAGCTAGAAGACCAGTGCAGGCTCCTTGCTGCAGCCACAGGGATGGAAGATCAGCACTCCCCTCCCCCTGGCTGTAGTAGGGAGCATGGCAAAGCGCTCTGCCTAGGTTCCTAGATGCTGGGATCCTTGCTGGAGTCAGAGGAAGGGGAGCACTGATCTTCAGTCTCCTTGGCTGCAGAAGGCCCTGCCTAAGGCCCAGGTGGATCACATAGGGCTAAAGGACACGTGCAGTTTCCCTGCTGCAGTCAGGGAGACAGGAGACCAGTGAGGAGGCAGCCTCCTCGCTGAACTCCTTCCCATTGGCTGCAATGGGGGTGGAGGGGCGGATGCTGGCAAAGACTGGTGGCTCTTTTGGGTTTTTTAAATTATATCTGTGGTCCTTGAGTCAAAAAGGTTGGGAACCACTGCACTAGAGAATGTGCCCAGAAGTACTGGTAACACCTGTGCAACAAGATTCAGATCTTCTTTGAAATCAGAAATTCAGATCTGTTTCATGGCACCTATGGTGGAATCTATCCCTCTTGCTTCTAAAGTATTTGTAGAATGATTTCTTGAGACCCTTTGTCTCTAGCTAGTTTAACCTCATTTTGTGCCTTCACCTTTCTAAATTTTTATCCCTACATGCTTCTGCTATTCATTTATATCCATCCCTTGTAGTTTGACCCAGTTTCCCTAAGAAAATTTTTTTTTTTGAGATCATTGAAGATCTCCTGGGCGAGCCAGTGTGGTCTGTTGCCAAAGTTCCTATCTTTACTATGCAGTTTAGTTTCCTCTTGTTACCTTAATGTCTCTTTGAAAAACTGCCAAGTCCCTCAAACTGTTCTTCCCTTAGACTTGCTTTCTATGAGGTCTTATCTACCCTACCCCCCTGAGTGTTAAAGTCTGTCTTCTTGAAATCCACTATTTTATTGTGCTGTCTTCACTCCTATCATTTCCTTAGAATCAGGAACTAATAAGTTCGAATAGGGCTTCAGAAGTAAGGATTTAATTTGAACTAACTAGTTCAAATTAGCCAATGTGATCATGTTAATTCAAACTAATTTCTTAGTTCGAGCTAACCGGCCATTGAAATGAATGGGGATTGCTAATTTGAACTAAGCAAGTGCCATGAATGCCATGAATTAAGTTAATTCGAACTAATTAAAATTAGTTCAAATTAGCTAGTTCGAACTAACTAATTTGAACTAATTTTAGCAAGTGTAGACATAGCCACAGAGACTAACAAACTCAATGTACCTGCCAGATGGTAACAATTTCTCGTTACTGCTACCGTTGGGCTTCATTTAAACCAGTAAGCGCTTGATAGAAAGCACTGTAGTCTATTACCAACCCTCAAAGGCATCTATGTCCATGGTGGTAGGATTGTAGCACTAATTCAAACCAAACTAGGATAGGGAAGTGAAAATCAGGGGGAAAACATGCCCTGTTTGAGCATACCGGACTGCTATTGACTTTGCATCTTTGCACAAAATTGCCATTAATTGTAATAAAGTCATGGCAATTTATGTGTCCAATGATGAACCTTTTATTAAACTATTTAATAATTAATAGAGCTAAGCAAGGTACAGACATAAGCTGCATGTTTTTAAGATGGTTTAAGTAGAGCTTGTTGAAATTTTTAGAATTTTGATTTTTAGCAATTTTTTTAATTGAAAACTTTTTTTTAAAAATTTTTTCTATGAAAATTTTGTTGAAAAACTTGAGGTTTCATGAGTTTCATGGTACTAGGAGGGGTTTACTTGGGACAGCAATGAATGGGCATTGTTGCAAGAAATCTAAATCTGTGTCCCCCTTCTCAACAGTGGCCATAGAATCTGATACCTCACTCCTAAACCTCCGCAGGGCTGGTAGAAGCATATCCTCTGCACAAGCTGTTCTAGACCAGGTCCCTGTGCTGCTCGGGCTGTGTGCCACTTTGGTTCCTGGGGGCGTGATTTCCAGTTGGTATGGGAAAGTGTCCTTCTATGGGGGAGGAAATACAGCCAATCTCCTTAGGAATTGGAGGCAAAGAATTGGGGAGTACGTCCAGGAAAGTTTCCTTGAGCTCTCAGTAGAGGATGACCTGGATTCCACTGGGTGTATCAACACGTTGCTGCTGAGTGCAGCTTAAATACAATGGGAATTCGGAAAGTTACAAGCAAGCATAGATACTCCAGTACATTTCCACCCACTCCTATCCCTGCCTTTTTAGTAAACAAAAGGACACCTCATAGCTCCCATAATGAAGCCACATTAGCTTTTCTTTCACTTACCAGAGCTCCCCTCTTCTGCATCCTGTGCATTGGAGATGAATGGCTGGGACTGGCTGCATGTTTCTAGGGTGACAAATAGTTCCTGACTCCCACCGATTTGCACTGAGCTCTTCCTGGCTCCCGGGCATCCTCCAGCTCCACTTCCTCATCAGTCACTTTGTTGTCAGGGTTTATATTGGAATCCAGTGGCCCTGGGGCCTCATAGGTGTCCACAGGAGACTTGGGGGTGGATGCGGGGTTCCTGCTGAGGATGGCTTCAAGCTCTTTGTAAAAGCAGCAGGTGGTTGGCGCTGGTTTTATGGTAATTTCACCACAGATCCTTCACCTTGGCTCTGCACTGCAGCATGTCCTTCTCATAGCCTTTCTGGGCCAGGGCATGAGAAATCTGGCCAGTGTTAAAATTCCTTTGGCTACTGCGAAGCTGGGACTTCCAGCAGACTCCCCCCAAATGCTAATCAGCTCCAGCAGCTCTGCTGTGCTCCAGAAGGGAGTGTGTTTGCTGCGTGGAGCCACCATTGACACATGGGAGCATGACATGCTATCTCTCCATGCCGAAGAAACAGGAAGTGGAACCAAGACAATTAGAAAATTCCCAGGATTGAAAAGAGGGGAGGGGCTGGTGACTCCAGAGCAGCAGAGTACAACTGGAAGACCAGAATGGTCATCACTGGTGTTGTGGAACATTTCTGGAGGTCGTTTACACCCCCCTCTCCCCCAGCTTCAGCATCCACACTGATTCTTTTGCGATAAAACAGTTGTGCAAAAGGTGCTATTCCTCTCACACTGGTTGGGTTATTTTACTGGCAAAATAAGGCAGTTTTGCTAATAAAACGGGCATTCTAGTGTGTATGCAGGACATGTCGACTTTTGGCAACAAAACTTTCTAGTGTAGCCAAGGCCGTACAAACATCCCCATGGAGATACAGCTACTTGCACATGTAAAGCTGCGTGTCAGTAAGTGTTTGCATGATCACAGTCCTAAGTTATCTACAAGATGCAGGGACGATATCAGTGATGCTAACCCCATGTTGGTTTTCTCATTAAAAGAAAAATGTATATTCCAAAGTCATCTTTGGAATACCTGGTGGGCTGATTATAAAGTAATCAGCACTATATCTCTCTGGTCTTTGTTATACAGTGTCTCTGTGAAATTCTTTAATTTTCTAAGCTGAGTGTTTTCTAGCAGCATCATTATGAAGCTTGTTTGAAAGGGAAGGAAAATGAACAGCTGTCACTCTTCTTGTTCCTCTGTCTGTATTTTACTGAATTTCTTATTTTTTTTGTGCCTGTCCTCTCCAAAGAGGCAAATGTGTAATTCACCATCTGTGTGTACAGGTATAAATGGAGTGCAAGTCACTTTGAACCAGTCTCCGCAGTAAGTTGAAAACTAACTATGGGTCATTAAAAATTGCCTTTATTTGTGTTCTTTTCTTCTTTTTTAAATTGTAATAAGCTTGAATTTAGAGATTGTTATCATTATGATTACTGAACATTAGTTTATTCATGCTCATTTATACTGGGTTCTCGAGGCTTTCTTAGTTCCTTGTGCAGCTGCATATTCCCTCTTCTTCCTGTGGGCGTGGAGCAGGGAGTTAATACTACAACTGGGAGCATTGGATAAGGAGAGTACACAGAGCCTACATGCTCCTACGGGTTCACAGACCCCATTCAAAAGTAACAATGGAGTGTAGAGCTCCTCTGCTACATTTGATATATAATATGTATTGAGGCTGTATTTTTATTTTTGTTTACCATAAATCCAGAGTAAGGGGCTATGCATAGTTGTACTATTCCAGGAGCGGACCCTCATTATGTGATTTCTGCTCAACTCCCTGCTCGACTTCCCAAGGTGGGAATATGCAGCAGCTCTACACCTGGCACACATTAATCCCCCTGGTGCCCATTCAGGCATCTATGCATGCGGTGACTGCAATAAGAACAGCCTGCTTGTGAGAGAACTTCTTATAACCCAATCCAGCTCCAGAAGTGTGTTCAGAAAAGGTAGAAGGACAATTTTCTTCTCATTATTTTAAAATAAAGAACCACAAACCCCACGGCAGTGTTTTAGGTTGACTACGTTAGCTGCAAAGTTGTAAACATTCTTTCTTCTTGCAGCAGCTGAAAAATATTCCTACATGCCAAATGTAAGTGGAAGTCTTTTACCACAATACGCTTTCACGCGGCTGTACATCTCCCCAAGCACATCTTCCAACACTGCTGCAGTAAATATAAAGGAAAATTTATAGAGCCTTTTAATTCATGGGATTGAGCTGTGCACCAGACTTTCCTTGACTTGCATACCACTACAAGACTTCCTGTAATCAGAATTTGTTCTCTCCACCGGTGACGGATGCTAATAAGCTGTTTGACAACACTAATGCCATTAGCCACCTTCTCTTTGCTAGATAAGCCACTGCAAATAAGACACAGAATTTAATTGTGATGGGTTGTCCGCTCCACACAGGACTGAGTGAAGTTAAGGTGGGCAGGTAGGCCAATTAACTCCACAGATTGCACCTGGAGCTGGAGATAGATTAAAAGTAGTAGATAGTGGGGTTCAGATTGGGGTGCTGTTGAGAAAAGGCAGCTCTTCCCTAAGAAGAGGGAGGAGTGTTTGAGGGTTTCTGGGAAAGGCTGAAGGAGTCACTCCCTCAGAGGAGGGTTCTTGGAGTTAGCACACCCAGAGAGAGAAGGGGAACCAGAGAATAGGAAGCAGTCCAGTGAGGGCAGAGAGAGAAAGCCTGAAACTGCTTAGTGGAGGGTCCTTGGACCTGTACCCAAAGAAGAGGGCAGGCTCAGGTTTCCCTACTAGCCACCAAGGGTGTGGCATTGACCAGAAGCAATGAATGGGAATACTGCCTCGGACAGGACCCTGGAACGCAGAATATTGAGTGACCTAGCCAGGGGGCAATCCACAAAGACAACACTGCAGGTCCTGAAGTAAGAGAAGCTGAAGAGCAGAATCAGAGTGATGGCATGCCAGAAGCAGGTGGTGGTGTCTGACTTCAAGGGCTAATCCCCAGAGTAACCTGAAGAAAGTGTCAGACCCATGCTGAGTGGTGCATCCTGTGACAATAGCCTTCTTCAGCAAACCCAGCTTTTAAAAGGCTTCTTTTTAAGTGACTTCATATAAAATGCAAAATAATATAGTGGTTCAAAGAAGCCTATACCAGTATAGCTTATTCCTCTTCTTGTACAGATATTTAGATTATAAACTCTTTGAGCGGTGACATTATTTTGGTCCTGTTTGGGCCCATGGTCCAGGACTGGGGCTTCTTGGTGCTATAATGATACAAGTAGCTATAGACTGGTATAACTACAACCACATTGGGGGTGATGGGGAGTTGGGCCACTAACTATACCGGTATTGTAAACGTGCACTGTCTTATATTAAACCCGCAAGGGAATTCAGATACTATGTTATATTTGTTGCACTTGTCTAATTCTATAGTCTGTATTCTTAAGTTTTCAAACCTAGGTGCGAGGCAGATAAGATCAATTTCCTATTTAAGTTCCTTAAGAACTCTTAGGAGAGTACCATCTGGTCCTGGGGACTTATTAATGTTCAATTTATCTGTTTCAAAACCTCCTCCACTGACAGCTCAGTCTGGGATAGTACCTCAATTTGTCACCTGAAAAGAATAGCTTAGGTGAGGGAATCTCCCTCTGATCCTTGGCACTGAAGACCAAGGCAAAGAATTCATTTAGCCTCTCCACAATGGCTTGACGTTCCTTGAGTGTTCCTTTAGCATGACTGTCCTCTGCCCATTGATTGCTTGGTGTGGCTCCTGCTTGCAATGTTCTTAAACGTATCTTTTTTTTTTTCTGCTAGTTGAATCTTTTGCTAGCTGCTCTTTAAATATTCTTGGCCAGCCTAATTATACTTGATTTACAATTCAGCATGGTTTTTGGCTTTTCCTGTGTGTTTGGTGGTAAATTGGTTATTTTAACACTGATGTGAAGTGACAATGCCCAGTTTCTACATGAACATACTTTTTTTTGACAACCATTCTGAAATCATCAAAGTAATCTGCACACTTGAACAGCTTTCAGGAATCTTTCCATAGCAACTAGGATTTTCATCATATCATTCTCATGTCGGGCCCTGATACTTCAAGGTGTTGAAGAACTGTCCGGGGCAATTGCAGGCAGTAGGCACCTCAGTAGCTCTCTGAACTTTGCAGGATCCAGTCTTTATAAAAGAATGGAGGTGCTGGAGACTTGTTCAGCCCCACTGAAGTCAACAGAAAGCCTCACCAGTATTAATGAGGACTGGATCGAGCCTGCATGTGTCGAGACGTCTGGTTCCAATCCTGACTCAGCAAAAATGAAATGGCATACTTAACTTTAAACACAACACTGAATCCCAATGACCTCAGTGGGACTTGGGTACATTCTTAAAGTGAAACACATCCTGAAATACTTTACTGAACAAGGAAAGATTTTAAGCACCCACTTGGAGTTAATTATGTGCTTAAGTACATTGCTCAGCAGGGACCTCTAATCCTATTCCTTATTTTAAGGATATGGGATTACTCTGAAATCCTTACTATTTCTAATATCAGAAGAACCTTTTCTGAGGATCACAGTTAGTCAGCACAAGATTTGCTATTGACTTCAGTGGACACAAAAATCATGCGAGTCCAGCCTATCTCAACTTTGCCAGTAGTTTTCTTCTATTCCACATTCTAAAAGTTGTTCAGAGCTTAGCTGACTGATACTGTCCTTGAAACTAATGGTCATGAAATAGCATTCATGTGTTTGAGTGGGACGAACACATCCTTTGTTCAATCTGAGTTCATTATTGGTGTTACGAATATACTTGGCCGTTTCCATTGTTTGTGTATTTGTTTGAGATCCCATAGATAGCAAACAAAATTAGTCTGTAAAATGCTTCAAGTTTACTTTATTACCAACAATATATTTAGACAGTATTTCTATATTAATTAAAGCACTATGTCATGAATTAAAAACAGTTATCAAATGAGAAGCTCTGCTGTGTTTTGCTTAGTTGTGCAATGTTTTTTCTTCCGAAGTCACAACATCCTCAGTAAAGCAAATATCTTGAGAATAGTGCATCAATTACATAACAAATAAATGTACAGTGTTTTGTCACAACTTCTGTTCATGCCCTCCTTTTTAACACCTTTTAGTAGTGGACCACAATGTTGCTCAACATATGAACAGCAAAAGAACACAGGTGAATGGTTTGCTTGTCAAGATGGCCATCAAGGATAAAACAGAAGTGCAATAACTTTAGAAAAAGGGCATTCTTGCCCTAGTGTAAGAGAATCTTGCAATTACTATAGCTAAATTAGTAACAAGGGAAGACTGAGTGATTCATTGTCCTATGATGTAACAATAGACATAACACATGGCAAACCCATAACATTCTTCATCTGAAGAATTTAAAGTTTTACAATAGCTGATTGTAACAACAACCCTGAGAAGTATGTGTTACTATCTTTTATTTTACAGCTGGGTAAACTGAGGGACTGAGTTATTTCGCTGGGCTTTTAAAAGTGGAACTTAATTCAGCTGTATTAAACTCCCTGAAATTCTTGAATCCATTAAACTCTTGCTCAGAATCCTGGGCGATGTGGTTTTTCAATGTCACATTGTGAATCGGTGGCAGAACAGACAATGGAACCCAATTCTTGACCTCCTTTTTCCTCATCTAACTATACCAATAAAGCATATTGCCTCCCAGAAGCAAGCAATTTTAAAAGGTTTGACATGGAAAGAGAATCCTACATCTGCACTACAAATAAGAGGCGCAACAAAAAAACGAACACCCAACCTACCACCAACAATGAGAGAATGGAGACCTTACTGTTGTCAGGGTTTACAGGAAATGTTCTTTGGAAGTCCCACTATGCAGCCGTTCTTTTGAAACTGTGTATTTTATTCATATAATGGAGGAAGAATTCCACAGAGGAAATGGAGCCAAATCCAAATTATCTCCTCATTGGCTGAAATTCTGATGAATTATTTTTGTTCATATAACAGCACAAGAAGCAGCCCTGGCTATGGAAGGCCCATTCTTCTTGGAAACAGGACGTAACACAAATAAGCCTGTCCTTCAATATCAAACATCCTGCAGGGCCTGACAACCTAGGGGAAAGCATAGCCCTGAAATCATGCTCAGTTTTGGTGCTGACCAAGGATGAGTATCCTTCTGTCCCCTTCCCAAAGCTGGCACACAGAGGGTGCATCTACACTGGCGCCTTAGGTTGACCTAAGGAAGCTTAAGTAGACTACAGAACTCTGCGTCCACACTGGGCACTTGTTAAGTCAACTTAAGCGCTTCCTTAAGTTGACTTAATAACACCACCTCTGAAGGTCGACTTAAGGCTCAAGTCGACCTTATTAAGTTGACTTAAAGCCAGTGCAGATGGGTATGTCTACCCTACAGGCTCTGTTAAGTCAACTTAACAAGGTTGAATTAAGTCGACTTTAAGTGTAGATGCTCCATTAAGTCAAGTCGACTTTAAGTGTAGATGCTCTAAGTTGACTTAAGAAATGTAGACATAGCCAGATAGCCTGTGCCTCTCTGCACAACAACCTTTCTGGGACTGTCCCTGAGTGTCACAGAAGGCACTCCCTGGGACCTGTACAGAGGGATTGATCCAATGCCTACTAAAGTGAATGGAAAACTGCCACTGATTTCAATGTGGCCTGGATTGGACACATCAGGAAGGGGCTGGTCTGGGATGGAGAGCTATGAGGGGGCATTGATATGGTTAAAGCAGAGAGCAGGCAAGTGGGTGGGAGAGTGAGAAATGAAGGGTAATGTGTCACTGGGGCACGGGCTGGAACCCGTCAATATTCCACTTCCACTTCTTTAGCTTTTGTTAAAGGTGTAGATCTTTGGTTGTTCGTGGGACACTGAAGCATACCCTGAAGGTTGGAATTTTCAAAGAAAACTGAACACCCAACTCCTACTGGCTTTCAATGGCACCTAGGTGCATTTGATAATCCCACTAGAGATTTCTTAAACTCTTTTGAAAAAGCCTGTTTTTAACCCAGTGTTTTGACTGGGAATGTATGTAAACTTGGAGCTGACATGCTGTTTCTATAAGCCAGATTTAATAAAATGCACTTTAGGATGGGCAGATATGATGGAACCTGATGTTTCTATAGGCCAGTGGTACTGACTAACCAATTAGCTATTCGGGGGTGGGTCTTTCTCTGTACTTTATGTGAATTTCCATCCAGGGCCTGAGGAAATTTTCATTTAAAACCCCCAAAATTCCACTCACAACTTTTAGTTCTAATACATGGACATGTTCCACAAAAAAACATTTTGTTGAACCAGCTTGAGCCAACTACCAGGTGCTGTATTCCTCTTCCAAACTGCTATTTTCCTTTGGCTGTAGCTTACCTCTTCCTGGGAGTTAAGAGAATGCTGTGCAGCATTCCTAATCAGACTGCATTGAGTGCAACTCAGGACATATTCCACTCATCCTAGGTGCTCTCTAGTCTTTTGTCTTTCTCTGGGACTATTAATGGGAGAAGGCAATGCTGGGGATGTTTTATTTATTCTGTTCAAAGCAAGTATTACATTTCTAACATGCAAACAAAACTACTCTGAACCAGGAGAGGATTCTTCATCCCTGAAAGAAATAATACAGTATTTCAAAACTGAAATAAATGCTTTGATGTAGATGAATATATTCTTGGCTACATTATTACAGTGTGAGAGGGTTCTCATTCTTTTCACCCCTCTAAAATTTTTCCCCGGGCTGGAGGAATGTAAGACTAACAATGTGACCTTGCAATGACAGAATTTTAATATGCTACTGGTTTACCAGAAGCAATGCAGTTCCACTCAGAGTTGCTATGTACAGTAGGCATTTATGTAACACTACTTCTCATCTTTCAAATTTGTCCTCACCTAGGATCAACAGCAACTCACCCCAGATTTTTTTATCAAACTGTCAGTGCCATTTAATGTCTGAGTCCAGAGCTGTGCTTGCAAACAGTGGCTGTGAAGGAGTTAAAGGCATAGTACTCCAAAAAATAAAATGCAGTAAAGACAAAAGCTGATAATGCCTTTTTAAAGATGGTAAATTGGAAATAGCCAGTGGTATTTGTATTTTAAATGCACTATCTATTTCTAAGGCATTTACTAAATTATTCCAGATTTCCTTTGAGTGCTGGTATTTTAACTCTGATTTTTGCATAGGAAGGGTTTTCTTTGCATGCATTAGTTCATAATCCTTGGGATAATATAGCTGCCTTTCTTTGAGAACGGGAAAGATTTCTATGGAGTCTGCTAAATCAGGAAAAATTTCCTTTCCCCATCTTGTCTGTTTCCCTGGATCTAAATATTTTCTGTCTACTTCATTTGAGGAATGCATCCTTCTCCTTCATCTGCAGATCTTCTTCTTGCATGATTATTTGATTAATATATTATGACACCATTTACCTGAAGCTTCAAGACCATACCACGGCTTTCCTCCCTGTAGGAATATTACAAACCACTAGGCAAAAGGTATAAATCTAGGGCTGGGGGGGGATGAGAAGATTTTGACAGGCAACACAGAGGAGTGCACGAATGTTGTTTGCAGGGATTTTACTGCAATTTGGTAGGGTCCTGTGCTTAGACTTCCACAGGCTTTGCTAAAAGCCAAGCTGTCATTTGATTTGTTGCTCTCCCCACTTCCCCCCATTATAATGGAGCACATCTAGAGGTTGATCCTCCACTGACTCATGTCATAATTCCCCACCAGTGGAGCTGTGACAATTTGCATCTCAGGACTCTCACAGATGCCAAGCACCTTCTGCTCCCATTGAAGACAACAGATGTTCAGAAGTGGGGCCCATCATGTACTTGTCACATTATTCGATGGCTTTCCACAATGCTGTAAATGCCCCCCTCAGTGCTACAAGGCCATCAATGTGTTAATACAATAGTAAATATTAATATACATTAATGTGAGCCCCTGAAAGGGTATTTGTGTTTTGAAACCTTTGCATATGATGATGCAGCGTATGGAGCGAGTAAAAGGTATTACATGGCCCAATGCTGACCAAGTGATGGTACTGAGCACCCTCAATGTCAGTGGGGAATCCTTAAAGCTTCCAGCATTTGCTCAGCAACTCGATAGATCAGGCTCAAAGAATCTCATTTTAGTGACCTGCTCTTACACCTGTGTGGCTTCACTGTAGCCTCAATATTATAATTCAGAACATGCTAGAAACTCCTCAGTTGGAGCATACACACTCTGGCAAGATGCACCTCCATTACAATAAAGGTCGGTTCAGCTTACAAGCTTGAGCCATTTTTATTAGCTTCTAAACTTCAGTGTTGAACTTCCTTTTTAAAATATTACCTCTGATTTGTGGAGAAAGAAGAGGGAGTATAATGGGATGGATAATATACAGAGGAGCAGAGCCAGCTTTTTCTTAAATCATGCTGACATGCAAACAAGATGACTGCTCAGCTGAGGTAGAAATTAATCCTCATACAAGTTCTTTTGTGACAAGTAAACCTTGCTTTTTAATAACTGTGTCTTCTTGCTCCCTGATTCCTAGTGGCAAAACCTGTTAGCCTCCTGCAGACTCCAAGCAATGTCCTACAACTTAAAGCCATAAACTGATGGGCTAGCTCTCACTGAATGCAGGTTCTTCACTTGGGCTGCAGTTCACAGAACAAATTGTTTGCTGCACCATGCTCCTGGGATTTTCTTTTGTTTATTTTAAGATGGAATAGAATTACTGCCTTCCACACAGTCAGCCTGCCATGCTCACCCCTTGCCAGACAACTCCTAATCTGACATTCTCTTTCCATGGAGATGAATTCTGTTCTTGTTGGCCTAGATGTAAATCTAGAGTTTCTCCAGTGAAGCCAATGGGTCACAGAAGTGTGAGATCAGAACTGGCCCCTCCCATGACATGTCTACTAACATGACACGAAAATCATTAACCTAACAACACAGGTCTGGAGGGACTACCCAGATCATCCAGTCTAGCTCCCTGCTATTGCAGGGAATCCCATCAGATAATCCCATTCAGAAATGTAGCAAGCTCCATCTTAAACCCAGGTTTCTTGCCCCAACTCCTGGAGGGAGGCTGTTCCAGAACCTCACTCGGATGGTTAGAAAGCTTCTTCCAGTTTCCAGCCAAAATGTGCTCTGAGCCAGTTAGCAGCCCTTTTTCGTGTGCTACTATTGTCCTTTAGCTCTCCTCCCTCCTAGATGTAACCCCCCTGAGCATGAGGGCTTAGATTGAGCCATGCTGCAGACCTCCCTCAGCCCCCCATGCAGGAATCTCTGTAAACCATCTGTAGTGGAATTCTGATAGAGACTGTGTGCTATGGGATTTCCACACTGTCACCAAATAGGCTGCTGCAAAGAGAGATTTGGAAACAGGCCCAGAAAGGCACCACATGACTTTGACTATCCAGGTCCAGTGACCCTAATTCTCTTGTAGGAGAAAGGACAGTTACACACCTTGGGTGGTAACTGGAGTTCTTCAAGATGCCTATTCCCATGGGTGTTTTACCTTAGGTGCTAAGAGGCAGCCTCGCACCGTTCTAGGCAACCTCTCGCCACGCATGCGACCGGACCCCCCTCAGATCCTTTTCGACTAGGGAGCAAAGCGATAGACTCCAAAGAAGAAGAGGGGAGGAGGGTGGGTGGTGGAGCACGCACAGGGACAGGCATCTTGACAGTCACCGCACGAGGTGGGTAGCCTTCCTTTTTTCCTTGAGCCGTGTCCCCATGGGTGCTCCACCTTAGGTGACTCCAAAGCAGTGTCCTCATTAGGAAGGAGGGACTTTGGAGTTATTAGTGGACACAGCAGAAAGGAGTGATAGGCCGAGAGCGGTCTCTAGTCGCTTGGTCAATGGCATAGTGCTTGGTAAATGTGTGGACTGAGGATCATGTGGCCGGTTTGCATATATCTAAAATAGGGACATTGTAGGGAAAGGCTCTAGAAGTAGAAACTGCTCTCACGGAGTGTGATCTGATGCCGTCAGGAGGTGACATGAGTAATATATCATAGCACATGCGAATGCAGCAAGAGATCCATTTTGAGAGTCTCTGGATAGAGGATGTCCTTTGTTTCTACCAGCTGTGGACACAAGGGCTATGTCTACACTTGCACTTTTAAGTCAACTTAAACTAAGTCGACTTCGAGCATCTACACTATAAAATTAAGTCGACTTAAAAGGGACCTAGTAAAGTCAACCTAGAGCGTCTCCACTTGATGCCTAGTTCGACTGGCAGAGGCTAGGGGAACCTTGGGCAGGTCCATGGTGGCACGGGGGGGTACCCCTTGTGTGCAATGGGGCAAAGGGGGACAGGGACTCTGGCAGGGCATGTAGGCAGGGTGTGACACTGTCTGGATTTAGGGAAGCATTTATGATATTATTTTCTATTCATATATCCTAAATGCTATAATCCATAGGAACTATGTCATGTTTGGTATCAATAGAAAGGTAGTAATTTGCTGGGAATGATTATATAGTTTATGTCTAGAAATTCTATTTCGATTAGAAGTTAGGAATTTGGTGTTATATCTATACTTTAACTTGTATGATTCTGTGGGAATGCCCCAGACAGGATGTCACCAACCATTGTCTCTCTTTAATGTTAAGGCATCTGCCAGGTGATATGGGACCAGGGAGTAACCTGATGAGCCATTAAGGACACAATGGTTGTATTCCTTATGTAAGTCTATGGTTTGATTGAGATGAAAATGCGAATTAATTTTAGGGATGAACTTTGGGTGAGGTTTTAGTGTCACTTTTTCCTTGTAGAAGATGTGTAAGGTGGAATTGCCATGAGGGCCGCGAGTTTGCTAACACGGTGGGCCAAGGTAATGGCGATTAGAAAGGCCACCTTCATGGATAAATGAGTGAGGGAAGTGGTTGCCATAGATTCGAAGGGGGCCCTGGTTAGGATTTTAAGAACCAAGTTGAGATTCACATGGGAGTAGGCTGGTGAACGTTAGGGTAAAGATTCTGTAAACCCGTGAGGAATCTATGCACCATTGGGTGGGAGAAGGGGGATCTGTCACATGAATGGTCATGAAAGGCAGTAACAGCTGCAAGGTGAACTCTTATGGAACTAATCAACAGATCTGATGTTTTTAAATGTAGAAGATAATTTAAAATGGTGGGAATCGAAGCCAACGTGGGCTGGACAGAGTTGCAGAGCACCATCAGTAGAACCTCTGCCATTTCTGCAGGTAAGTCTTGGGAGCAGATGGTCTACGGCTGTTTAGTAGAATGTTTAGTACTGGTTCGGAGAAGTGTAATTCCTCCTGAGAGAACCAATTAGGAACCATGCTGTTAGGTGTAATCTGTTGAGATCTGGATGCTTTATGCACCCGTTGTGCTGCATCAGGAGGTTCTGTGTGACCGGTAATGTGACAGGAGCTCTCGCTGACATTTCTGGTAGGGAAGTGTACCATGATTGTCTGGGCCACGCTGGGGCCAGGAATACTATTGTCGCTGAATCTGTGTGAATCTTGTGGAGGATTCAGGCAATGAGAGGTATGGGAGGGAATGAATACAGGAGACCAAATTTCCACTGTAGGAGGAACGCATCCCCCAGGGATTGTGTGCCGGCTCCCACTCTGGAGCAATATTTGGGGCATTTGCAGTTGTTGTATGTTTTGAAGAGATCTCTATGGGGCTTTCCCCATTGCAGAAAAATATCGTTCAAGATTCCTTCATGTACTTCCCATTCATGATGATGGAAAAAGGAGTGGCTGAGGAAATCAGATGTTGTATTTAAAGCTCCTGGTAGGTATGCGGCGGATATTTTGGTGTCTTTCTTGAGACACCAGTTCCAAAACCTGATCGCCTCTATGCAGAGGGATCTGGATTGTGCTCCACCCTGCCTGATTATGTAAAACATGCAGGCAGTGTTGTCAGTTAGGGTCCTCAGATGTTGGTGGGCAATGAGGGTTTGGAAGTGTAGACAGGCGTATCATTCTGCTCGAAGTTCGAGAATGTTTATGTGTAAAGACATCTCCTCTGTGGACTATTTGTCCTGGCCGGTAAGGTCTAGGATATGAGCTCCCCATCCCGTGAGGGAAGCATATGTGGTCATCACGAGAGTAGGTGGTTGTTGTAGAAAAGGGAAGCCACTTCCCAGGTTTGATGGTATTGTCCACCAGAGGAGTGATCGTTTCAATTCTAAGGAGACCGTAAGAGGTTTGTGGATGAAGTAAAACCGTGGTCTGCAAACCTTGCCAACCCATAGTTGGAAAGGGTGCATATGTAGTCTTGCATCCTTGACCACAAAGGTTGTCACGGCCATATGTCCTAGAAGTTGTAGACAGTCTCGAGCAGTGATGACAGAAGAGTGAATGGCCGACCTTGTTAGCTGTATGATAGTGTCCCATCTTTGATCGGGAAGAAAGGCTCATGCCAACTGTGAGTCTAGGCAGGCTCTGATAAATTGTATGACTTGGGTTGGTATCAGTGTTGACTTGTTTATGTTTATCAACAATCCCAGGGACTGAAACAACAAGATTGTAAGGTTTATAGTGCTGGACACCTGGGTAAGCGAGGTTGATCTTATCAGACAGTCGTCGAGGTAGGGAAAAACAGTGACACCTTGTCTACAAAAGTGTGCTGCAACGACTGTGAGGACCTTGGAAAATACTCAAGGAGCTGTAGAAAGACCGAAGGGTAAAACTAAATATTGGTAATGGGAATCGTTTACTATGAATCTCAAGTATCTCCTGTGAGCTGGATGTATTGATATATGAAAGTAGGCATCTTGTAAGTCGAGGGCTGTAAACCAGTCTCCATGTTCAAAATCCAGGATAATGGATGCAAGGGTAACCATCTTGAACTTGTGGCAAGCTATAAACTTCTTTAGCTTTCTGAGGTCTAGCATAGGACACCAGCCCCATGATTTCTTTTGGGTCAAAAAATAAGGGTAGTAGAATCCCTTCCCTCAATGTAAATCTGGTACTTTTTTCTATGGTGCCTATGTGCAGGAGGCGAGAGACCTCCTGTTGAAGGAGTTGTCCGTGAGAGATGCCCCTGAAGAGGGATGGAGAAGGGCTATGGGAAGGAGGTCTGGATAGGAAGGAGAATGTGTAGCCAGATTTGATAGCGTCTATAACCCATCTGTTGGAAGAGATGGCCCTCCATTGTTGGAGAAAAGGCTTTAAGTGTTCTTTATAGATTGCACAGGTTACTGGCTCATGAATGTGAGAGATAGTATGACGGCACTCAACATTATCCTCAAAAGTTTTATCTTAGGGGGTGGAGGGGCTGCTGCTGCGTAGGAGATTGGTTTGATGGTTGCCATCTACACTGAGTGCATTGTCTGATACGTGTCTGATGGTCTTGCTGCCTTGTATTGGGGTCTGCTCTGAGGTTGGAATTGGTACCTTGAATTGAAAGGTTGGTACCAAAATGCTCTGCAGCGTGTTACTGGCGGGTAAATACCAAATGTATGGAGGGTGGCTCGTGAATCTTTTGATCCATGCATAATCTTGTCAGTCTTATCTGAAAAGAGGTTTTCTTTTCAAAGCATAAGCCCTCGGTGGTCACTTGCAGCTGTTTAGGGAAATGAGCAGAGTGCAGCCAGGAGCATCTACGGAAAACTACCCAGTAGCAATTGTGTGAGTGGTGGTGTCAGCAATGTCTAGAGCCACCTGGAGAGCAGTTCAAGAAATAAGTTGTCCCTCCATAATGGTTGCGTGGAACTGGTGTTTCTTGTCCTTTAGCATAAACTCAATAAACTCTGCCAACTTGAGGTAGTTGTCATGGACATAATTGGAAAGTAAGGTTGAGTAATTGGCCACGCTAAAGGATATCCGAGGCATACACCTTTTTGCCCAGGAGGTCCATTTTTTTTATCCTTCTTGTCATGCGGTGTAGCCCGATTGAAGAACTGTTTAAGGCGTGGGGTTGCCGCTTCCACCACTAATGAGTTAGGTGGTGGGTGATTGAAAAGATATTCAGAGTCTTTACAAGATACGTAGTACTTTTTATCAACTTTCCTGGATGTTGGGGGGATAGTGGCTGGTGTTTGTCAGATTTCTGTGGTCGGGTCTGTTAATGCTGCATCCATGGGTAATGCAATACATGTGGAAGACTTGTTTTGAAGGATGCGCTAGAGCTTGTGCTGTGAATCAGGGACGGTGTGGGTAGTTATCTCAAGAGACTCCATCACTCAGCGAAAAAGCTCTTGGAACTGTTGAAAGTCATCTGATGTGGTGGACTGAGAAAATGCCAGGGCATCCTCAGGTAAGGGTGATTCCACAGTGGGGGGAGGTCTGGTTTCTAAGTCTCCTAACTCCTCAAAAGGCTGTTGGGTATCCCTGATTGGTGAGGGGATAGGCTGCGGGAGAGGTCTGTGTGATGCAGATGGCCTGAGGGAGGGAGTGGAGTAATGAGACCAAGTATCCCACGAAGGCCAGTGTTGTTGGAATGTCGGAGGTTGGTTATACCAGGGAGGTGGCTACTGTGGGTAGGCAGGTGGTCTGCAGTCCCCAAAACATGGAGAAACGGGTTAGGCTTGTTGAGTGAAAGCGTGCCACGGTTGCTGCAGCTCTTCGTCCTCACTGTCAAAAGGATTAGTGATAGGGTGCTATTAACAGACTGCGGAGAGACAGCGATGTCACTACCGTACTGAGTCGTTGGATATGACTCCCGAGTAGGAGTGTGATGTTCGCGCTTTCGTGTGTGCTTACGGAGCACTGACTGGTCTGCAGGCTTAGACAGTGCCGCAGAGGTTACAATTGCGTGGCACTTTGAAGAACCGAGGAAGTAGCTGGCGGTGCCACTGTTGGGAGTAATGTTGTCTAGCCCGTCGGCACGGGGGTAGTGGTGCCATGGGAGGGTCAGAGTGAGCCCCTTGGGCACATGGAACCATGGAGGATACCAATGTTGGTGGTGCCTCCTTAGGTGCCTTTGTGGAAGGCAGAGCTGCAGAGGAGGTGGCTTTTGGTATTTTTGTGCCAGCCATGCTCTGAGCCTAATGCACCTTTTGGGGGGGGAGGGTTTCCATCAGTGTACCTGAGGAGCCTAATGACTCTTTGGTAGTGGTTTAAGGGGAGAGAGAGATCTTCTTTTCTTCACCATGGCATGAGGCGAAGTGAGGCGCCCATCAGCCTGAGTTGGAGGAGCCATTGACGCCCACTCTGAGTCAGAGACTGGGCAATGAGAGTGCTCCATTAAAAGTAATTTTAGCCAGAGGTCTCTATCTTTCTTTGCCTTGACGCTCAAATTCTGGCAATTAGGGCATACTAGGGAGATGTGTCCTTCTCCCAGACCTTTAATGCAGAAGTATGCCCGTCAGACGTAGGCATAGCATCCTGACAGGTCTGGCAGCGTTTAAGTGCCGGAGAAGCCGGCACTGTGTCAGTGGGGGAGAAAAACAATGGAAACAATTAATTAGAGAGAGTAGTAGTTGAAAAAGGGAAAAAGGAAGTGGTATAGGAAAGGTTTAGAGACGAGTTGAGGAGAGAGTTGGAGCTCTGTCTGTGTCCGCGGACAGTCGAAAAGGATCTGAGGGGGGTCCGGTCGCATGCATGGCGAGAGAGTGCCCAGAACAGTGCGAGGCTGCCTCTTGCTGCCGTGTGACCTAGACGAGCTCTGCTTTGAGCTTCTCCGAGCTGTGTCGCGAGGGCGCGCCAGCACCTAAGGTGAAGCACCCACAGGCACACGGCTCGAGGAAGAAGCATCGCCCTCTATTCGAGTGCACGGCCAGGAATAATGGCCCCAGACGTATGGCACTGCAACTCAGCAATGTGCCTAGAAACGGTGGGGATGGATTTCATCTTTTGCTATCCCTACCAGCTCCCCACTCAGGCTCGATTATGAATCTCTTAATCACCATGGTTAGCACTTACTCACATGAGTAGTCCCAGTGAATTTACACAAGACACAGGACTGGCTTCAATCGTGGGATGAGATGAATTCAGGCCATTTTCAAATGCACAAAAATAAAAGCACTGACACGCTGGTGATGCATAAGGCAGAGATAAAGGCACCTGCTGTGAAGATGCTGCTGGGTCTGCAGCTTTGTGACATATCAAGCAAGAATTCATGCGACACCCAGAGGGATTTTCTCTAGTAGGGAGCTCCTGACAGACTGGCTTACACGGCTTGTTTCAAAGCATAAAGAGACATTCAGTTATGTAAATCTGGTTGATCTGTAAATGTGGAATTAAGCGCCAACAGCATCTACTTACTTTCCTGGCATTTATTCTTCTTATATATCTATATATCTCCTTGGCCTAGAGGTGAAAACACTGTGTAGTATAAGGCACTGCACTGGTTTTTGCCAGTTTGTACATGCAAAAGCACTGTGTCTAGAGCAGCCTCCAGAAAGATCTATTTGTCAATAACATTTGCTGCTATTGAAGTCAACAAGGCAAGATTTCAGTGTCACATCCTTACCCCTTAATCTTTTAGCTGCTGTAAAAACCATGGCTCAAGGAAAGCAAAGTCATTCAGGCTTTGAATCTCTTCTTCAGGTCACGTTACAGTGTGGAGAGAGTACCCAGCCCTGAGCAATGCTGAAAGATTCAGCGATTCAGAGCACCACAACAAAGAACGCAAATAAAGGCACACAGCAGTTACGTTGCACTGTTTGTTCTAGCACTGCCAAAGTGCTTCAGAAACATCAATTAAGCCTCACAAAACCCATACCAGGTAGATGGTATTAAGCCCATTTTATAGATGGGCCAAGTGAGCCTTAGGAATACAAAGTGCTGCCCCCAAGATCAGAAAAAACAATGGCTTAATAAGAGTAGACGTCAAGGGTTCTAAATATTTATCTCCTGCTCTGACAACCCTCCTTTGCTATAAACTAATCCTTGTATGTTAGTACATTTAGTCATCTAAAATTCATAAGGACAGGAGCAGGTCCTTCTATCATAAGAGGATAGCTGATTAGTCTTTTAATTAGAAGGCATCACTTTTTAGTGGAACTGTGTCAAGCTAAACAATCAAGAAAAGCGTTTGCTCTCTGTATGTTAATGGAAGAGCTATATGCCAGAGAGAAAGCAAGCAACCATAAACATTTTAGTAGAAAGTTGCTGTAGAATGTAAAGCAACTAGAAAATGACCAGTATATCTGTAATTGTGGTTAGTGAATGCAGTTGTAAACTAACTACCCCCAAAAAACCCAAACAAACAAGGAGAGAGAGAGAGAGAAGACAAATCCCCAAACCTCTTATATGGCAATTTCTCATAGCTATACATATTTCTGGCACCATATTATGTTTAATATTAAGCTAATACAGTTGGCAATAGCTATATTTATTATTAATATAAAGGGTCTGATTCTGCAGTTTTACATTATAGTAACTATCTGCCGAAGGTCTGATTAGTAGGTCATAATGTTCCCTTCTGGCATTAAAACGCTATTAATCTATTTTTTGGGGGGTGGGGGGTAGGGTGGAGGGATGAATAATGCCCAAAGAGCAGTGGGTGGGATTTAGGCTCCCACTGAACTTCACTGGGATTTGGGCATCTAATTCCTTTGGGTTCCTTTGCAAATCTCAGCCAATCTGAAAGCAACCACTTTCTTCCTTCCACTTACTTTAAGCTGAGTAAAGTCAGAGGCTGGGGGTATTTGCCTATCTGTGGCATAGACAAGTGCCAGGAAATTTTCCCCTCACCCCCCTGCCAAGATTCTTCAGTCCTACTCTTCTAGTCATGGTGTCTTCTGGCCAACTGCGGAAGCAGATCAAGCTCATTTTCACCTGTCACACATGCAGTGAGTCAATATATGAACTACTGAAAGAATGCACCCCTCTTAACGCAGACATTGATGTGAACAGCTATCAACGTAGTGTTGCTTCTATAAGCTGAAAATGAAAAAGTCCTGGTGACAAAAAATGGGTGAGCTGATTGCCATAAACTGCAGCAAAGTGCAAAGTGCTAACACATGGGCGAGCCACCGTTATGAGCAGCGTGGAGGCCTTCCTGCTTCAGTGTATGCCACCAGCACTGTAGAGGTCATGCTCTTGAGCTTTGGGTGAAGACTAAGGGCCAGATCCCCTCAGCGTCTCCAATGCAAGGAACCTGCATTAAAATCGATGGAACCAGACTGACCTATGCCAGCTAAGGATGAGCTCTTCACTGTTTATGTGTTTAGTTTCCTATTATCCTCAGAGCAGAACTTTGTCATAAGAAAATGGAAGTGGGGGATTAAAGAAGAAATAAAAGAGGCCAAGGCAATGCGAGCGGGTGGGGCCGGGGAACGTTGCTCCTCAGTGGGTTCTGATTTCCCCCACTTATTATGTAAAGATTGGTTAATGGCTCGCTGGAGAGAGAGCTAAGGTTCTGAACCTCTCTGGGAAAAGAAAGCAAGAACATACTGTAGACTGAGCAAGGCTTCCATCAGCACAGACGAAAGAAAGGGTCACAGAAATTAAGGGTAATTTTTAGCACATTATAAATGTAAGCGTAAATGACACTTCCGGCCCAATTCTCCTCTCAGACCTGCTCTACACTTTTGGCGGCAGCTGAAGAGAGATACGAAAGCTACGTAACAAAACTTGCCTATCTCTTTTTGACTTTCTAATGCCCACTTACCTCTGTGGCTCTGCTGCTCTGAGTCAAAGGGAAATGCCGTCCCTTTCATTCAGTGCTACTCTTTTTACTGGGATGGAGTTACTAAGTTGAACTCCAGATCGATTGAGTGAGTCTACACTGACTGCTCAATCGAACCAGAGGGATTGTCAGTATAGAGTTGGCCTGTTACAGTGGTGTAATTCGGCATCACTCCGCTGAAGTCAGCTGAGGGGCTGAAACTGAGTCACTCTGGAATATGTGACTTGTAAATTCATCAGCAAAGACAGTTAAAAAGCTCTGCTGGAGCTCATTGATCCTTCAGTGGGTGTGCAAAATGGGTGTGACTTCCATGATGATTTGGGGGTAGAGCAGAAATACCTCATCTTGCCTTCTCCTGATAGTTGCTTTTCGTCATCCAACTCCCTCTAAGTGCATAAATCATATACTTTTTGCAAAGCCACTCAATATCAAATGATCAAGTTATATTACTTTACCACATACCCCATGGGTCAGTTTACACCCCAACTATAATTTACATCACCATAGGATTTAGCCCAGAGGTTTCATAGAGTAGAACTCACTTTTCCATAATCTGGGGTGAGCCCTCCATGTATATTTCTACTAGACAGATACATTGGTATCCAGTAGGGAGGCAGGCTAGAGAGAACAAATGTTTATATTTTTTTCATACAGAATCTCCTTTTGCAACATTGAAATCTAATATTTTTGCCAGAAATTTCTCCATTTCAAGCCATTTCGCTTGTGCACCAGCGAAGAGCATTGCCTGTTTTGCAATGCAGTTTTAATTCTAATCAATATGGTGTTCATTCAACCAATCCCAATTTCAGGGGATTGAGGTTAGCAAATTGAAGTGGAGAAACTTCAGATGTTCCATGCATTGTTCTTGAATCAGCCATAAAAGCAACTGTGTGTTTCCCTGTTATTTTAATTAATTTACACATTGATAAATGAATTATCACCATCATAAAATATTCTCTGAGCCCTTCTGACTTTGAGAATAAACACTCGGTATGATTTGGTACTCTGCAGCGTCTTCCCTATTTCAGAGTTTTAAATAATCATAAATACGAAAACGTGCCACTCTTTGGTACACTGTGCCTTCTTAACACACAGCTCTGACTCGTAAGTCTTACAAAAAATAATTGCACTTCTTTCTTCCACAGAGTCCTGTTAGTCCCATAGATTTTCAGCTGAAGGATTCTTTATTGTATTCAAACCTTGTGCCATAGGAGTTGCTGCTGTTGCTCAATTTGTGAAGTACCTTGGACATTTCATTTGGTCCGCAACAGAAAACGCCAACAGTTTTCCTATCAAGAATGAAAAGTGAGTCACCATGTGCCAGATAAATGAATCATGGCTAAAGGCACACTGAGCCAGATTCTGATTTCACTTGCCACAGAATTACCCTAGGGTCATATATTTTAAGATCAGAAGGGACTATTAGTTCATTTAAATCTGATCTCTTCCATATCAGTGACCACTGACTTTCACCCAGTTACTCCTACATTGAATGCAATAACTTGTGTTTGATCAAAGCGTATCTTCCAGGAAGGTATCCACTCTTGATATGAAGACATCAAGAGATGAAGAATCCACCACTTCCATTAGTAATGTATTCCAGTGGTTCCTCGCCCACACTATTAAAGATTGCGTCACTGAAATGGCTTCATTAGTATAACTCCTAATTTACACCACCATGAGATCACAATCAAGTCTGTTATGATTCAGTGTGTTAACTAAAAGGAAGCAGTAGCAGATAACGCAATATATCCAGCAGCAGCAGCACAGTATCTCTATTGCTACAATGTTCTCGATTTAAACATTTAGATTGAAATCCTGCCCTCCGCTGTGCATCTCAGTGTCTTGTGAGCTCCCAAACACAGAAGATAGCCTTTATTCTGTCTCCAAATTCAAGAGCCTACATTCACTGATATTCTCCAGATCTTTTGCATCACTACAATGACAAAAAGCAGTTATAAATTAGATTACTGGCTTGTCTTCAATCAATGTCAGTTAAACTCGGTTTACAGCATCTTTGTACCACAGGAACAGCACTGTCAGAACACACTGGTGATTATGGTCCAGATTCTGACACAATTAATAAAACTGAAGACTATGTTGCAATGCATATGCAAAAAGGGAGAGAGTAAATGAGGAACATGCAACTTATGTGATATTTCCTCACCTCTGAGTGCTTATCTTTACCTCTGAAACCTTAATGTTCTTAAGACAAAAGAGTCTTGTGGCACTTTTAAAGACTAACAGATTTATTAATCGCATGAGCTTTCGTGGGAGAAAATCCCACTTCGTCAGACGCTTTGAAGATAGGAAAGTTACAGAGTGGGAGGAAATTAAATGCAGGGGCGTGTATGACATAGCATCAGGTCAGGCTGTAACAGCAAATCAAAGTAGGTGTTAGGATTCAAAACACTGGGGAACAGCACATAGAGGAGGGGGGAGGTCAATTCACTTGATGTAATGCGAGAAAAATCCATAGTCCCTGTTTAACCCCAAGGCAACTGAGTCAAATTTGCATATAAATTCGAGTTCTGCAGACTCTCTTTGAAGCTGTCACTGGTATTTAGGATGACCAGATAGCAAGTGTGAAAAATTGGTACAGGAGGTGGGAGTTAAAAGATGCCTATATAAGAAAAAGCCTTAAATATCAGGACTGTCCCTATAAAATCAGAACATCTGGTCATGCTAGTGGTATTTGATCTGTGGCTACTCTTCACTGATGAAAATCCAATCCTATGTGATTTAGTCTATGGGCACAGATTGGAAGAAAATGAATAAATATGAGTATAGCTGAAATGAGACTATGAACCCAGCATGCCCCAAATCATGCATGTTATCAAGACACCTAAATATGGATTTGAGTGTTAAAAAATATTCATTTTCTATCAAATCTGACTTTTCACTTTTTAGACTGGAATTCTACAGAGGTAAATTAACTAGGTCTTATTATTACAAAATTATTATTTATGACATTTCTATTATAAAATTGGGAAAGAACAGGTTGAGGAATATTTAGATAAGTCAGTAGGACCTGATGAACTTCATTCCAGGGAATTTAAATAACTAAATGAACCATTCTTGGAACTGTTCTTAATTATCTTTGACAGCTCACAGAGTTTGGGAGAGATCCAAGAAGACTGGAGAAGGGAAAACATAGTACACTCTTTAAAAAGAGGAAGAGAGGATATGGAGAACTATAAACCAATCAGCCTAGCTTCAATACCTGGCAAAATACTGAAACAAATTCATAAACAATTAAATTGTAATCACCTGGATGATATCAGAGTTATAAGAAATATCCAGGATTAATCTGTTAAGAAAAAACATGCCAAACCAAAATTATTTCTTCTTTGACATGGTTACTAGCCGAGTGGAGAGGAGGAAACAGTAGCTGCAATATGTCTTGATTATAGTAAGGCTTTTGATACAGTCCAGTCTCATAAGCAAATCAGAGCAATATAATCTAGATGAAATTATTAGAGCCCTGCAGATCTGCGTGTATCCACTTCAGATCCGCCGGTAGCCCCATTGCTACGGATTGGCCTGCAGATGCGGATTCTATTTTTATCTGCCTAGGGTACAATCAATAGCTGCAGCTGCTGCTATCATCCAGGTCAGCAGCACACAGGGGAACAAGGAAGTGCTCCAGCCAATCCAAGCTCAGCTCTGATTGTGGTCTGCCAGCCAAACAGAGTCTCAGTCACAGCAGGCTGGGGCTTGAAGAACCACCGCTCACTGTCAGTCAGTCAGCATGCTGGCCTTTGATTGGGTCATTCCCCAGGCCTTCCTCTACCACTTCTTACTTCGCTTGTTTGCAGTTTGTGTGCCATGCTGTCAATCAGAGATTTCATTGGTGGCCAAGAAAATCTGATCGACAGCATAGCACGAGAACCACAAACAAGAAAAGGAAAAAGTGGGCAGGACCCATGTGGGGAATGAGCCAATCAAAGGCTAAAATGCTGACAGTGAGCCCAAGCTTGGTTGTGGATGTGGTTATGGATACGCATAAAACATGGCATGTGGATCACAGACCGGATGGAGACTGACACTAAGCGGTTGTGGATTGGATCCAGATCCACATATTTGTATCTGTGCAGAGCTCTAGAAACTATTATAAAGTGGGCGCACAACTGATTGAAAAGACTATCCTCAAACAGTTATCCATGGCTTGCTGTATAACTAGGGAGGGTGTATCTAATGGGATCCTGCAAAAGTCAATCCTGAGTCCGGTACAATTAACACTTTCATCAATGACTTGGACAATAGAGCACAGAATATGCTTATAAAATTTGCAGATGATATCTATCAAGGAGGGTTCCAAGCCCTTTAGATGACAGGAATAGAATTCCAAATGACCTTGACAAACTGGAGAATTTGTCTGAATTCAACATAATGCATCTCGGTAAATACTAATGAAAAGTACTTCACGTAGCAAGGAAAAATCAAATGCACAAAAACAAAATGGCGAACAACTGGCTGGGTGGTATTACTGCTGAAGAGGATCTGGGGGTTATAGCAGATCAGAAATTGAATATCAGTCAACAGTATGATCCAGCTGTGAAACAGGTTAATATAATTCTGGAATGTATTAACAGGGGTGTCATATGTAAGACATGGGAGCTAACTGACCATTCCCTTCAGCACTGGTGAGGTTTCAACTGGAATACTATGTCCAATTCTGAGCACCACTGTTTAGGAAAGATGTGGAAAAAGCGGAGAAAGTCCAGAAGAGAGCAAGAAAATTATAAAAGGTTTGAAAACCTGACCTGTGAAGAAAGGTTAAAAGAACTGGGCATGTTTATTCCTGAGAAAAGACTAAAATGGAGGAGGGGACCTCATAATAGTTTTCATATATTTTAAGAGCTGTTAAAACAGGAGGTCTATTGATGGCTGGACAAGAAGTAAGGGGCTTAATCTGCAGCAAGGGAGAGTTAAGTGAATTGGGAAAAACTTTCTTACTGTTTGGGTTGTTAAGTTCTAGAATAGATTTCCAACAGTGGTTGTGGCATCCCCATCACTGGAAGGTTGATGGACAAACACCAGTCAGGATGGTCTAAGTTTACTTGGTTCTATCTCAGGGCAAGGGGCTGAATTTGATGACTTCCATTTCTATAAATCTGTGCTGATTATAAATAAAAAGAGAAGTTGAAATGGGCATTTTCCAAATTTGAAAAAGCACCTGCAGTGATGAGGGTTCTTATCCTACATTCATTACTACCAATCTAGAATGCATAGTTAAACTCACTACCATTTATCTACAGCACACCATAGCAGCTCCAAGGAGCCATTCAAACAGTTGATGGGTGAATATCAGCTATAATTTGTGTTTCATATGTTACAGTTCCAGAGGGATAGCCATGTTAGTTTATTTCAGCAAAACAAAAAAGGAGTCCTGTGGCACTTTTAAAAAACAACAAATGTATTTATCACATAAGCTTCCATGGGCATAATCCCACTTCATCAGATGAATGAAATGGAAAATGTAGTACGTTCACTGTAATTATATACATACAGAGAAGGGTGGGTCACAAGGTCAATTCAAACTGATCCAGAGGGATAGTCTGCTAGCCTATCTCAGCAAAATAAACAAGCTGTTTTGATTCAAACAGAGTGGAAGAGGGAAGCAAGAGCTGAGAAGGGTAATGGAGAGGAAATCATCTTTAGAAATTCTTTATTCAAAAGGTAGGCAGTCTTAATACTGTATAAATGAAGTTGAATAAAATTCAGATCCCAGAGTCCTTACTCAATTCTTATGCAGGGAAAACTCCTCCTGAAATCAATGACAGTTTTGTCTTAGGAGATTCCGGTTCAGCATCCAAAGAACGAGGCACCCTAAAATCAGTGGTCACTTTTTAAAATTAAGGCCTACATATATAGAAGAGAATGGTAGTGACTGGTTACAGATAAGCTATCATAGTATGTAGTTAAGTTCACATCACACTTAACTGTCTCAGTCCCCTAAACAGAACTGAAGGAAGTCTCTGTTTGTTGCTAGATGAAGTTCCCAGGTACAAAATTATGCAATCATGTGCCTTTGCAAGAAAAATAAAATGATATAAGGAAGTCTTTGGCCCACACTTTCAAACTAAGGTATCTAAAGTTAGCTAGTTAAATCCATAATTAGGCAAGCTGAATAAAAGATAGCCACTGACGTTATACTACTAAGGGAAGAAAATGCATTAGCATTGCAAAACTTAGGAAATGTCACAAATAAAGTTGCATGTGCAACCAAAACAATGTTCTTGTGCAGATGCATTACAATGCCATTCTTAATGACACGATCCCGTATGTTTACAATCTTTGATTCACATTCGGCTTCTCTTCCACCCCACCGTTGTGTATTTACACTGAATCGTGCCTTTGGCCCTGCTGATCCCCGGCTGGGGCCAGATGCCATGACCAACTTCCTCTCCACCCCATCCCACCCACTCAGGTTGGGGCCAGCCACTGCGGGCACTGACCCAGGGCAGCTGCTGCCCCCCACCGCCTACCTGAGAGGAGGGATTTAACCTTCCCTTCTCTTCTCCTGCTCTGCACCACGTGCCTCAGCTACATGCTGCGGAGCCGGAGACTTAAAAGAGCCGGCGCACGTCTTTGAGCCTGCGTCGCTGGCTCGGGACTCGGGGCACTGGCTTGGACACTCTGGGCTCGTGTCCCCTGTGCTCAGCACCAGTGACACCCCTGGATTAAACCCTGAGGACTGTCCATGTTCGAGGCCGAAGAAGGTATTTAATACCCACCCCAGAGCTGCTGTAAGAGAGACGCTGAGTGATGTCTGGGCAGGAGGTGGTGCTGATGGTGAGGATGCTCTGTCCCAGCCGGAGCCAGGCTGAGGGGCTGCTGCAGGGGACCGGCAGCTGCTGCACACTGGGTTAACTGCAGGGGAGGGGAAGTGCGGGGGGAGGGGATTTGCGGATACAGGACTCCTCCCCAGGGCAGGTGAGGGGTGGTGCCAGAACTCCTCCCGAAGGAGAGGTGAGGTGATTGGGAGTGGCATCGCTGGCACTGAGCACAAGCCCCAAGTCCCAGCGCCCTGAGTCCGGCGGGGACCCAGGGCCGGGCCACTGCCTCTGGCACTGAGAATCGGCACCAGCCCCGACCCCGGCTGAGGACAGGCCACTGGTGGCAGGATCCAGCCCCAACCCCACTCAGGGATGCGGGGCCAGGCTGCTGCTGGCAGCAGGATCTGGTGCCTGTCCCGACCCCAGCCAGGGACCTGGGGCCAGGCCACCTGCAGTTGCACAATCTTGACCAGGTCCCGAACCTTTTTTGAAAGCAGTGATGCCCCTGGTGACTGGTAATATAATAAGATGCAAAGTCAGGACTTGGGATTTTCTGATTCCAAATCAGAGGTTTCATTCCTTATAGACTATTTGTTTTTATAGCATGGAGAAAATGTGCCTTAGGGTTTATTCTCACTGCCGCGGCAGCATCGATTGAGCAGTCCGTGTAGACTTAGAGCACTCTCCGGTCGACCATAAATCGACCTCCCTGAAAGGAGTAAGGCTGCATCGACGTGAGGTTGTCTCCCGTCAGTGCACACCATGAAGTCGTCCCGCTATGTAAATATAAATATGTTGATAGGCGATATGAAGTGATATAGTGCATCTCCTGTCAACCGCTGCCACTGGTGTAGGCCAAGCCTCATCTTTACAGACCTTCTTTTCCTACAGGTTTTAGTTTCTTCTGTCTAGCTCTTTCTCACCTCTATATGAAAAGCATATGGCCATTTAGACCTAGCAACATTCAAAAGCTATAACAGTATCTTAGAAGTACATAGCACATTTCATCCTGAAGGTAAATCAACTACAAAAAAAGGACATCAGCCTTCCCCAAATAGCTTGCATGAAAATCCTGAAAACAGGATGCATAATGTATGCTACGAACTGTCTCAATGTAAATGCAAATATGTGGGGCTGTAGATGTGATATAAAATATAAACAGTAGATGGTGCACTTTTGCTCCTCTTCATTCAACTGAAAGAATATGATGAATATGATGCTGGATTGAATTAATCTGTCAACTGTGTAGAGAATTATTAAACACTAGCTGGGCTAAGACACTTAAACATGATCTTTCCCTCTCTGGAGTCAAGCAACCAAAACCAATGAAATGGCTGAACTGATGAGAGAACCCGTAGTTGCATGTTTGTTTATGTTGGGCTTTTACTAAAAATGTAAAATAAAAATTGGGAAATAATTTGGATGTCACCAAATAAGCACTACAAATCAACCAAGTCTGTGTCAGCAAATATGTACTAAATCCTGAGTGCCAATGACAGACTTGTTTGGATAAAAGAGACACTTGCCTTCATTTAGTGGTCTTTATATTGTACCAGGGCTAGTCAGAGAGAGTTACTGACAAATGGCCAAAAGTAGGAGGAGCAACAAAAAGTCAGGGATCTGGAAAACTGAATTATGGTGAAAGATTAAAGTCCTGATTTTGCACCTGGTAGTTCTGTGAAATTTAATGGGATTCTTTCCCTGCACAGAGCACATAACTAAAGTGTTTACAGGATGGTGGTCTAACAGAGCTTAGCAAAGGGCTGATGTGAGCTGAGGAAGGACATAATAAGAGTCTACTAATAATGTAAAAGGTGTACACAGCCATAGGAGCATTACTTAGATAGCACATTCCAAAGGGGTAGCCGTGTTAGTCTATTGTAGAAAGACAACAGAGTCCTGTGGCACTTTTAAAGACTAACAGATTTATTTATCGCATGAGCTTTCGTCTGATGAAGTGGGATTTTCTCCCACGAAAGCTCATGCGATAAATAAATCTGTTAGTCTTTAAAAGTGCCACAGGACTCTGTTGTCTTAGATAGCACAAGATATGTTGCAAAAATGCAGGAGAAGGTGGTACCCGAGGGTCTAACCACGAGTGATAGAATGAATGTAGAAAGGAAAAATCATGAAAAACATCTTGAAAGTGTTGTGCATTTGGGTGTGTAGGAGGTTCCCAAGAGAAATGGTGGAAGCTCCCAATGTTTTGTTTTTTTAAAAATAGAATGGAGAAAAGATTTAAATAAATAAATAATAATGACAATTAAAGGATGAACATTTCCCAGGCTATTCAGGAGGCCATGACTACAGGATCAACCTAGCAGCAGCTCAACCTCCCACACCCTCCTGCATCTCCTTTGCCATACCCCTATCTCTCCCTACCATGCAGAGTGGAACTGCACAGAGCTCAGCCTCTACAGGGCTGTTCTTCATGTTGCATGCGGGGTACACCCTGCTACCTGCCCTCCCTCTGCTACAGCACCGAGTGGTAGTATCCCTATATACTGCTGTGCGTTACATAGTAACTCTAACAGGGACCTTGGCTTCATTGTGCTAGGCACTCTGCTGCTCCAGGGAAATAGCAAGATTAGCACCACAGTGTTCCTGATCCTGAGAGATATCACATACCAAATGCTCCCACTGAAATCGGTAAGGTTTGCTAGGACCCACTCCTCAGGATCTCATCCTCCGTAACCACAGAGTCAATGAGATTGGTTTAACAACTGGGTTAAATTCAATCCAGAAGCGGTGAGTTGATAATTTAGCGTGTCTCTTGTTTATTCTACATCTGCCTTGTTTAGAGACTCTTAAACCCTGCCTCACACAGCACAGGTTACAGAGGCAGCCTTTAACAAACAATAAATAGCACTGGTAACTGACAAAGAAAATGCATCTTCCAAATAAAGACATAACACAGAAGATACAGCCAGCACCTTGCAGTTGCATTTCTATTATTCAAATTATAAATCATGAAATTGTGTTGAAACCATCAATTATATCTTTCAATATAAAAATGGCATATGTTGCAAACAAGATACTGATTTTAGCTAAGGATTAAAATGTATACAATTTCTTGTAGTGACAGAGAAATATGATTTTTATTGTCTGGACCACTGAACAGTTACTTGCAGGAGAAGATGAACTGATCTGATTGTTCAAACCAAAAGAAATTTATTTTTTTATCGTCCATCTCTCAGCTGCAACACTAATAATAATATCAGTAGCTTGAATGTTACATGGTAAGATAAAAACCAAAGTAATTTCCATACAAATATAGCTGTTTATTAAACATAAACAGTCCCCATCCTTCAAACTGTAGCAAAACCAAGCAAGACTGGTACTTACTGTCTGTTACACTTAGCTATTTCATCAAAAAGGAGTTTCCAACGAGGTCGTCCAATCAAAAGCCTCGAGTTCAGGGCTTCATACTTTTCACCAATTATTTTCTATGAGAAACAATAAATTGTGTTGTTGCATGTTTTGTAAATTGCTACACATCACTCAGAGCTTCTATACACGTCTGGTAAATGCCCTGGTTGACTTACCAAATAGCTGAAATGTGAAAAAACTGAAGTATCAACCAGTGTGACAAATTGCAGCTATTTCAATGCATCAGTGCCACAGCTCCCTGCCTTTTGAATAGCCATATTTAGGTGGCTGTTTCTTATATAGCTGCTTATTAGTCTCCCCATTCATTTGAAAGCCAATTTATCAATTAAACATAAAGTAATAGTAATAGTCTCATTACTCACTCCCTAGTCTGCTTTCACTGCTACCTTTCAAGTGACACTGTCCGGGTAGAAAAATCACATTTGTCTCTGAAGTATTTTTACCTACTATTGGTACAAGTAACCCCTATTTTAACTAGGGCTGAAAAAACTGCGAGGGAAATCTTTAGAGGTTGGTTTACCAGATGCTTTAAACAGCCTCAACAGCATCTAGCACCAAAGCTGCATCTTTGGAGTGAGCCTGGTATTTTTCTAGCAATTCTAACTCACTAAATTCACAGCTGATCTTTTTATGAAGCCCAACAGGTCTCCCTTGCATTGCATTCCCTTTTTTTCTTTCACTGTCCTAATACAATGTAACGTGGCTGGAGAAGAATTACATCTGATCCGATTTTCTGCATATACCCCATAATCAAATGATCTAAACCATCTATTACATTCATACAAAAGTATATTCTAAGCCTGAATACTTTTCCATAGTCTTTTTACTATGGGTGAAAGCATTCGCTGAAAAATATGGGCTTGATTCTCTGTCATCCTGCATCTTGGGTCAATCTCTATTAGACCAGTGCAGAATGAGTAAAATGTGACACTATTCTGGTTTGGCAGCATTTTACACTCACTTTGGATTGGTGTCAGTAACAGCACAAATTGCAGAGCAATTCAGAATTGCATCCAGTGCTCCCTGGAGATATCTGGAGTAAATGTGATCAAATGTGGATTTTTAGCCCTCCTGAAATATAGTTTTATACTTGATACCACTTTTTCTACCCAAACAGCGATAAAAAAGAAAAACAGTTTTAAATATAAATTCAGTACCTAATGGACATAAAATTTAAGAATAAAGATTCTAAGTTGCATTTCCTTGACATTCTGCTACGTCTTGGAAGTTTTGACTTGAACGTAATCATTTCCCACCCGTTAATAATATTTCAGATTAATTCCATGCCAGCAGAGATATCCCATTCAGTTATTTGGAATTAGCATTGAATATCTGGAGGATTGTTCAGAATTGTTGCTGACAGATTATTCAGTTGGGGTAGTGTTCTCACCAGAGCTATAAATGGTATCCCGTCTTCATCTGCTAGAAGGGAGATCTAAACCCACTGGACCTGATTCTCTATTACCTTTCACTTTTTATAGTACTTTAAGGGTTGATCCTGTGCCAAGCAAAGTTAGTGGTAAAGCTCCCATTGATGTCAAGTGTGAAGAATCAGGCTCCTACATCTGTGTTATGTCAGGTCAGAGCACATGTAAAATGCTAACACCCAGATCACCACATAGCACATAAATGGCTACAGAAGGTTCCAGCCCATGGGGAACAAATCCAGGTCTCTACACTGGCATGCTGCAACTTCTGATAAAGAACAGTTCAGTACGTTTTCTGGCTGCATAATTTAAGGAGTTTGACTTCTTCAAACACTTGAGACAAAAACAAAACAAAAAGAAACCAAGTGGAATTTTTAAAAATAGCTACTTTCTCATAATGTGTTTGCTTTCAGAAGTTTGGGGCCAGAATTATTCCAGCCTCATTCTCGGCCCAGGAATGATGCAAGTTTCCCATAAAGCCCAGCCAACTGTCTGTGGCCTGACCTGGAAGGACCTCTTTCCTTGAAGAAGGAGATATGGGTATCTGCCCATTGATAATCAACTGAATGCTACCAGACTTCATTCTTCTAGTATTGTGGGACGGGACGTGTGATGCAGTCCTACTGAGACAATTAGCGCTTATTCCGTTCTTAAATCATCTGCCATCATTCCATTTCATGCTTAATTGGCAGTTTGTGTTGTCTACCACCACACGGTGTAGTGAGGTTTACAAACAGCATTTAGCCACATACCTGTCTCCCATCTGTTTGACTGAGGTACAGCTGGATGTTTACGTAGTCTGGGCGGTTTTCCTGCCAAAGCTGGAAGGATCACAAAAACATCAAGTGAATTAATACACCTCTTCTTATATAAGAATGCAGTTGCTTTGTCCGCTACACTGATTAAGCTTGATCTTTGCAGCAGATGCAGTGGGCACTTTTAATAAAAATGACACATTTACTGATTTTCCTTTCACCAGAAGCTTCTTTACATCCCAGGATGTGCACATATCATTTTAAAAAGACTTTAAAATAATTTAAAAATCCACCTGATCTCTGTTTTTGAGAATTACACATGATTTCCAACTCCCATAAACATTCAGCCTCCTATTAATCTGCTCCCCAGATGACTGGGACTTCACTTCTCTTCAAAGGCAAGGATGTAGACAGACTCTTTTCCCTTCTAACAAGCTTCTTGACTATGCAAGGAGAATGCATGTCTCCCTGTAAAAGGGTCACAAATCCCTGATCTCAGGGCCTGTCCCAATACCATAGCCTGTGTTAGAAAAAAACAGTGAGTAAAATCCTGGCTCCACTGAAGGCAGTGGGAAAACCTCCACTGGCCTCAGTGCGGCCACAATTTCACCCACTGTTTGGTCCCACGTGACAGTTTGAACCAGTCCTTTCGTGTATTTCAACAATAAATTTCATCTGCCAATTTGCTGCCCAACCACTTGACTTGTCACGTATAATGGCTTGACTTGTGTTACTAATCTAAACAGTCAAACAACCATGTGTTTATTGTCAGTGTCACTTTAAAACTGATCCTGTGCAATTAACCCCTTTACCTTGTTATGCAGCATACACAGCAAATCTGCAAACCAGCGGAAGGACTGGATTTCCCTGCACACCCATATAAAGTAAAGTCTTCTGAGCTTGTAGCATTCCCAGCTGTCACTTTAAAATGAAAATGATATGTTTGGGGAATTAAAAAAACTACCATTTAAAAAATCACTCACTGATTAAGATGCTTTAACATTCATGGTGCAAATGTTGATTTCCAACTGTCAAATAAGTTAGTTCCTCCCATCACACTGAAAAGCCCGTACCAGTCTAAAATGAAGGCTTGAAATACTGAACGTATTAACACAGAACAACATGCTTTCCAGACGCTGTTTTTATTGTGCATCGACTGCCTAGACGCGATTTCAAGTATGTATGTTGATTCACACATCATAACCAAAATGTAAGTTATCTAAAAGCAAAGCTGCCTTTGCATTTCAAATACATAGTGTAGATTCTTCACTGCAATTATAAGGCAGAGCTCATTTCACAAACTCAATTCTTCCCAGACAAGGCAATGCTGATGAATACAAGCACCCCAGAATGTAACTCCAAAGTGAAGCCAGGGCCAAATTCTGCATTCAGGTACAAGCAAGTATCCCAGTTGAGTTCCAATTATTATCCATCTTTATATTGTGGTAGTGGCTGGAGCCCCATTGTGCTAGACCAGCGGTTCTCAAGCACTGTGCCAGGACACATTACTGTGTCACCACACAGTGGTAAGTGTGTCACGGAGAGCCGGGGCAGGTGTTGGATTTAGCCTGGGGGGGAAGTGGGGGGATCATGTATGCCACAAAGCGTGTTGCAACTTGCAAAAGGTTGAGAACCACTGTGCTAGACAAAGATATAGTCCCCAAAGACCCTCAATGGATAAAGCACATTCATGGATAACGTTTGGTATTTAGTTTAGAAAACATGATGCTTGTGCTAGGTTTCCTAAAGGCAATGGAGACAAAACATATATTTAGTAAAAGAGGGATGATCACAATGAACTGGGCTAGAAAATAAACATAAAAAAAAAGATCTACTGATCAATAGATGTTAAAAAAAAGTCAGCATGATTTTTCTCAGATGAGCTGTGGCTGTTTTTGTGATTGTTTCTTACTAACCTGTAATTTAGCCAGTTAAAGGACAGAATCAATTATTTTCAGATAGTAAAGACCCACTGGAGAGCATCACAGCTGCATTCTGGACTTACAAAGTTTAGCATTATATATGTGTATCAGGCCAAATGTCACTTCCAGGGGGGCAAGGTATGGTACAATGATACATCTACTGCTCAAGGTGAGTTACAGTAGTCGCTAGGGTGCCATATACAAACAGCTGAGACTTTTTGCTAATGGCTCTGTGTAATAGATGGACCCACTGGACATACCATTGCTCCTATCCACATGCTTATACCCTCCACTGCAGACCTGCAGACAGCCACTATGGAGCAAATACTCCATGGTGCAGAGGGGATGGGGACTCTGCACCCCTTCATGTGACTCCTCCAGAGCCTGCAGAAAGGTCTTGGTTGCACTCGGCTTCAAGCAAAGTCTGTAGTGGATGTGCAGCATCCTTAATGTCCCGACAGCAGCTGCTTCCTGTACAATGCTGTCCTGCAGACAAATATTTTGCATGTCATTTGTGCTGAGAAAAAGGGGGCAGAGGTGATGGTCTGACCATATGGGGTGAAATCACACATTTAGCATCGTCTATACATGATAAAAAATAATCCATAGCCATTTACTCCTGAACAGCATTCTGAAATAATACAAGAAAATAAACCCCTCTCTGCCCAACTGAATGGAGATATACATGATTCACCGGGGACCACCTTTAATAAATTCAGACTTCGGACTTGAGCAAACAGACTCCAGTGGAAAAGAGCTAGCGTAGACAGGAGGTTGATTTGCAATGTTTTGTGGCATGCATCATGCATGCTTGAGACGTGTTTGGCATGTCAAACATACATTGCTGGCTCTACCTACAGAAGGCTGTGGCATGCAATAAATTTGCAGTGTCATTATGAAGTGTATGATATGCCTTGTTCACTGACACACGTCACTCCTTGAAATTAATCGTTAATTTATAGACACTCATGCTAAAACCTAACTGACTCTCTTTAAAAAGCAATGATTTATAATGAATAGGAAACATTTATTAGGTACCTGAGCAGAGTGTACCCAAACTGGGCAACCCCAGCTCCTCAGAAAAAAAAAACAAAAAACAAAACAAAAGACGGCATCATGGTCTTGAACGATACCCTCATGTCCTCCACGGCTGCAAGTCCTTAACAAAAGATAGTTTGCCTTCCTACCCCCCCGTGTTTGTGTACAACCATTAGTGTTTTCATCCCTGCCAATCTCATTTCTATGAAGGGACACAAACCAACAGGCAGCCCATCCAGTAGAAAGGTTATCTGTATTGCTGATGTCCTTAAATATTAACAGCAAACGATATCTTGCTGTTGGTATTGTATAATATTGCACTGCACGGCAGAAAGGATGATTCACTGAAATGCTGGGCTACGGCAGTCAGTGTTTGGAAGCATCCCATTTATCTGATTTTGAAAACATTCACCGGACATTAAGCTTCTGTGGCAATGTCTGTGCAAGCGTCTCACTGCCTCTACTAATATGCTGATACAGGCAGGCATCTCGTTACCTACTGCTGGCCTGTAGTTACGATGTGCAGTGTTTTGACTAAACACCGCCAGGGATAATCCATGCTGGAGATAGCTAGATGGACTGGACTCCAGCCTTTGGCTGAAATGGAAATGTACTTCTCTGCTCGAAAGACTGACCTTGGACTTTGAGAAATGAAGATTAGCAGGGAACCTGCTACGTTCTTTGAGGGCTGCGCTTGGCACCAGGAGCTGTCAAAGAACAGCCTGTTTTTCAGAAGCGCTGAACATCCATGACTCCAACAGAAACTAAGTGACTTTAGCATCACTGAAAATCAGGCTTGAAAAGGTTTAATTTCACTCCAGCTACCAGCTGATCTCTGAACAAGTGCTTCACAGGTGAATGGTAAAAACATTTTGTAAGTTTACTGCAACTGTACACTCTTTGGGGCCTGGACTGTCTTTGTTCTGTGTTTGTACAGTGCCTAGCACAGTGGTCACTGGTCCATGATTAGAGCTCTTAGGCATTAGTGCAAGACACATAATGGGTGTGGCAGAAGCTTGGTGGCCCTCATGACTCACAGGGAACGACTGAAAATTTTCTTTTACTGGATTTTCAAAAAGAGGCAACAAAGATTAGAATTTTCATAGGAAAATTTTAAATTAAAAGGAAGTTGCATGCCTGACTCCTGTAAGTTTCTTTAAAACTTCTATCTTAAGTGCTCATGAAAATGAAAGCAAAATGAAAGTGCATTGGAAGGAACCAAATATGTATCACATTGGGACTGTTCAAGCTTCCCCACATGAGGAAAGTCTTGACTGTTCTCTTTGTCCTTGACCTTGCCCTAACACAAGTTGGGGAGTTTCTAATTCAAAAGTCCAGGATTATAAACAAACATTCCCACGGACCAGGCAGAGCTCAAACTCAGTTTTCTCTTGTGGCTTGATGGAAGCTGAACCTGCAAGGCCTTTAGGCACCATTGTGCCACCGAATGCATTTTTTAAGCACTGCACTTTCAGCATCCACTGGGAATGATCAGCCAACACAAATGGATTTGGGACTTTCAACAGCAGATCTCAATCCTCCCCAGTCATCTCTCCGCAGGAGGACAGTGTGGCTCTAATAGGAGTTGGAAGCATTTGCGATATGCAACTCTGAGGTAACTTTGGGAAAATGGCTTTAAACAGGTTAGGCTCACATACAGCAGCGTGTTGAGTATTGATGCGAATGGAGTTACTCCAATGCCTCCAGCCACACAGAGGCTAACCTCATAATTCAAGGATTCTTCAGAGGGGCTCCCGAAGGGACCGTCTATGTATAGCCTGCAGAAGAAGCAAAAATACTTTTCAACAAACACATTATTTCTGGGACTCAGCAGATGAACGTTTTCTCTGGGAAAGTGCATGAGGTGGAGGCTGTGCAGAAGAACCTAGGTCAAGACTGTGTAGGTATGTAGGTACATAGAATTTGTAGACTCTGCATAATTACAAGGGATGGAGCAATTCTCAACGATGTGGACAGAGTGGGTCAAACTATGGCTGCTCTTGCTACAGTGGAGACAGTAACAGCTTGGATGGTTGTGTTAGAGATGGCAAGGAAATTGGCTTGCACTGCCCATTAAGCTAGCAGTCCCACAGGAGGCCTGCTGCCTGAACACCAGGCCCAGCTGTAATGGTTAAACCGTCTACTCTACATTTCCAAATGTGTAGAAAGACCTACTTCTCTGGAATCTCCTCCTACTGTCCCACTACTATACTTTACATGGGCATAATGGGTACGTCTACACTAGTAACTTAGGTCAACTTAAGGACACTTAAGTCAACCTACACAAAGCCACGTCCACACTGGGCTTTTATTAAGTCAACATAAGCACTTCCTTAAGTCGACTTAGTAACATCTTAAGTTGACTTAATAACACTATCTCTGAAGGTTGACTTAAGCCTTGAGTCGACTTAAAGCCTTTGTGGATGGGGAATAGCGCTAAGTCGACCTTATTAAGTCGACTTAAAGCCGGTGTGGACGGCTATGTCTACTGTTAAGTCGACTTAACAAGGTCAACTTTAAGGCAACTTAAAGTCAACCTTGTTAAGTCGACTTAACAGAGTCAACTTAACTTTACAAGTGTAGACATAGCCAATAATGCCAGGGAACACAGAAGTGATATTGCACATTCTTCTCATGCCCAGCAAGAACCATAAATAAGCACAAATGGCCCAATAGACGACTATAAAAGGATGACTGAAGAATCAAGAATGGCAAAGTATGTGACACTCCTAGCATTGCAATTCTTTATAAAGGGTTTTTTAAAAAGGAATTTTAATAGGAAATCTGCACTTAGGGCAATGTTTTTAAAAGTTCCTGTAATTAGGAGGGGAAGGCCCACTTTCAAAAGTCTCAGAAGCACTTAGAAGCCAAGTCTCATTGAAAGTCAATGGAATATAGGCGCCTAATACCCTAAACCACTTCTGCAAATGGGATTTAGGCACCTTTAAAAATTGTATTTCTAGTTTTGTTACACTTTTGAAAATCCCAGCCTAAGTCATAAGAAGAATTTTAGACAACTCTATAAAATGTTTTGAACAACTTCACATAAATCATTATTTTTTTATTAATATAGGAAGCATATGATCCAGTTTTTTATTCATATTAAAGAAACCAAACTAACCAGAAATAAGAAGTAGCAGAACAGATAAATTTACAGAAAAAAAGTGCGAGGGTTTTAGTTCTCCATTACACTGCACTTGATGTAGCTACTTACACGTGGGCAAAGCAAGCATAACATACCACCATTCTGCCAGATTCAGGAATACAGGTAGTGGACAGTTGAGCCCTTATGCTCCTGAATATCTCATATATGTGTGATATCATAATAGGCAGTGTCTGTACTAAAGGTATTATTCATATGAGAATTATTTAAGAAAATAGGTTACTTTATTTGTCCAGGAATAAATATTCAATCTCAAGTTGGTCAGACTTTATACTGAGATCCCATTTTAAAATACTTATTAAAGGTTTAGTAGATAATTTCTAGCTATTTTAATAAATGGTTGATCAGTTGTTATTGTTATTAAATTCCCAAAGTTAATAGGTATCTTATAACCATAGGTTGTAAACATCTATAACATCTTCTAGTGAAGTGTACATGACCCCTAGTATGCATATCTTTGACATGCTTATGGCAGCTATTAATCATTTATTAACTCTTTAAAACATTTGAGTGGAATTTTAATATAAAAAGTGACCATCAAATCTAATATTTTGATTTACTAATTGGTTCTTAGTGCACACATTTACATGCAAAATGAAATCAACATATTGAACATTTAACTTCTACATTTTCAGTCAAGTTCTCTAACTTCTCTCCTACCCTGGAATTTACCACTTATAATGTTTAGTGTGTCACATGGCATCATATATATATATATCTCATTATACCTCCATAATTGCTTTCACCATTGCAAAAACAAAGGTGCAGCAGCATCAGAAGTATAGGTACTCTCCCCTCTTTACCTGCTTGAATCTCCACAAATTAGCAACTGATCTTTCTATAATCTGTCTAGCTTTCTTTTTTAAAGTCTTGGTGTTATTACACTATTGATCCTATTAATGACTTTATTATCAGGTGATCCAGACACCACCGTGATGAGAGTGGCATAAAGACAAATTAGCTATAAATATGGATAGATAACTTCGTTTCTAGGCTGGGAAAGAAATTCAGCAGGATGTATGCATGCAATTGTAAAAATAAGACTTTGCTTCCATCTTTTCATGAACTATATTAAAACTTTCTTCTCTTTGTTGCTTAATAAATGTACCAAACTCATATACAAACAATATAAGTGGATCACGTCCCTCATTATTGAACCAATGCCACTTCTCAACTAGAATACAGCAGCTGCTTAATGAACCACTGCAGTATTGCCTAACAATTTGATAGAAATGGTAAAGAAGCCTCTTACCTAAACAAAACACCAGTGAGGATACAGATAGCCAGACTCTAATTTATCAAAATGGAATTTAGACCTCAATCCTTTAGGTTATGTTTACACTGAAATGTAAACTCAGGTTAATAGAACTTGAGTTAGCAGACTCTGTGTTTCTTAATTTAGGGCTTGAACATCTTATTTGTAATCCCAGGCTAGGAATTGTTGGCTCCTGAATCCCAACCTGGGGCTCTAGCATCTACATTGCATTATGCAGGCCCAAGACCAATCACTCGTATTCCAGATTTCCAAAATGTGGCTGGCCTAGCCTTTTGCTTGTGATGCAATGTGCGAAAACTTGACTATTCACCAAATAGTCCAGAGGACAAAGAAAGTCAGTCCATGATTGTGGAATATTTATGGTGGTTTCTGAGGGTATAAGTCCAGTGGGGCTATATCTACATTACAAAGCATTAGGGCTTGAATCCTGGCCCATCCTTTAGGGTTCTAGGATCCAAGTTCTAGGTCAGCACCATTTGTGCATGGATGGAAAGGGGGTTAGGTTTGAACCTGAATTCAAATCCTTGGCATTACATTACAGACTTACCCTTAAAGAAAATTGTCACAGATGCATTCATGACAAATACCATGTATCTCTGATATATATTTCATCTGTAAAATGGCATCTCCAACAGCACAATAGTACCTAAGGCAGTCTAATTCTGGTGTATTGGTGCAGAAAAAATATTGTATTGCATTACCAGGACCAGTTCTTGACACCCATAGACATTCTGTGGCTGTCTCTCATCTTTGTATTAACCCAGCCCAACCATATTTAGAATCTGAGACCTAAGCAGAGAGCAGGCACTTGCCTTGTATTTTTTATGAGATTCTTTTGCTTTATACTACAAGTCAATGAAAAAACTCCCATCCTGAAGGATCCAACCCTTATTGAGCAGACTAATGATTCAAATTACAAGCATCTGGAGAGGTTTATGTATCTTTTACATCCTGTCAACATTTTCCCCAACTCAAGTGACAGTGATGACAACTTTTGCATAAAATCCGTCATGACTGCAAATGAAACCTAACTGCTTTCTATTATGACAGCAAAGCCAAAGGGAGATGATCTGATTTTTTGTCTTGAGCTTAGTCCCCGATGCTTCCTGATACAGTTTTATTTAAAAAACAAAATCATTTATTTAAAATGTTAAAAGGGATTACAATCTTAATAAAGTTTTATTAACTTCCCCTAGCAAACCAATTTAAATGGTGTTTTTCACATTTATTAATTTTCAGTCTTAAGGCTGTTCTCAATTTTTCTAGCACAACGTCTTGAAAGAGAGCAAAGGGGACATACAGGGGTGAGAAGGGCATCTGCCCCAGGTAGAATGATGGCATTTTATATATATAAGCCCTCAAAGAAACCTGGCAAATGTATGATCCATGTAAAACATTCTATGGTGTTCCACTAAACAACTGCAAATTCTGCTGATAGAATATGCCTATTTTCAGGGCTTTGTGGAGCAGCTAGGGGGACCATAGAGGGTGTTAATGGAGCAATAAGCTGGATAAGGGAGTCCATTTAAGAGTTTCTATGGTATTCCGTTTAAGGTAGTATCAGAATGTATATTTCAAAGAAAATGGCTGTGTATGTTTTTATTTAAGTTTTGCAAAATACCAAGAGTGAAATCTTAGAACTAGGTAAGTTAGTGGCAAAACTCTTATTGACTTCAGTGGAGACAGGATTCTACCAAGGAAATGAGCTTTGGTATTGTAGGTACCTTACCCAGAAACCATTAACACCAATGGACACTCACACTCACTTCAAAAGGCTTTGGATAAAGTCTAAATAAAAAACTAAAAACCTAGGTAGCAGGTCACCTAGATGCCAGGTCATCCCATCATCTGTCTTACCCAAATTCCAGGTTAATAACGTGAGGCTGTCTGAGAGCGCAGAGTGTGGGATGTTGCCTGAGATACACTTAAAGAAAAGACATTCTCTCTCAAATTTAGATTTGCTACAGAAAAGGGAGACAAGACAAAACTCCGTTGATTCAAGTCTCTGGAACAGATGCATTACACTCACCCACAGACATCTGGAAATAACAGTTCAAACACAATGTATCAGCTCCTTAACTAGTGAATGATGATGCAAATTTTGTACATTGAGTGGTTTGAGCAGAAGCAGGAAATCAGTAATCCTGAGTTATATTTCTGTCTTTGACATTGACGTGCACTGTGACATCACACAAATCATGTGTTTTCTGCCACAGCTTACTGATCTTTGAAATGGGGACAACACTAATCGCAGAATGATAGAACTGTAGGACTGGAAGGGACCTTTAGAGGTCAACTATTCCAAATCATTAAGCTGAGGAAGAACCAAAAAAATATAGACCATTCCTGACAAGTATTTTTCCAATCTGTTTCTAAAAAAGTGACAGGAATTCTACCACATCCCTTGGCGTGTGTCTATACTGGCAACTTAGGTCGACTTAAGGACGCTTAAGTCGACCTAAACAAAGCCACATCCACACCTGGCTTTCCTTAAGTCAACTTAAGGGCTTCCTTAAGTCGACTTAATAACTACCACTCTTTAGGTCAACTTAATGCCTAAGTCGATTCGTTAACTCGACCTAAAACCAATGTGGATGCTGCAAGTCGACTTAATTCCCTAAGTCGACTTCGGGCTGGGGACAAGGAAGCTGCGGCTTCCTTGTCCCTGGGGGGAGCCACAGCTCCCTTCTCCCCAGGGAGCCAGTCAAGCAGGAAGCCACAGTTCCCCGGAACAAGGGAGCTGCAGCTCCCCAACAAGCAGGGAGCCATGACTCCCCAGGACAAGGGATCTGTGGCTCCCCTTGTCCCTGGGAGCCGCTCTCCGTCAACCTAGCCACTCAACTTAAAATTCTAATGTAGACTCTCTAAGTCAACTTAAGAAGGTCGACTTAGTTTTGTAAGTGTAGACATAGCCACGGAAACCTACTCCAGTGGTTTATTATCCTCCTGGGTTAGAAAGTTTTCCCTAATATCTAACCTCAATCTCCCCTTGCTGCAGATTAAGCTCACTATTTCTTGTCCTACCTTCAGTATACTTGAAGAACAATTGATCAAAGTCCTCTTTATATCAGCCTTTAACATATTGGAAAACTGTTATCAGGTCCACTCCCCTCACTCTTTTCTTCTCTCAAGACTAAACATGTCCCATTTCTTTAATCTTTCCTCATAGGGTAAGTTTCATTTATCTGTTTTATTGCTCTCCTCTGGAGACTCCAATTTGTCCACATCCTTTCAAAAGCATGGCGCCTAGACCTGGATACATTACTCCAGCTCCAGTTTCACCAGTGCCAAATAGTGCACATCAAATACCCCCTTTGTCTTATATATGACACTCCTGTTACTATATCCTCGGATGATATTAACCATTTTTGCAGCTGTATTGTACTGTTGGCTCATTTAATTTCTGATCTTCTATAACCCCCAGATCCTTTTCAACAGTTCTATTGTCTAGCCAGCTATTCCCCATTTTGTATTTGCACATTTCATTTTACCTTCCTACATGAAGTACTTTGCACTTGTCATTACTGAATTTCATCATGGTCATTTCAGACAAATTCTCCAATTTGTCAAGATTGTTTTAAATTCCAATCCTGTTCTCCATGGTGCTTGCAATCTCTCTCACCTTGGTGTCATCTTCAAATTTAATAAGCATACTCACCAACCCATTAGCCAAATCATTAACAAAAACAATGAATAGTGCTGGACACAGAACAGAGCCTGGTAGGAATCCACAAGATACATCCTCCCAGTCTGACAGCACACCAATGATAACTACACTTTTAGTAAAGTCTTTCACCCAGTTATGCACCTCCTTATAATAATTTCAGCTAGACCATACTTCCATTTACTTCTGAGAACACTGGTATAAAAAGCCTTACTAAAATCAAGATATATCACATCTATAGCTTGTCCCCAAACCACTTGGCCAGTATCCCTGTCGAAGAAGGAAATTTGATCTGTTTGACATGATTTGTTTTTCACAAAGCCTTGCTGCCTATTGACTGAACCCTATTATTCTTTAAGAGCTTACAAAGTGTTCTAATAATTGGTTGTGGTATCTGTCTAGGTATCAAAATAGGGCTGATTGGTCAGTAAATTCCCAGATCTTCTTTATTCCCATTTCTAAAGATAAATACCGTATTGCCCCTTCACCAGTCATTTATGATTTTTTAAAGATAATTGCTAGCAGCTCTCAGATTGCTTCAATTAGTTCCTGAAGTACCATAGGATGAATTTCATTTGACTACATCTATCTTAGTCAAATATTTTTAACCAGTTCTTTTCCGATTCTGGAATGTACTTAGAAACTGTTATCATGTCCCCCCTCAATCCTCCCTTCTTCAGACTAAACAAACCCAATTTTTTCAATCTCCCTTCATAGTTCATGTTGTCTAGACCCTAAATCATTTTTGTTGCTTTTCTCTGGACTTTCTCCAATTTGTCAACATTTTTCCGGAATTTATGGCACTCAGAACTTGACACAATACTCCAGGTGAGGCCTAATCAAAGTGGAGCAGAGTGGAAGAAGTACTTCTTCTTGTGTCTTGCTTACAATACTCCTACTAATTTGTCCCAGAATGATACTTATGCATTTTTTGCAACAACATAACACTGTTGACTCATATTTAGCTTGTGATCCGCTATGAAGCTCTGACCATTTTTTGCAGTTCTCCTTCCTAGGTGGTCATTTCACATTTTGTATGTGTGTAATTGATTTCCCCTTCTCAAGTGGAGTATTTTGCATTTGTCCTCATTTAATTTCATCCTATTTACTTTTAACTATTCCTCCAGTTTGTCCAGAACATTTTGAATTTTAATCCAATTCTCCAAAGCACTTGCAGTGCCTTCCACCTTGCAGGGCTAGATCAAGGCCCAGGGCTGCCCACCCTTGTGGGGCCTCCCTGGGGTCAGGGGCCCTGGCTGGCACCGGACGGGGTTGTGGGGGCGCTGGCTGGTGCTGCTGCTGGCCGGCGTGGCTGTGGGCCGTGGGCCATGCTGTTGGGAGGCAGGGGCTGGGCAGCAGGCTGTGAGCGGCAGCAGCTGCCACTCGGATCATCTAGGCCGGAATTTTGGTTGAGCGTGGGGCCCCATTTTAGCTCAGGTCCAGGGACTTAAGCCCTTGTAGTACTCCAGCCCTGCAACCATGGTATCATCCACAACCTTTATAACTGTACTCTCTATGCCACTATCTAAATAATTGATGCAATAATATTTTCACTTCTTCCTGTTTATTCCCTGTATTACCTGCATTTATTTATAGACTCAGCCTGTAAGGTCATAAGGAAGCAATATAATCATCTAGGCTGACCTCCTGTACAATGCAGGTCACAGAACTTCATCCACCGACTGCAGTAATAGACCCCTAATCTAAGACTGAGTTTGATATCCTCAAATAATGATTTAAAGACTTCAAGGAACAGAGAATTCACTAGCAAGTGATCCGTGCCCCATGCTGCAAAAGAAGGCGAAACCCCCAAGGGCCTCTGCCAGTCTGCCCTAGGGGAAAGTTCCTTCCCAACCCCAAATATGGCAATCAGTTAAACCCTGAACATGTGGGCAAAATTCACCAACTAGATACCCAGAAAGAATTCTCTGTAGTATCTCAGAATTCACCCAATCTAACAACCCATTATGGGGCACTTGGCATATTTACTGCTAATAGTCAGAGATCAGTCAATTACCCAACTAGTCCATCCCATCGTACCATCCCCTCCATACATTTATCAAGCTCAACCTTGAAGCCATCTAGGCTTCTTGTCCCCACTGCTCCCTTTGGAAGGCTGTTCCAGAACTTCACTCCCTTGATGGTCAGAAACATTCATCTAATTTCCAGTCTAGTATAGACATCTAAGATGTTGATCTGCTTCCTCCAGTTTTCCTTCTGGGTGCTCCTGTACCCCTATTGCAGTGGTCCTCAAAGTGTGGGGCATGCTCCCCTAAGGGGTGTGGAAGAAAGTGAGGGGTAAGGACAAGGTAGGGCCCAGGCCAGCCCCCACATGGAGTGGGGAAGGAGCACCGCTGAGGCCCACTTTGTCCCCAGCTCGGCCATGGCCTCACTCCTGCTCCTGCCTACATTCCTGTCCCTGGCTGGCCCTGGGCCCAAGCCACACTCTGGCCCTGGCCCCAGCCTCTAGTCATGCTACTCACCCCCAGCCAGGCTCTGAGCCCTGACTATGCTTTTCACCCCACTCCTGGCCCCAGCTCTGGCCCTGGCTTCCAGCCACTTGGGCCTGGATTCTGGCTGCGCTCCTCATCCTGCCCCCGAGCCCCATCCCTTTCATACTCCTGGCCCCAGCCCAGCTCTGTTCAGGAGGCTGGATGAGTCTCAGCAACCTTTCTTTCATGTTTCAGACGTGAGCTCCAGGAAGATAGCACATGTCCCAAGACATCATGTCAAGTCAATAAGATGGCTGCCTCCACGCCACTCAGAAGGGATCCCTTGACCACCATTAGCCCCAGTCTCTTAGGTGTGCTGGCCATCAGCCTCCCAGCTTTGACTCCTCTTCCTCAGCTTCTCTCCTCTTGTTGCCAATACAGCATACCAGGTTCTTTGGGAGGTGGAGTACATCAACTGCTTGAGGAGGCCAGCATCCAGTCTCCTCCCCACAGAGCAGCCTGTTCTCCTTCCTCCTCCAAAGTCACTGCAGTCCTCCTTAGTCAGCTAGTATCCTCGATGCTGGATGTGTCCATGTTCTTTCTGACAATGAAGACCTCATGCTCCCAGATACTACACAGATTAGCCTCCTCCTCCTGCAGCTGTCTTATCTGCTTCCTGAGGAACAACACCAACAGATGCCTCTCATACCAAATGGTTCATCCTGCCTGGCTTTCATCAGCAGGGACATGCAGGACGCATTACCAGGAAATCAAGACCAGTAGAAGTCTCCAGGGTCAGGATGCATCTCTGGCTATGGCCGCCATAGGTGCAGGTCAGGGGAGAGCTAGCAGGAGTGTTGGTGGAATGCTGTCTTCCTCCAGTTGTGATTTCTTCTTCGTTGTGTACCTGCAGGATAAGGGATGGGGGAATGCCCTCTCCAACTGCTGACCAATTCAGCTGACAAATTCCCTTAGTCTCCTAGATCCTTTAATTTCCCATACTTATAGCATGCACGGTACCTTCTGAGTAATGCACAAGCTTCTACACACTGATCCTTCAAGCATCATTTTTATGGGTGAGGAAACTGAATCACAAAGCACTTAGATAAGGAACCCAAGCCCACACAGAGAGTCACAGATAGAGCTATGAGATTTTAGAAATTTGTAGATTTTTGTCCCTTCCTTTGCAGCCTGCTAAACCAATCCTGATGTGAGGCTTAAGTAATATTTCTAAAGGACTTGGACATCCTGAACTAAAATGTGCATAACATCTTTAAAATACAGCCTTTCCTATCCATTCACAAACCTAGAACTCTCACCCAGACTCCCATCGTCTCACCGCTCAATTACTGTAACGTCCTTTTCTCAAGCCTCGACAAATGCAGTCCTGCTCCATTCTTATCCATTTAGCAAGTTGCTGCAAAGATCATTTTCCTACCCTGTTGCTTTAACCATACCTCTCCTCTGCTCCATCTCATTAAACATAAGATGCTTCTCTTCACTTTCACAGCCTAGACCTACAACACCTAGCATCTTTCATTCACTATCCAGATGTCAACTCCTGCTTTCAATCAGCCCAGGATGTCAGTCTCTATCACCCACTTACCACAAGTATCTTTTTGCTTGCCTTCACACTGCCCCTTGTATTTGGGAGGACTCCAACATGACAAAACTACTTCAATATCTTCCTTTAAATCCTCCTTTGATGTGATACCTCCAAAAAATTGAGAATTTAGGAGCACCTAGACTATGGCCTATCTTGCTGACCAGCACTGTCTCATTTGTCTGATGAAGTGGGATTTTCTCCTATGAAATCTCATGTGATAAAGACATTTGTTAGTCTTTAAAAGTGCCACAGGACTCCTTGCTTGTTTTGCTGAACTAGACTAACACAGCTACCCCTTTGGAACTGCCTCTTGTTTCCTTGTACCCCTTGTCCTCACTTTTGTCTGTCTGTAGCTATCTGTTGTCTCTTGTTTCATGGTTAGATTACAAGCTAGGTAAAGCTAGCTTTATAGCTAGATTGTAGGGGGCAGGTTCTATCCTTTTCTTCTGTTCTTAAACAGCATCTAGCAGCTGGTAAGCTCTATAGTAATAAAAATAATAAATAAATAAAACTATTATCTGAGATGTGCCAAAACCGGAACTTTAGCTCTGGTATATCTGGAACACAGACTAGGCATACAGTATACAAAGGTATGTGGACAGTTATTCCTGCTTCGTTTTGAACATCTGATCCAATATATAGGTTGATTAGTACTATAAAGTTTTGGAGGTTCACATTATTTTTCCTTCCAAGTAAACCATTTTTGTCATTATCACAGGAGGAATTCAATTCTTGCAGTAGTGCAGCACGTTAACAAACAGAACTCCAAATAGTTGTTTGATCTTTTTAAGGTAATATCCAGTATCTTACATGGTTATTTAATCTTCAAATAATTAACCTAAGCTCTGACAGCACTGTGCTCAGAAAACTTATAATTGTTGACAGCATTTCAATATGCTTGATCTTTGTCACATTACACAGATCAACAATTTAATAACAAGGAATTTGCCTTGGTTTGGACACATTTTCAGACCTACAATATGCATTGCTTTCATGATTTAAAGTGTAACGAAAGATGACATCTGGCACGTGAAATAAGAAATTCCCTTGTGTTCTCCTGACACTGAAAAGGACGCTGTTTTCATTAAAAAACAGCAACCACATAGATACCAGCTTTTTGAAAATCTAAGTAGGTCCATTTAGATTCAAATATTACTTTTTACATCAGATGCCAAAATTCTAGTATTTTACTTCAACTTATAGTAGGTATTTTTATTTTGAATGACTCATGCTCAAATTCTATCTGATTGACTGTGCAAATCTTTCAACATCAAGCACTGCCTTTTTCTTAGGCCATGTATAGAGGCTTGCACAGTTCTCTCAACTCCCCTCCACCACCATTTTTATAGAATCTGCTTTCTTTAACATTTTTATTGGTAAAATGTCTAAGTTATAAGGAAAAGGATTGCTCAAGAAATGACTGGAATAAATTAGCTTCACATTTTATTCCCATGGAAAGATACCAAATTATTATTTGTGTATCTTCTAGCAAAACGCTTTGACATGAAACATCTCCTCTAGAGTCCTTTCTTACTGACTGTGCAAAGCTTCCCTTTCTTATTTTCCACTTAGACCACTCAGATTGTAACCTTATTTCCCTTCTAGACAGAATAAGATCTTTTTAGAGAGAGGTGTACTAATCTTCAGAATTGAGATGGAAATTGTTTGTTTCAGGAGCTACCCAGTAAGATTTTAAAGCATCATACAAGAGAAGCCTGACTTGGAGATTTCCCAGGAATATTACATGGCTTCCTGGAATAAGGAAAAAATAAATAAATAGAAAAACACCTCCCTGCACCACCCCCGAATTCAAAGTGTACAATTTCCAAGTAGGATACAGTGAGTATACCAACAAAAATACGTGTGCACCTAAGGCACCTTTAAAAACACAAACTGGTGTGTATAAAAGGTAAAAAAAAAAAAAAACAATCTCTGCTTGGCAGAAGGACCAAGAGGCATAAGTAGGACATATCTGGGACATAGGCCTCATTGGCTTTCTGCACACAGGGAACTTGCACTCAATCTGTGTCTACAAACAAGTGTGCAGCTACCCAATCTGCACACAAGCTGTCTGGAGTGGTTCACAACTATCTCAGAGCTGACCATCAGAAAACACTGGTGATGCATTCTATAATTAGATTTCACGAGGCCAGTAACACATGTGAACTCCTGGATCACTATACCAGTCTTACTACGAAGTCAGACAGTTCCCTTGGACTCTCCAGTCTATTTTGCCACCCAGACAAACTGGACTTTGTGATAAAAGGTCACTTAAATGAAACATTATGTTGCTGCCAGTCCCAAGAGACCCAGATAAGTTGGTACTCCATATCATACACCAAAGACAAAATTGGTAGCCAATTCCTTAGTAAACTAACTACTCATTTATTAGGTAAGAAAAGGAAATGAGTCACTGAGAAGTTAAAGCAGATAAAAATATGTGTACACGTAAATCACAATCTATAATTCCAAATGGTAGCAGAGATTTAGTAATCTGCCAGTTCCTTAAAAGTGTCTCAGAGCTACCCAGAATAACTCTGGGATTGTCAATCTTTTTGTTCACTTATTCTACCCTTTAAAGATCTCAAAAGTCCAGAGATAAAGGATCTTTTCTTGAATCCATACATATAGCTTCGTCATAAAATAAACTGACGGTGTCATTACCCACATGGGCTTTTTACGTTGATGACAGAGAGTGAAGAATGCATTTACAGTCTCTGACCATCGATCACCACACACAATGATACTGGCTTTGAAATGAGCACTTTTCTATTAAAGTTCTTCATTTGCATTCCACCAGCCCTCTCCCATGGTTGATGACTTATTTAGTTCCAGGAGCATACACCATGTAAATGTTTGCTAATATGTTGTAACAGAAGACAGATAAGTGAAAACATTGCAAATAATATCCCATTAGTTTTCATAAAGTTTAAACACCAAATACACTCTCATACATTTAACAATGACTTTGATCTAGACCAAGGGTCTGCAGCCTGCAGCTCCGGAGCCACATGCGGCTCTTTGGATGCTGTCAGGCAGTGAGGGAGTCTGGGCATGTTGTCTGGAGGTGGAAGCAGTGTTTGGTGTGTGGAGGCGAAGAGAGTGAAGAAGAGTGGAGGAAAGCTGACCAGTAGCTGTTACTGACAGCACCCAGTGAGGGCAAGTTTGCCCAGATGGGCCTTAGGGCCCCAGGCTCAGCGGCCTGTGTGGCAGAGAGCTCAGCCCAGGTAGGAGGGACTGAGGATCCATAGCACAGGGGGTCTGGAGGTGGGAGAACTGTGTCTCAGCTGGCTGCCACTACATGAAGTGCAGAATCCACAGGGACTGAGAGTGCTCAGTTTGCATACAACATACAGAGAACCAACATTCTTATTTCAGTCATTACTGCCTTTATTGTAGGGATGTAGCAGGAGTTCAGTCCATCTGTGTATTACAGTGAGTAGGTCTGTAAAAGCCAATATGTGAATGTGAATGAATTAAGACACTTTTGTTTCTCAAAGAACTGTGTGTATTTTCTTTACCAAAATTTTTGGTTCAATACTCTCAATGTTATATTCATTTTGTTTCCCAACAGCTTTTTCATTGTCTCTTCATAGAAGATGTCTAAAACGTTCCTGTGATTAAACATTACATAAGATTTAATTTCATTATTATAAGAAATCCAATATTCCATTATTTCCTTACTATTACCCTAATTCCATCAGATAGTTTCCTAAACTGCCCGTGAAATGTTTTTCTCTTTTATAACATTCTCTCTTATCACTGTTGCCTAAGTAAATAAAGTTAAACAAGCAAACCATTTCTGTCTTTAATAGTTTCAACCTTTTGTGGACAAGCTGATGATTATCATTTGTCTCCCCAAAAGCTAGATTCAGTTATAATATAGGGAGAGCAGTTTCCTGGGCGTCTGCAAATTCATGTAGGAGTCTGAGAGCTGGAGTGTTTATACTGAGCCCTAGTCTATACTTGCTGCGCTTTTTTGCAGCTGTCGATGGGAGATACGCAAGGTACGTAAAATAATTGCGTATCTCCTGACAACTTCCTAACTCCCATTACACACTGAGCTGAGCTGACTGGAAATGGCGCCCAGTTGGTGTAGCGCTACTCCAGGTATGGGGATGAAGCTAGAGTTTGGTTCCATGTTCAATGGAGCGCGTCTTAACAGATCCCTCAATCGCACACAGAAGAGCACACTGGCGGTGGCTAATCTGCTGCCAGTAGTATAGCTATAGCCTGAATCTATCCTGAAAAGAGGCATTAAAGAGTGGATGTCAGTGTGATTTAAAATCTCTCCTTTGTATATTATCTACTGAATTATTCAGGGCCATGGTGACTGTTTGTCCATTTCCTACAACAAATTATATTTTTGTTTTCAACCAGTCAACTGCAGCAGTGCATTTCCCCCCATTGTTCTGTTTTTATTACTATGGGAACTCATAATCCCCTCTCTGCTTGGAAAACACACTGGAGTTTTTGTTTGTCATGGAGCCTGCCCATTTCTCCTTAGCAGCAATAATGTTCTGTCAATGTAATCTATCCCCTACCTCTGCTGGCATCACCAAGCCAGATGCTTGCTGCTCACTAGGGCAAATTCTGTGCTAATCAATGCAATGCCACTAATCCCACTGGGATCTCACAGGGCATATAAATAAGTGCAGAAATTAGCCTGCTGTCTCTAGATTCCAGTTCAAGCTTTTCACACCTCCAACAGTTACACATGCTGCTTGGCCATTTGAACCAACACTGAAGAATAAATGATGGAGAGAAATCTAACCATCTGAAAGACCAAGCAGCACTACCAGTGCTCAGACATTTCCAAGTTAAATAATCACAGCATAAAATGTTTTTATGTAGCCTTAGGATTCACCAGCAGCTGCCAAGTATGACTTTGCTGTTCTGCAAAGCCGATTTCCATGCAGCTTGTTAGTGTTGCTTTACATTGCTCAAGAAAGCACCTTACATCAAAGGCAAACATCTGCTAGCAAAGCAAGTCACCAAAAAACCCCCCAAAAAACCCCCAAAACATGGAAATGTTGTCCCTGTTTTTTAACAAAAATTTCCCACCAGCTCTATCAGGTTGTTCAAAAGTGGGAGGGAGGAGGATGTGGAAGATATCATAATTTTCAAATTTTTCATCAAAAATATTTCTTCGTCAACATTTTCTGACTGCTGCTACTTAGTGGAAAGTCATTCTGTCAGTCTTCGTCTTCCCAAATCCTGAAATGCAGGGTTACTGAAGAAGGGGAGAACTGTTAATCAAGGAAGAAAGGATAGATGAGAGGTAGAAATCTCACGTGCTCAGGGTTTAACTGATCGCCATATTTGGGGTCAGGAAGGAATTTTCCGCCAGGCCTGATTGGCCTGGACTCTGGGGGTTTTTCGCCTTCCTCTGTAGCACAAGGCATGGCTCACCTAGCGATGAACTCTCTGTATCTTAAAGTCCTTAAATCAGTCATAGGTTGGTAGCCTATTGCTGGAGTGGGTGGGTGAGGTCTTGAGGCCTGCATTTTGCAGAAGGTCAGACTAGATGATCGTACTGGTCCCTCCTGACCTTAAAGTCTATGAGTCTAATCAACCTAAGGATAGGTGGATGGAATGGAGAATGCTGGAAGAGGAAAACTATGACAAACGGAATTACTGGTAAGCAATTTCCTCTTGTCATATGTATAGTCTTCTCCCATTTACAGTGCAAGCTGTTCACTAAATTAGAGCAGCAAGCAGTAAAATCCAAGAGGAGGAGGAGAGCTACATGAAGACAGAACTGATCATCTTTATGAATGAGATATTCTGAATACAGGGGGAGAGTCAAGGCACACAGCTAGCCAAATGCACACAGAGTCTAAAAAGATCTCTCAACCTGGTCCCAAGATCCAAAGGAGGAACATGAGTAAGACAAGCTAACACCATCTTGCCAGACTCTAAGGCTTAGCCTGACAGACAGTTGTAGCAATAAAAATCCTGACTGAATGTCTGCAAGAAGGAAGAAGGAGAAAGTAAACTCCATGAGCTCTGGAGTTAGCTGTTAAGGAAGTATGGGTTGGACGAGTGGACCGTAAGGTGGATCGAAAACTGGTTAGATCAACGGGCTCAGCGGGTAGGAATCAATGGGTCGATGTCTGGTTGGCAACCGGTAATGAGTGGAGTGCCCCAGGGGTCGGTCCTGGGGCCGGTTCTTTTCAACATCTTCATTAATGATCTTGATGATGGAATAGACTGCGTGCTTAGTAAGTTTGCGGATGACACCAAGTTGGGGGGAATGGTAGATACTCTGGAGGGCAGGGACAGGATCCAGAGAGACTTGGACAAATTGGAACAGTGGGCCGAAAGAAACCTCATGAGGTTCAACAAAGACAAGTGCAAAGTCCTGCACTTAGGA
>ML685818.1:10938820-11034848 GCA_007922175.1 Pelusios castaneus
ACACACACACACACACACACACACACACACACACACACACACACACAAAAGTCTGTCTTCCTCTGAGAGCTCACTCTATGTAGCAACTATGATCTGACTTTTATGAGTCCATGTTGTTCATTATGAATCCAATATGTCCCTCCTTTTCCTTTGAAATGGAACCTCCCTTATTATTTCAAATATTAGTCCAAACATTTTACTTAGATCAATAAGCTTTTTGAGATTCTCTTTTTGTTATGTGATTGTACAGCACATATCAGAATGGGATCCTGGTCCATTTCTTGGGCTCTTCCATATGACAGTAATACAAATAAATAATAACAATTAAGCTACTTTAAATAAAAGTCATATTAATAGGTCAATCATTTTGTTGCTATCCCTTTGTAGATCCTGAGATTGTATTTATCATTTCCCTAATTGTTACATACATTATCTATTTGCCAAAATATCAACATGTATTACTAATGTCATGATTATTATTTCTCTTGTGGCAATGCCTAAAGGTCCCAAAACATAGACCTTTGCACTAGACACTATGCAAATGTAACCCATATGCCTAAAAGGAGCTATCTCTTTAAGAGACCTGCTGAGGGTGGGTTACTGTGGCTGGGCAGATTACCTACCCACAACCAGAAACTTCTGGAAGCAGGAGTGGTAGCATTTTGAGCATGCTCCACAGGGTTCCCTGCTGGTGTGATCTGTGTGGTCAGTCAGATAACATGAGAGCAGCAGTCTGTGCAGACAGCAGGCTAGAGCTGCTTTGAGAAGAGCCCATATGCTCAGTTTTCAGGAGAGAAGCTGAGCGAGGAGTGAACAAGATGTTTTCTCCCTCTAATGGAGTCATCTGCAACAGATTTTGCAGACATGCATATGGGACTGAGGGCTGGTTGCAAAGGAGAAGGAAAAGCCTGCATGGAATGCTACAGAAGATTCCTGCAATGAAGGAAGAGGAGGACAGCTATTTCTTGCCACTCAAGCCTCTACACTGGAACAGAGACTGTAGCTGAGAGTTGGGTGAACTCCACCTGGACTTTGGGACTCTTGGGGATCTTTCATGTGGGGGTTTCTGTAGGGACTGCTCTTGGTTAATTGTATTTTGTTTTCTTAGGATAAGGTTCATTTAGTTAGTAGTTAATAAAGTTCATTGTTATGTTTGTTTTTAGTAGTATTTTAATGAGGGAGGGTAACTGAGCAATCTTTGCTGTGAGGACTGGATCCTGGGTCTCCAGCTGCTTTCTCCATAGGGATTGGGATTGATTTCTGTGAGGCACTGGAAAAGGGCAATTAAATGAATTTTAGCCCACCTGAAGGTTACACAAACATGTAACAAAAAGAATCTGCCATAGAGAGAAAGAATACTTCAATGATTACAACACTCAATCTGTGCCTGAGGCAACCCAGATTCAAATCCCTGCTCTGCCAAAGCCATCATCTGTGATCTTGGGCAAGTCACGTATGCCACAGTATCCCACCTGTAACATGGTGATAACAGTATTTGCCATATTTCATAGTGGTGTTGTGAAGAGACAATGTTAAAAGTTGTGAGATGCTCACGTACATCTTTAATGAGGGCTGTATAAATACCTCAGATGGATATAGACCTCAGAATAGGTGAATAAAGTAGGAAAGGACAAAGTAAAAGTACACATACATGCGCTTCCATAAATTAACAGATGTAAGTGATTGCCAGCCTAGCTGATAAAGTGGTGGGTCTGAGGGGCAGTTTTTGCCAAGTGGCAGAGGCAATATTGGAGAAAGTTGTGAAGACACCTGTGGGAAATGCTATCATCTCTGCAATTTCCTCTACTACTTTGTTTGAAATTCTTGACTGTATCTCCTATGACCATGTTGATCTGAATATCATGAATTTTACCAGTGATATTGATAAAATACTTGTCTCAGAGGCATCTTTTCTTTAAATTATTTTCTTTTTCAGAAGAAATGCTTGAAGTGTTGTGTCCACAAAAGATGCTCAATAGGGAAGGGATAACCATCTACCAAGCTTAGGAAAATAGCTCTCAGATATTTCAGTGATCAGATAATCTTTTTGTACATCAAAAATTGGATATAACTGGAAGAACAGCTATAAATTTTAAAAATAGAAGTAAAACTGGTAAAGTAATAAAATGTCAGGTTTTGTTTATTCATCAAGGCAAGATGCTTTCCCTCACAAAGAAAACTTTACATGTAGAACACAAAATATTAGATTTAAGGGCCCATACATTCCAGTGCAACACAGCTGCTTTGCAATAATAGCAGAATCTTACTGGAGACCCAATTATCAACAGAGGATTACCCACTGTAAGAATCATTCTCTGCTGATGTATAGCTCATGAAGCCAGTGAAGGGTCTTGGACGGGAAAAGGAATCTTTTTTATGCTCCATTGATCTCCCACGGAGCTACTGGCCACGGCATAACTTAGATCAGTTTTTAGGCTGCTCTGTTAGGCTCTAGAATAACCCTGCACATAGACAGCCCAAGATCAGGACAGCACTACCACGTTTACACCACCCATCAAGGAATACTAGGCAGTCAGTGCACAACTCAGGATCTGGTCCAATAAGGACAAGTTTCAAAACTCAGGGATTATGATACCAAACATCCATGTGAAGCTCAAGATGCCAGCTATTAACAAAGTGGCAGGTTCAATTAGGTTATTTAATAGTGTGAATAAAAGCCCATATGAACAAAAACATACATTCAAAGAGTAAAATCCTGCCTTGGGTGCCAGAATGACAAGGAGTAGATAGAAAGCTCACTGCCATAGGAATGAAGCTGGCTCGGGGCCCAGTTCTATGGAGAGAGGAGGAAATTGTCCCTCGACTCAGAAACACTTTGTTGCCCTTCTGGGCAGGAACCAGATGCTGACCTGTATTCTGCTTGATGCTAATAGGGGCACATGTGCTAGCCATTCTGGGGGACTGGCAGACACTATGACCCAAAGACTATTCTTCTTTGGGGACACAGAGATCAGGAAGACAGAATAGCCTAACATGCTACTGCTCCTTGTGTAGGGCAAAGAGGATCCTCTTCTTCATCCACTTCTGTAACAGCACAGCACAAGGCAGGTGTTCACTCCGTCTCAATTAATACATATAGTATAATGGTATTTCTGAAATATAACCGCAGCACCTAGAGGCCCCAGGAACAATCAGGCCCCTGTTGTGCTAAACAAGCTCCTTACAATGGTTTTCGCTATGCAAAATAAAACTGTTCCTTCAAATTCGGCAATTTTCCCCATTAAATGCTGAAATGGCAACACAGAAATCCACACTTGTGTCTTTTTGCCAGGGGCAGCATGATATGCTGTGTCACTCTGCTCCCTTCCACATCAGTTGGAGGCTGAACTCAAAATTACAAAACCTTCTTTTTCTTCTCAAGTTCAATGCCAAGTTCAAGGCTTTATGAACTGAGGCAAACTTTTACATACATGTCTCCACTGAATAAAACAGGGCTAACCCTGACACCAGCTCAGAACGACTGCTTTGTGTAAGGAAATTTTCCTCTTTGTCCTTCTTTTGTATATAAATATTTTGGCCCACAACTTAATACTTTTCCAGTCAGCCCAGCACCGACCCCATATACCTGGAGTCCCTGAAAGTCTCTGCAGTGATGGGAGAGTCCCATGGTAGATTTTCAGGCTCACACAGTATCACTGGACTTTTAGAATACCCAGAGAGTGAGACCATCAGCTTTATGACTCATCCAGAAAGACAATAATGTTATTTCAGCAAGAATAGTCACAAAAGTTAAAACTTACGCAAGTTAAAAATACACATTATGACTTCAATGTATTCACTCTCACACAGAAACACAGAAGGTCCAGTTCCCCCTTCCCCGGAGCTGCAGAACTCTGCTAAACGGGTGGCATCAGGATAATTCAGAAATAATGTGTTTTATGAGGAACTATTGTGAAAAGAGGGGTAATTATATCTTAAACACATTGGCGTTTAGCTTCCAAATCACCAACAGTAATATTTTCTAAGGGCAACCACATGCCTTTAATACACACTGTATGTAATAATATGGGCACATCAGTGGCACTGAGAATTCCTGAGGAAGTAAGAAAAGGGCAATAATTTGGCCAGGTTGCTTACACAGGATGACTAATGATTAGGCAAGTTCCCACAATAGGCACCCACATGAAGGCCAGGGAGAGGCCAGTACTAAGTAAGTCTCTGCAGCACATACACATTTTATTCAATTACTTATATAACAGAAGATACCTCGACAGGAATGGAAAATAAAGTCATAAAGCAAAATGTTACATGAAAGCTGTTGGGTTTTGAAAACAAATCAAATTATTTTAATATCTCTCCCTCTTGGTTTGTGTCTACAATGCAGCTTTTATTATTACCTTGGGGGAAAAAGATCTCATTAGCTTCTGCTGTAGTGAGCACAAAGACAGCTTCATTTCAGAGGTGCAGTGCTTTCTGTTCGGTGAAGAGACTGTTACCAGTAATTATGTGATTAGCATAAACAACATAAGATTACATTAGTGCCCACTAAACCCATGCAGTAGTTTGTCCCATTTTTATCCCTTTAAATGCTTCCACAAGAAGGGAATAAATAATCAGGGACATCCAGTATATTGCATCAACCCAACAGCTCATTACAAATCCTTTATTCTAATGGCTTTTGTGTTTGGAACTTATCTAATTTGGTCTCCAGTTCTCCTCAAAGAACAATTTCAGCCACACTCAGAATGGATTTTGCACCTAATTTGACTGGCTTTTGCTATTCTGCAGCTGCTATTAATGTTTTCCAGTTGCTATCTGGAGAGAAAAGTCCACTTTCCTCCAGGAAAAAACATGACCTCTGAACTGGAGATGCTGATTCTCAACCCAGTCACTTCACACTTGGCAGTGAAGTGTTTGAGTGTGCATTGGAGATCACTGGATCAAGAGTAGCCAGGTAAGGTGGTATGGGCACCTGATAAGGATGCCCCCAGTAGGCTTCCTTTGAAACGCTATTGGGCATGTCCAACTGGGAGGAGTCCCCAGCGCCGACCCAGGACAGATTGGAGGGACTCATACACGGATGGCCTGGGAATCCCATAAGAGGAGCTGGTAACCTGCTCCTCCAAACCACCTTTTGGGTGGCTGGCACACCAAGGAGGTAGTTACCCTGTACAAAAGAACCGGACTTGACATAGCTGCAGCTGTCTTGTGTACTTTGCCACCATCAGCTGGAAGTAAGGACACCACGTAGTCAGGAATAATGGGACCTTTGTTTAGGCAGACAAAACAGCTGCACAGCTTCAGTGCTGCTAACAAGAAAAGATAAAGTAACAGACTCATGGGAAAGTGACCTTGTGTCTTGATGTCTCTGACTCTGAGTTTTTCTTGCTGTGAACTACTTTGCTGATAAGTAAGACTTATCAGGGTTTTAGGCTGTTGCTCAGGAAATTGTCAGCCTGTTTGGAGTTATGTGCTTTGTTTTCAATAACCTATACAAGAGATTAGTTATGAGTATGTATGCAGGAGAAGTTTGGAGAGAGATTTTAATGAGCTGACATCAAACTCCCCAGCAACTAGGAAGAAGTCTGACCACTCGTGATCTACTGCTACCACTACACATCACCTCAGACTTTGGGTAACTATATCAGAGTATTCTAGACTATTGCTATTTTGATATGTGCTGTATGCGCAAGAAAAAAGGATCTTTGTATGAAAGCACTTCGTGTGTACCAATCATTTATGAGATGGAGGAGCTGTGTCCCTATTGATTTACATACTAAAATTATCTGGAAAACGAAGATTAGTCACCATAGTTTTTTTGGTTTGGAAAACCCTCATAAGAACATCTGACTGAGGACAGCTTGTGGAATGTAATTTTTCTTTAGTCCCAAATGGGTATATAAAGGGGGAAATGGTGAGAGGTTCCTTGATCCCTCCTGGACTCAGCTCATATTGTATATTCAAGGGCTGGGTATAGCATGAAACATATTTTCCATGTTTCTTTTTATTGTACATGAAATACGTATACCTTCATTTTAAAAACCAGAATGCAGCTAGTTTTGAAAATCAAAATCTCTGGGAACATTGATGATGCTGGCACTTGCCACCTAGGAGCAGGATGGAGGCTCATCAAGTCATTTCTACAAAGACCACTAGACAGACTAGACACTAGCAATGACTTTCAGTTGGTTTTGTCTGAAGCAAAACCAACATCTAGAGGTCAAAGTTTTCTAAATAAATATATATGGGAGAGGGCATTATTCAACCTGCTCTGGTCATAAGCTAGCAGTGAAAGAACCTGGATTTTTTCACAAATTCTGTCATTTGTCCTGCTCAAGAACTATGAGAATAATGTACATGCTGGATATAAACCTTGAACTGGTAGTCTGTGTATCCGAGTAAGTGAATGTGTTGCCCCTTTGTGCCTGGTCCACAGCCCTAAGAAGAAAGCTGGTACTGCCATAATAAGAATGGCCATGCTTGGTCCGACCAATGGTCCATCTAGCTCAGTATCCTGTCTTCCAACAGTGGCCAATCTTAGGTGCTTAGACGGAATGGATAGAATCATCAAGTGATCCATTCCCAGGTTCTAGCAAACCATCAGCCATGATTCTTTTGTTTATAACTCTTTTTGTTCAAGAGGAAAGGGTTTCTGGAGCTGTGAGATTCTATTCCCAGCTTCCTGTGTATGAGTCCTAAATAAGGCCCTTTGTGGTCAGGTTTTACCAAAAAATTCATGGGTTTTATAAAAACTATTAGTGGGTTTTATGACTTTAATCTGAATTTTAGAAGTGTCAGAACACCCCAGGCTTGGTTTCCTGCTCTGGAAAGACAGATAGTAGCTCAGTAACCTGGCAGTCAGGTTACCAATCAGTCATCCCTCCTTTCATCGTAGCGACCTGGGTCAGAAGTACCAGAATGACTCAAGCGCCAATGTATGTCCTGTTTTCAGTCCCACATCCACATTACCAGCTGATAGATAACATGGATAGTTATTAGCATTCAAAACAAATACAAGTTAGTGAACTACTTTTCATGTTAAAATAAATCAAAAATAAAAACTATCTGTAAAAAGGTCTTTTTTCAAGCTTTAAAAAAAACAAACAGAAGAAAGTGATATTTACCCTGATATTTACCAAGACATCCACTACATTAATTTGTTACACCAAGTTTCAGTCATGTTTAAAAATTTTGCAATATACAATAACAAATTTCTGGGGAATAATTTAAAAAACGGAGAACAAATGGACTTAGTCATATAGTAATTCTATCTGCTGTCTATAGTACAAAGTTTTGTGGTTTGTGGCTTTTATTTTACACTAATTGCAACAGCAAAATCACAGAGAATAATTATCTTGACAAAATCATTAGTAATATGGATAAAACAGTGTCATGAAAGACAGCAAGAATTTGCCCCTAGGAACAAGCAGTGCTATGAAACCAGAGCAAGTATTTCCATAACAAAAAGCCCTTTTATTAATAGGTTGTGTTCTACTTCCATGGCTATGGCAAATTTTGTGCTTGCTAATTAGAAGAAGGTAATTTTGCATTATTAATACAAGCAGATTAAGGCCTTCATTATTTTTATAAACAGCTTTGCTAGATAAATAAATTTTAAATAGAACTGATGTGTGACTAATTCTATAGACATAAATGCTGCTCAAATTTTATTCAGGTTATCATCTGCTTGCTCTTAAGCCTTATGAAAAGTAGGGAAAAGTTGAGGTAGAATTCTCTAACTGACACTTATATTTATTCACAGGAACAATAATAAAAAATATAGGGCTGTGATATAACTCCAAGAGGTCATCTAATCCATACGCCCCTTCCCCCTGGCAATGAGACAGAATTAAGCATCTGTAGATCATTTTTCCACATCTTCTGTAAGAGGTAAAAATTCAACACAGGTCTGAAATGACAATGTTATCACCCAGTGGATATTCAGTTACCTATGTGACAAGACCTTTCTTACTCAAAACACTGATCCTAAGAGACAAGTGTCTATATTGGAAAACCACCACGATATTTGGGAAAACCAATTTAATGCAGCAGAACCACCATATATGGAATGGACAATAAATCAAAACTATCTTCTCAGTTGTTCCTTCTAGGTCAGATATGAATCATACTGGTGGGATAGCAGGGGAAGTTTGCAGTGACACAAGTGCGTGCGACATTCACATTCAGTCTCCAACGAGATCAACCTGGCACTGGTTGACATATTAAAGTCTATCAAACACGTTAAGAATATTTTCAGGTAGATTTTATGAAGTAAGAAAGATGCCTGTTTCTGAACTGGGAACACTTCACTGACCGATCTCCTATGAGACCCAGCATAGTGCATTTCTGCTTTCAAAAGTGATTTTGGAATAAAGCCATCAAGGGTGATTACAATATACATGGAAATCATTTCACTCTTGATGGCATTATTTCCAGAATCAATTTGAATTCTCTCAGTTACTCTAGATCATATTTCTCTGCTTTACACATTAAAAGACTGGATCAGCTCGGTTTCTCCCATGCTCAAACTCAATGCATGGAACTTGAAAGAAGGAAATCTCTGTGAAGAATACCCATGGAATTTCCCTGCACTGTACCACTGGTAGGTGGGGTTTGCCCTAACTGAAGAAAAAGCCCAAGGGTGATGCACTCAAGCATGGGGAATTCCCACCAGATCTTTGTCCATGCAGGTCACACAAAGATCTTACTCTCTGCCACCTTGACAACTCTAACAATGGTGCATCCTGGCTCCCGGTGAGCACAGCTGCCTGTAAGAGAACTGGAAAGAAGATCTAAAGAGGAGTGACTATCTCTGCAAGGAACTGCTCCTATTAGCCTATTGGGTTGCCATACTCCCCTCCACCCCCATGTAGACCCCCTGATGCACAGAGAGGCTCCACTGCATCTGAAGATGTTTGATTTATGTCTTTTCTAGAAGAACACTGAATGAGAAACAAAAAAATGCACACACTAATTTCAAGCTGACCCAGTACAAGGAAGCAAACACATTTTGAATGGTGAGTCTGTCTTAAACTGGCTTTAAGCACAGAGCATACAGATGCTTGTTTCCCCTGGGAAAGCCTACAACTTAGATGGTAAAATGTCATAAAAAAATAACTGAGCCAATGGGGGTGGTAAAGCTTGGATGAACTTCTGCAAGTAATTTATTTACATCTTCCTTGGAGAGAGGGAATAATTTCTCCTCTCTTACACCAAGATATATTCCATACGTCAAATCAGGGAAAATGCATCTGAGAAGGAGGTCAGGCCCTTCACATGTCTTACTGTGAAACGTGTCCCTTAAAATGACTGGCAAATTTTAAACAAAACTGGAACCATCAAACCAGTGTTGTACAAAACTGAAGGACATAATATAGACCAAACTTAGCCCAGTCAATTAGGCTAGAAGAAAATTTTCTGTTGGCACTTTTTCCATAAAGATCATCTGCTTTCTACAGAAACTTTATACTTTTCATATAAAAGTGGAATCCCAAAAAAATATTTTTTTTTATTTTCATCTGAAAACCTGAAATAATTCTAATATGTTATTGTGAGGCCTCTTAGGAATTGTAATTTGGATGCCTTGCGCTCCCGTTCTCCTCTATGGCTGAGTTCCTCTCCTGTGATACACTGCAGCCATGTGACTGCCAAGATGAACTGTGAACCCGCATTGCAATGGGAGATGTAGTCTAACCAGAGAGTTTAATTAGAATGGGAGCAAGACACACTAAAACTAAAACTCCCATGAGGCAGTGTGGTGGCCTTTCAAAATCATAATAGTTGTTGAGCAACATATTTTAGTTTTTAATTTTTTGCCAAAAAATTCAAAATTTTTCATGGAAAACTGTTACAAAATGACTTGGCCCTTCCCCAAAGTACATCCCGAGTAGATGGTCCAGTTTGCAATCAGCCAAGCCTTCCATAGGGACTGAAATAAGATGGCAAATTGTGCTAAAGTGTCTCCCAATCTTGACTGTAGATGACTACAGCCCATCCCTTGTCATCCAGTCCCAGCTTCTGAAGACAGGTTTAGGGATATCCAGACCATGGGGTTGCTTCCTTGGCTATTAATCACTGATGGACCTATCCTCCATGAATTTACTTAATTCTTTTTTGAGACTTTATTTTTGGCCTTCACAACATTCCCCTGCAATGAGTTCCACAGATTCACTCTGCATTATGTAAAAAAAAACCTAGTTACTAATCTTTCGTAATTGTCGTTCTTCAGGATGTGTTGCTCATGGCTATTCCATGTCAGGTGTATTATTGCCACATGCATCAATGCCACATATTTTTGGGGTATCCTCAGGACTAACTATAACATCCTCTGGAGTCATGCGCACATGTGCTGGTATTAGGGGCACAGCTGGTGCCCCTCCCTCTTAGTTCCTCCTTGCTGGAACTCAGAGGGGAAGGAGGGTGGGTCATGGAATGGACATGAGCAACACATCTCAAAGAATAGCAGTACAAAAGATTAGTAACTCTTTCTTCTTCGAGTGCTTACTCATGTCCGTTCCATATAATGTGACTCATAAGCAGTACCTCGGCTCTGCTGAATCCAGCATTATCTTGGGCTGCTTGAGTGGTGGCATAGTGGGATGTGAAGCTATGGATGGACAACCAAGTTGTGGCTCTGCAGATCTCCTGTAACAAAAACAGAGCTAGGAAAGCAGCTGAAAACACCTGGCCTCTCATTGAATGAACTGTCAGTATAACCGGAGGTGTGATTTTTGCCTGCCCGTAACAGGCTCAGATGGAAACAGGAGAAAATCCTCTGGGATAATAACAGTAGACCTTTCATCTGTTCAGCTACCATGATGGAAAGCTTCATGGACCATTGGAAAGGCTTAGTCCTTTCAATGCAGAAAGCCAGGGCTCATGTGACATATAGAGTATGCAGGTACCTCTCCTCGTTGGAATTGTGAGGCTTTGGGAAGATGGCAGCAGTAAGATGTTCTTATTAACATGAAATAGCAATACTACCTTTCTCAGGAAGGCCGAGTAAGGGTGCAGCTGGACCTTATCTTTGCAGAACACATAGTCGGAAAAAGGTTCCATTCATGCCCAGCAAGTGAAACATTTCAACTTAGCCTGGTAGATAGCTCTGCAGAAGGGCTTCCTGCTTCCTAGTAGGACCCGTTGGACCTATCTGGAGCAGTCCTACCCCTAAGGTTTAGCCTGGCAGCAGCCATGCTGTCAGATGTAGGGAGGTGAAGTTAGGATACAGAAGTCAACCGCGGTCCTGCGAGATCAGGTCTGCCTGGGCAGTTCAGGAGTGCCCAAGAGGCTATCACTGCTAAGTCTAGCAGCATGCTCAACCAGGGCTGGTGAGACCATGCCAGGACTATCAACATGACCTGCATCTTGTCCCTCTTTATCTTTATGAGAACCCTGTGAATTAGAGGGATCAGTGGAAAGATGTACATCAAGTCCCCTGTCTACAGTAGGAGGAATGCATCTGGAAGCAAGCTGATGTCAAGCTCTTGCAGGAAACAGAAACAATGTTTTCTGTTCTGTCTGGAAGCAGATGGGGCCACTTGGGGAGCTCCCCACCTTCAGAAGATGATCCTGATGACCTCCAGATGCAGGGACCTCTCATGGCACCTGCTGAGGTGATATGCCAATGTGTTCCTGACCACCCAGAAGGCATGTGGCCCCAGGTGGCCAGCATGTTCCACACAGAAGTCCCACAAGCAAAGGGCCTCTTGGCAGAGGGCTGAGCATCGTGTTCCACCCCTCCCTCCTTTGCTTGTTGACATAATATATGGATGCTGTATTTTTTGTCAGTACCTGCACTACCTGGTTGGACAGCTGAGGAAGGAATACTTTATAGGCCAACAGGATCATTCTGAGGGTCCTTGACATTTATGTACAACATCAGCTCCTTCTGGACCGGAGGCTTTGGGTCCTGAGGGTGCTGAGGAGGGCTCTCCACCCAAATTCCAAAGTATCCAACAACAAAGACAGTGTCGTGTCAGTCAGGGGGCCATGAAAGGAACCCCCCTTTGTCACATGAAATGGAGCTGGCCACCATGCTAGTGAGGTAAAGATTGATGGCGGTACCATTAGGATTACGTCAAGCTTGTTTCTGGAAAGAAAACCGATGCCAGTCACACCTGAAGGGGCCTGAGGTATAGACTTGAGTACTGTACCACAAAGGTGCATTGCATGTGTCCTAACATCTAAGACACACTCATGCCATCATGAACTGTGATTTGGGCAATCAACTCCGACATCACCAGGAATCTGGCCTCCGGTTGGAAAGCTTTGGGTCAGGTAGAATTGAGAACTTTCCCAATAAACTCTATCCTTTGTACTGGGACCAAGGTTGATTTCAGTTTGTTTATCAATAGGCCTAGAGCTTGATAGGTGTCATGTACCATAGAGACACCACGTTGTACTTGAACTTTCTAGTGGCCCCTGATGAACCAATTGTATAGGTAGATCCGTATACCCCAACGCCTGAAGTAGATCGTGACTTATCACCATACATTTTGTGACCACTCAGTACTGCTCATAAGCCAAATGGAAGTGCTGTAAATTTGTAGTGGGTCTTCCAGATTATGAATCATAGGAATCTTCTGTGGCCATGGAAGATAGAAACATGTCCTCTAAATCAAAGGCAGCATACCAATTGCCAGGATCTAGGGAGATCAGGTAGACTTTCATCTTCTGGAGAGATCTGTTGAGGTGATTGCAGGACCAAGATAGGTCTTACACCCCTTTTCGAATCAGAAAGCAGCAGGAGTAGAGCCCCTTTCCCTCTCAGTTCTCGGGGAAATTCCTCTCTGATCCTCATCCATAGGAGGGGCTGATACCTCCTGGATGAGAATTTGCTTCTGAGAAAGGTCCTGAAGAGGGATTGGGATGGGAAGGAGGAACTAAAACAAACTGGATGGTATATCTCGCTGCTGTGGTGCTTAGTGCATACTGGTCTGACATTATAGCAGCCGAGGCCTGGAGTCAGGGTAAAAGGCAGTCCAAAAATAAAGGGAGGACTAGATTCTGGGTGAAGTCTGGTAGATCACCCCCAGGTGCATCTTCGAAAGGCCTGCCTACCCCCAGGAGAGTAATGGCTTGAGCCTGACTGGGATGTGGCAGTGAGAAGTAACGCTTGCCTTTCTTCCTGTATGGCTTCTTCCTAGACTGGCCCACAAATCTCTGAGGCTGCTGGGGCCTGAAGTTCTTTCTAGAGGCTGATGGAGTGGATAGGCCCAAGGAACAAAGGGTGCACCTACACTGGCAACTTAGGTCAACTTAAGGACGCTTAAGTCAACTTAAACAAAGCCACGTCCACACTGGGCTTTTCTTAAGTCAACTTAAGCATTTCCTTAAGTCAACTAAAGGAAAGCTTAAGTTGACTTAACACCTCCTTTCGACTTAAGGCCAGTGCAGACAGGGATTAACGCTAAGTTGACTTTATTAGTAGACTTAAAGCCAATATAACGGCTATCTCTGCTGTTAAGTCAACTTAACAAAGTCGATTTTAAGTGGACTCAAAGTCAATCTTGTTAAGTCGACTTAACAAAGTTGACAACTTTGTAAGTGTAGACATAGCCAAAGTGTGACCCTGGAATCCTTCAAACCATGCAGCACAGTGTCCATCTGTTCCAAGAACAGGACCGCACCATTGAAGGGAGGCCCTGTATAGACTGTTTGATGTCAAAGGACAGGCTGGATGATGAAGCCACAAGGACCTCTTCATTGAAATAGTCTATGCCATTGTCCTGCCTCTGTATCAGCTGAGTCAGAGGCTGCCTGGGGAGAGGCTTCCATGTTTTGCTCTCCTTCAATATAACCATAATTTACTTTCTGGACTGCTGGGTCAGGGAGTCCACAAACTTGACCATGGAGTGCCATATATTATAGTCACATTCCAGCAGCAGAGCCTTCTGGTTTGATATGCACAGTTATAGAAGGGCAACTGAATACACTTTTCTGCCAAAAAGATCTTTGTGTCCTTATTTTTGGTGTTGAACTCATCTGTTTTTGTCTGTCCCTCTCATTGGCAGCTGATACCACCCAGGAACAGGATGCAAGTACAAACAGTCTAAACTTTTTGTGGCCACACAGTATTTTTCTCAGCCCATTTAGATGTACGGCGCAGAGAAGAAGGGGTCTCTCACAAGGCTTTTACAAGTTTCGTGACCCTTTCCATGGACCGGGATGGCCACTTTAGATGGGGCCACTGCCACCAAGATATGGAAGAGGGAATCAGTAGGCTTCTTCAGCTCCTCTCCCTCCAAGCCCAGATTTGAGGCTAACTGCTTTGAGCAGCTCTTCATGAAATCTAAAGTCATCCTGCGGAACTGTGATTGAGGACCTCACCAATGCCTCATTCAATGGAGAAGAGGATGAGGCTGGTAAGGGTGGAGGAGCTCGCTCTGCCTCCCTGGCTAGAGTAGCTTCTACCAGGGCTACTTCTGGTGCTTCTGTATCTTGGTCCAATTCCTCAACTAGGTCACATGATTGGGCAAGACACTGCTCTTGACTCTCTCTCTGATGCCCCAGAGAATGAGTGCTGCAAGTGTAATCTGGGGTGCAGAACTCCAACAGGTTCTAAAACTGCCAGGGCATGGGCCACTCTCCCAATGGCCAAGTGCCTCATTGTGGGCCCACAGGAAAACCTGTAGCTAAAGCAGGACTTTCCCTGTCTTCTGGGTAAGGCTATCCCCTCACCCTCCAAGTCTGAGAAGTCCTCTCTTGGCAACCTGGCAGCGCTGACGTCACCACTGGCTCTCCACTATAGCAGGAGGTGTGGCATCTTGGCTCTTGGAAAGGGTACTGGGGATCCACAGTCAATCAAGCAGGAACTACCCCACCCTAGAAAAGGAAAGCGGTTTCCCCATCTGGGAAGTTGGTTCCTAAGTACTTTGAAAGAGAAAGAGAATGTATCCATCTATTGCATAAGCCAGTGTTTCTCAGCTGGTGTTTGACGGAACACCAGTGCTCTGAGGACATAGCGAAGGTGTTCCATGACCAACCCTAACCCCTCCCAGTCAGGAGAGGGTGAGTGGGGAGGGGAGAAGGAGCAATGCAACGAGCCAACATGTGCCTGGGAGATTTAAAACGCCCAGCTGCAGCAAAGTTTCCAGGCGCACATCACTATCCGCTGCTGTCTTGTTCCTTTGCTGCGCCTGGGGCATTTTAAATTTCCCGCAGCTGTTAATACTGGCATCAAAATTGCTTGGACATAACTTCCAATTTAAGACTTTCTTTGCTGAACCTTACTTCAAAAACAAATGAACTTTGTTCAAACATGTAGCCCAAAATTCTCAATAAACTTGATATTTTCAGTTTTATGTGGTGCACATAATTAAGATGTATCTATTATTTAGAAATAAACATATGCTATAGTTGTAAAATTGTACTTAATTTGGTTCCCTGAATTGTTTTTGCAGGAATGTGTAGTATGCAGATATTATAAACATTACAGCTGGTATGTACCGGCTTTTTTTTGAGAAAGCTTTCATCAGGTGTTCCATGTAAAGTAATTGGGTATTCACTGGTCCACTGAAGATTGAAAAACACTGTCATAAACAGACCTACATATCTTATAAGGGGTGGAGGCAAACCTCACTCTACCACGGCAGGGAAGGAGATTGACAATCACATATCTAATGTTCATTCAATCATACCAGAGAAGCGAAGAACTAAAAAAACTGAATTTTCTCAGACACAAGTCCAGCAGGGAAACAGCATAAAGAAACTCTCTTCAAGACAGACAACATGTTCCCTACCTCACAGCTGGATATAGACTTCTATCTGGAGGTATCTTTCAGATGAATCTATTGCAAAGATTGATAGGGCTCCATAAGAAAGGGGCCAAGAAACCTCAAGCTACCTATATTTCACCTAAGATGACAACGGTACCAAATCTTTGACTTTGACGGATAGATTCTCACCAAGAAGTTTAGTTAGCCATCTTCAGGGAAACCTAGTCCAAGGATTTTACCTTGAACCAAAATCTAGCTAGTTAAGTTTTAATTACTAGAAAGCATTTTATCTTTATGTCCCTTGTAACGATTTCTGACTTCAATCATTATACTTGTATTCATTTAAAATCTCTTTGTAGTTAAATAGTAGTTGTTTTGTTTTTAATTTAAAACAATCCACTGCTATGTTTTGTAATTGCAACTGAAGTCACAAACTCTTGGATGTTGACTCTTTCAAGGAGCAACAGACATTAATATTTTTTTGATTGTTCCAGGGCAAGGCTGGACATTTCAGAACAGACATTTCCAGGAAAATTTGGGTTTGACAAGAGTGTGGAGTCACCTTACCAGCTGTTAACCAAGACTGGTGAAACCCAGTGAAGTCAGTGGTATTGTAGGCAGACTCTAGGAACCAAAACTGCCCAATACACAGGCTGAGGTCATTCCACACAGGAAACAATTGTACGACAATGGGATGCACTCAGAGTCAATGAGTAAGAGGTGTCACAATTTGTTATTAGTCTGGATCACACCCCAACATGTGGCACATTGTGGTGGATCAGAGCTGCCTGGGCCTAGAACAGCTCCTTAATCCCTTGTAATCCAGTGTGGGTTTTGTATACTCCATGACATATGATAGGAGAAACCAACATGGCTTCTGTAAAGGGAAATGATGCCTCTTCACTGATATTGGACTTCTGAGCAGGGGTGTAGCCAGGTGGTTTTCTGACTGATCCCCTGACTCTCTAGGGTGAGGTGGGCAGAATCCAGTCACATGACTGGAAGCTGAGTTATGGCCCAATCACCACAGCTCCCAGCAGTGGCACAAATTTCTCCACTGCTGCTGTGGAGCCCAGACAGAAGCCACAACCGTATCCGCGAGGGGAGCAGAAAAATTCATGCCACTGCCGGGCATTGCCATGGGCAAGCCTGGTCTCCACCCAGATGGGCCCAGCTCACCTGTGGCTATACCCCTGAGTGACACAAGAAAACAATGGCTGAAAGAAAACAAAGGTTAGAGACACATGCTAAGTTTTTAACATGGCAGTAAGTCATGGCAGCATTGCAGCAGGGCTCCATCTGCATAATTTAATGTGTTCATCAGTATCTCAGAAAGCACATGAACAGCAGGGTGTCAACATTTGCCCGTATGGTAAAATTGTTTAGATTAGCAAAGCCCAGAGGGCCTGACCAAAGCTAGGACACTGGGCAACTTGATAGCGGAGAAGTACAAAGGACAAATTAATGCTCGTAGGACGGGGAAAATAGTGAACCATTCATATGTATTGATGAGTGCTAAATTGACATAACCACTCAGGAAAATGACCTAAGTGACACTGTGGACAAATCAACAGAAATTTCTGTTCAGTACACAGCAGCAGTCAATAGAATCAGCAAAACACGTATTATGAAAAAGATAGAGAATTTTCTGAAAATATTATTAGGCTGTTCTATGAATCAATAGTGTCTATTGCAGCCACGTACAGCATGATCCTACTGTGGCAGCACATCTCTGGTGAGGTACTCCTACTCTTTGCACAAGCTTGCTCCCCTAGTCTCTGTGCAAAGCTCCCATGTTGACTGCCTTGAACTGGAAACGTTTTAAATGTCCAACAACTGATCAACCAATTATATCCTTTGGGGCAAGACTTATAAAGAGCTGAAGCCGTCAAAAGAGGAGCTTCAGAAAATATTTTCAAACATGCAGGAACCCCAGTGCTTCCCGTGGGGCTGCAGCCCCAAGTCCCAGGGCTCTTGAGAAATATTTGGTGAGAATTTAAGCCCTGCTTTGGAGTATCAAGGTACTACACCCTGACCAAAAGCTATTATGAAATTACCTCTCAGAGATTCATAGATTTTAGGGCCAGAAGGGCCATTGTGATCATCAAGCCTACCACTCCTGCATAACACAGGCCAAAGACCCTCACCCAATAATTACTGTGTCAAGCCCATAAATACTGTTTGAACTTTTAGAGAGACATCCAGGCTTGATTTAAAGCCTTCAAGTGATGGCGTTTCCATCACATCCCTAAGTAAGTGCTTAATTACTCTCACTGGTGGGCAGGTAGATATTAAATCAATAAGCATATGACTTTATCCAGAACTGATTTTTCTGGAGATTTGCAATTCTGTTGTAACAGTGTTGGTCCTGGGATTCCAGAGTGCCTTCTTAGCTCTGTAAAGCTCAAAAGCTTGTCTGTTCTATCACCAAAAATTATATACCAGACTCTATTATGGTTATTTTATATTAGAATTTTTTTTTAACAAATTCATGGTTTCAATTGCCAGCTTTTTTGAAAGGTTTATGAATCTTGTATTTCTTGTCAGCACACCCATTCCTCAGTTGGAAGTAATGAGATGCTTTGAATAAATCAATTTATGCAAATTGGACACAGCTATATTATACAGGCAGCCAAAACTAAAGTTGAACTATTGAAATTTAGATGATAATTTAAAAGAGCGTATTTAGCCGCATGGAACTTTAAAACAGAAAATATTCATGTAAAATTAAACACCACACAGCACAGAAAATTTTCCTTCATATCTACCTTTACAAAGTATTTATAATTGTTTCTTTGTATTTGATTGTAGGTGAAACGTTGCCTCCCTTGACATCATTGGCAAAACTCTGTTAACTTCAGTGGGGCAAGATTTCATTCTACCTTTTTAATAGTTGTATTTGTAGTGCCTGAAATCCATTATTACTAATTTACAAGACTATGACTACTCCTAGAATGAGATTCATGTTCAGCTCCATTGACTCAACAGATGCTGAAGTAACCTACACTGAACACAGAGCTCATTGTCCGATAAGGGCCCCAGCAAGCATAGGACAAGGCAGGGGTCTTGCTCTTTCTCTATCTGGCTGCGTCTACACTGGTAAATTAAGTCGATTTAAGCTTAGCTTAAGTCGACTTAATTTGCCCTGCGTCCACATTACACTTTGCTTAAGTCGATTTAAGCAGCTTGCTTAAGTCGACTTAAGGAAAATAAAGTCGACTTAATGAAAATTAAGTCGACTTTATTAAACCACCTTTCTACTCGACCTAAGGCTTAATTCGACTTTTTAAAGTCGAATTAAGCCAGTGTAGCCCTGGGGTAGCCCTAAGTTGACTTAAGGCTACCCCAGGACTACACCAATGCCCTCCCTGCCGGGGGAGCACAGGGGGAGCCTGGCATGCCCCCCAAAGGGCAGGGCAGAGCCCTGTGTGTGATGCTGTCTGGATTTAGGGAAGCATTTATGATATTATTTTCAATGGATATCTCATAAATGCTATAATCCATAGGAGCTATGTCATATTTGGTATCAATAGAAAGGTAGTAATTTGCTGGGAATGATTATATAGTTTATGTCTAGGAATTCTATTTCAATTAGAAGTTAGGAATATGGTGTTCTATCTATACTTTAACTTATGTTATTTTATTGAAATGGCTGAGAGAGGCAGGGTGTGTCAAACCATTGTGTCCTTAATGTTTAGCAATTTTCCAGCTACAATGGGCCCAGGGAGTAAACTGATGAGCCATTAAGGACACAATGGTTGTATTCCTTATGTCCTTAATGGCTCATCAAGTCAGAGTAGGATTAAATGTTAGAGCTAGCTTGATTGTTTTTGTTTAAAAATATTTTGGATGAAAAATAAGAAATAATATTAATCCCCCCCCCCCCCCTTTTCCACCTCTTTAACCAGCTCCAATCCCTATTGAATAATACTACAGATTTATTCTTTGGATATATTTCTTTTTATCAAATTATGATGCTATAGGTTCCTTACCATGAAGTTTTCTAATCTCTAAGGGTGCATCTACACTGGCAACTTAGGGCGACTTAAGGACGCTTAAGTCAACCTACACAAAGCCGCATCCACACTGGGCTTTTATTAAGTCGACTTAAGTGCTTCCTTAAGTCGACTTAATAACAGCTTAAGTTGACTTAATAACACCACCTCTGAAGGTCGACTTGAGCCTTAAGTCGACCTCTTAAGTCAATTTAAAGCCAGTGTGGACGGGGAATAGCGCTAAATCGACCTTATTAAGTCAACTTAAAGGCACTGTGGATGGCTATGTCTACTGTTAAGTTGACTTAACAAGGTCAACTTTAAGTCAACTTAAAGTCGATCTTGTTAAGTCGACTTAACGGAGTTGACTTAACTTTCCAAGCGTAGACATGGTCTAAGCACTGCTGAAGGGGTGCTCTACCTCTGGCCTGTCTATACAATGGAAAATGCAACAGATCAATATAAGTTAACTGTTCTAGTTGTACCAAATCTGGAGGTGGTGGTGCTGCAAAAGCTCAACTAACCATCAGCAGGAACAAACAGCTAACAACACACTTAGCATTATACAAAGACCCACCCATTCCCAAATGTGCACTCTCCTAAGTTTGTAGTCCTGGGCCTTCTCTTGAATTGACGCGCTGGGTGGGCAGGAAGTCTGGCAAAGCCAATCTCAGGCAAAACAAGGAAGAGCGAGGCAATTCTGTGTTATGACAGCCTAGTCTGACAGTAGTAGCTGGCAGTAACCACTGTTACATCAGACAGCAAAAACCAGTTACCATAAATTCCCCCTAATTTCTTCTTAGAGTTAACATAGCTACACTGAATCTTAACACCGTCTCTTCGAGCCAGAAACCATAGCTCAGCAGTAACTCACTCTTTCCTCAATTATCTGGAAGCCACATTCAGATCTGCTCCACAACCGAAAGCTTCTGCTCTCAGCTCCTATGTGTAGTAAAGGAGGAGTCCATGAGCTGGTGCTCAGCACTAAGAAGTTATCAACTGCAGTGTACTCTTTTTTGGTCATGCGTCTTCAACCATGGCTACTCAACAAAATGGCTCTGTCACCGTTTTTCCTTGGCCGAGACCCAAAAAGGAGCAGCAGCACTTTCTTTCAATTCCCTGCCCAGGAAATAGGGCCCCACCACCCCTGCCTCCAATGCCTGCAGCAGTCTAACCCAGGAAACTTAGTCCAGTCTCAGCAGGCACCCACCACTGCATCATGGGATTTACAGTCCTCCAAAGCCAGTATACAGTGCAGAACAGTGTTTTCTCAACTTTTTTGATACCCAGGACCAGCTTGCTGCCTTCCTAAACTGTGCCAGGGAGATGTCAGGGACCAGCACCAGTCCACAGGCTGGTTGCTGAGAAACTCTGTTGTAGAGGCCGGTCTAACCAGAATACCTCTGATAGGGTTCAGAGGCTCCTCAAACAAGGGATCTACGTTTAGTTTATCCAAATTAAGGTTAAGAGGTTAAATGATCGCAGGCTACTATTTTTCTACATAGGGAAGAGATTTCTGATATTGGTGGGCTCTTCAAGCTTGCAGAAAAAGGCATAAAGGGATTCCAAAGGCTGGAAGCTGAAGCTAGATAAATGCAGACTAAGAAAAAAAAAAGGGGGAGGAGGCACAAATTTTGAACAGTGAAGATTTCACAGCATGCCTCTGTTGCTACCCAGTGACCCTCACTCCCAGGCCTTCACAGCCACAAAAATACCCAGGCTCTTTGTCTCTCATCAAGGGGAGTATTTATTCCTCTCTTAGGGTATGTCTACACTGGCAAGTTAGGTCGACTTAAGGAGGCTTAAGTTGACCTAAACAAAGCCGCGTCCACACTGGGTTTTTATTAAGTCGACTTAAGCACTTGCTTAAGTCAACTTAATAAGAGCTTAAGTCGACTTAATAACATCTCCTCTGAGGTTGACTTAAGCCTTAAGTTGACTTCTTAAGTCGACTTAAAGCCAGTGTGGATGGGTTTAGTGCTAAGTCGACCTTATTAAGTCAACTTAAAGCCATTAAGTCGACTTAACAAGGTCAACTTAAGTCAACTTAATGTATTGCCTCTCTGTTAGGTCGACTTAACTAGGTCGACTATAAGTCGACTTAACAAAGTTGACTTAACTTTGCCAGTGTAGACATAGCCTTACATAGTAACAGCCTGCATTGCAGGCTTTCCTGCAGACCTCACTCCCTAGCCACCTTGTGTGCCCTTCCTGCTTTTACTTCTTGTTTCTCCCCTTATATTCTCCCCAGTTACTTTGTTAGCCCATTGATTGTCATCCAGGGATTCAGAATCCCCCAACAGAAAGGGTATAATTAACCTTAGCTGGATCTGCTGTTTTTGCTGGGATCCAGCAATGACTGATTAGGGTATTACTAGTGGTAGTATCCTGTCACAGAAGGTAATTAACCTCTGGAATAAATTACCTACTGAGGTGGTGTATTTCACATCACCTGAAGTCTTTATAGCTAGACTGAATATCTTTCTAAAATATATACTCTAGTTCAAACAACTAATGAACCAGGTGCAGAAATTACCAGGTAAGGCTCTATGACCTGTGTTACATAGAAGGTCCAATTAAATGATCATAATGGTCCCTTTTAGCCTTAAAAATCGATGAATCATCCAAGAAGTTTCCCATCAAAACAGGGAAGATAAGACTTGACATTACTGGTATTTCTATGGTAAAAACAAAGTGAGAAAAACACAGTGAACACTTTTAAAACCCTGTATCAGGCCTTCTTCTGTAATATCATTGAGGATGCAAAAGAAAGACAAACCTAGTTTAATTATTTCTTTTCAGGTAACTTTTAAGTAGAGAGAAAATTGCTAGAAGTGGATAGTGCTGAGAATATTTTATACAAAGACTTGATATATCTCTAATTAGCACATTCTGTGCGGTATGTGTCATTACCTTCTCTCCTGCATGCTTATTCAAATGTAGTGATTCTCAGTTCTTTTATCTTTTCCCCTGATCATTTTCCTTTTACCTTTGACAGGCGTCTAATTCAGCCCCTTTTGGAAGCTCGTCACTCAGCAATGTGAGATGAAGGCTCATTCTCCTCTCACTCACACCAGGGTAGATCAGCAGTAACCACACTAAAGTCAATGGGAAATTAGATGGATATAAATGAGAGGACAATCAGGCCCATAAAATTTAGAACTAAGCTGGATGTTCTCTGAGAATTGTCCAAGTGTCATAATGAACAACTTGATCAATGAACATAATGGTGCCTTCTTCAAGACCAATCTTTTATAGTTAGCATCAACATGACTGTTGCTCACTCTTGCCCATTTGTTGAATTCATGTGTAAAAGGCAGACTTCTGATAAGCTAGACAGGATAGTAGAGCTCATAATGTAGCAATGCTCTTACAAGACTACTCTAAGGGCAAAATTTTCAAAAGCAGCTAACTGAAGGTATGTCTACTCTGCTGGTGCTGCAGGATCAATTAAACAGGATTGATCGAGTGGGCAGTGGAGATCTGCTCAATCGATCCTGAAACTGCTCTACAGTCGATGCAGTAAATCCACCCCTGCAAAAAGTGTACGGCTGCATCAGCTGGAGGGCATTTCCCGTTGGTGCGGCACATTGGAGACACCGTGGTAAGTGAAAGTTACTAAGTCAATAGCTGCCGGCAGTGCACACCGGGCCTGAGTTAGGAGCCTAAGGTGTGACTACACCGGCCTGCTGTTTAGACCAGTGGTTTTCAATCACTGTGTCGGGACACATTACTATGCCGCTACACAGTGGTTAGTGTGTCGCAGAGAGCCAGGAAATGGCTGGATTTGGCCTGGGGGGGTGAGCTGGTGTGTCCTGTCGCAACCTGCAAAAGGTTGAGAACCACTAGTTTAGACTAAGGCGATGTGAACAGTATTGTGAACCGCAGTGTTGCACTGTATCTTCCTGGTGTGGATGCTTTAGGTGAGAACTTAAAAGTCCCAAATTTGAACTTACGTAGTCCTCTTTGCAGACAGAGTTACTTGTGACATACTGTAGCAGGAGTGAAGGAACAAGTCTTAAGTATTTAGTATCCAGATTCTTATCAGGCTGTTACTATTATAAGTGTGCTATGTCCCACTCCCTGTGTGACCGCCCCATGGCATCCCACAGCTGTGTGCTTCATGCTTATATTAGGGTGTGAGAATTTTCACATGGCAGGATGTTTTATCTTGAGCGAACAGTTGGGTTTTCTTCCTAAAACAAAAGGGTGGGTTAATGAGGAGGAAACGGCTTCCAATGATGCCTGCCTTTGATTTCATAACTGTAAGCTCCATTCTCTATTAGTTACCATAGGAACCGAGATATATAAGAATTGCCATAGTGGATCTATCTAGCTCAGTATCCTGTCTGTGACAGTTGCTGGTACAAGCCTCTTCAGAGAAAGGTTTGAGAAACCCTGCAGTTGGCAGTTATGGCATAACCTACCCCAGGCATAGCCTAAATAGTTACGCCCCAATAATTTGAGGCTGGAGTAGGTAGACAGGGAACAGAACTTTCTCAGGAGTCAGCCGAACACTGGAATGAACATGCCAGCACAAAACTCCCCACCTTGTACAACAAATGCAATGCAAATTTCTTTGCCTTTTCTAACAAACACAGAGCAACGTCAGTGTATTCATATATTATTATTTTTTAAAATTTCTAAAATACAACACTCCACATACTGCTCCCCCTGAAGAGAGGATGAGAGAATGAACATATGACAGATGTCAGTCAGAGTGCTTAATGCATTACCGGAAGGCTCTCAGATACCACCGTGGTGAATGTGGTATAAGCACCTGAACAGAACTGAAGAGAATTAAGCCTTGGAGCATGAAGGTTTATATCTCTTTCAAAAAATGTTTATTTTTCTTTAGTATTTATTATAACAGTTCTGGATATTCATATCCATATAAATATTTGGTTCCTGTCTGAATCCTGCTAAGCTCTTGATCTCAATGATATCATGTGCCAATGAGTTCCACAGATTAATTGTGTACTGTGTGGGGAGAAAAAAGTACCAAGTCTGTTGTCACCCTTTCACGTCACTGTCACATTAGGGAGAGAATACTATGTGAAACCATAGTTATCACAAATGAATTTACAAATTAGTCTACTACAGAGAGAGATGACAAACTGTATAAACATTGCCAAACTCTAAAGGGTGGTAACATCAAATATCCAAAATGTCTGAAATCAATACAACAAGTATTTATCCACTGTAGGGTTCTAAGGAACTGTTTAAGGTTTTTGACCCCTGTGTGCATTATATTATTGTCCAATTCAAAGCAACAATACAAAACTGAATGCATATATAGACAGCTGCTCAGATGAAACTGATTTTTATTTCCACTTGAAGATCAGAGCCAACAGCTAGTTTCGAAAGCTATTGATGCTGCCATTGGTCACCACCTGAAACATTAAACCTTAATTTTGGCTGCTTCCTTCAGGAAAGCTGCTTCGTAGATGTAACTCCAACCCTGCCGGACTCTGAAGACTCAGCATTCCTACTACAACCTCTCATTTCACTCTACTATACTCTCCCTAGTTTGGAGATGCTCACATGATGGTTGTTTTTTACCCCATGCCATCCAATCCTATTTCTTCTGCCCCAGGTCTTTCCTTATATCTGTCTTTCCCACCCCATCAGTCCCTAGTCAGAGTACCTCTTTCCTAGTCTCTGGGCCCTAGTCCAAAGGAAAGATGACTCACACTGCAAAATAAGTAGCAGAACAAGCTGTGAAGTAGGTAGGGTTGTGGCAGAACTGTGTAGTACTCTGTGTTTATACAGTGCCTAGCACTAGTTTGGATACTATAAACTACTGTAATAAATAATAATGAATTTTAGTAAAATCTGGAGCAGACAGAAAACCCTCCTTCCTCTCATCTCCTTTCTTACTGCCAGAAACAGCAGGCACATACAACATCTTTGACTTGACAAGCTCAGCATTCATAAACTTATTACATTAGTTCTTCCATTTAAAAATTGTTGGCATTCAGTAGTGAAGTGGGAACCTGATACTATGAAGTACCAAGAACCTACTGAGAAGTGCTAGGTGTCTTTAGTTCCCATTCTCTTTCTCTGGTGTAAATGGATCTTTGGATGTAAATCCATCAAATATTTGTGGACTGGTCTCATTTTCACCCCCCACCACTGGTCATTACTTAGCCAAGTTATTCATATTTTTTTCTTCTATTCTAGCCTGCCTTCTTATCCCCCTGCAAACGGCCTGGATCCCATGGTGCCTTCCTGTTAACATGATTTTATGGGCTAGATCCTCAGCATATGCAAAAAAATATTGTTCAAGTTAAGTCAATAGAGAAATGCTGATTTACAGAATCTAGCTTTACATAGTCTCAACTTGCATTAACTCTTCATTCAATGGAAATTGGCACAAAACAGGAAAAAGGTGAAAGGGGAATGAAAATATGGCAAATATTATGAAGCTGACTAGGTTCCCCATATTGTTGAGCACATGCATAGCCTTCTACCAGAACTCCCAGAGAAATAAGAATGCATCAATAGTCACTAACCAGTTTGTAAATGAACTGCAGCCAATGACTCATTTAGGTAACAAGCAAACAATTTTGTTCTGATTAATGGCATTATAAGCGGCAGTCAATTAGTTATGAAAACATCTGTAAATAATTTTTTTTAATTAGCTGCCAAAGTCTGACTGATTCCATGTGTCTTGTCAAGCAATGGTGCATTTCCAGCTAATCATACTGTTGTACTATAATGCAGGAACATTACTATTTAAAAACAACATTACTGCTCAGTAATAATATAAACAGCATGAGATTCTGATGAAAAGAATTTACTGTATGATTTTCAGAGAGGTTAAATACATGCAGTTTTCACTGAATTCAACAAAGAAATGCAGATACTTAGTACTTCTGCAGACCTAGTCCTTATTTACAGTACTAGTACACTGTACGATCAGGCATACCAGCCATAAATCTTACTATTTTTACACATAATTATATAGTCAGAGATCTTGATTGCATGAAATAAAAACTCTGATGTCTTTGTTTATTCCTCAATGCATAATTGCGTATAGAATCCCAACACCACTGAATCGGTCTGCAGGTGTGATCACTATCATCTGAACCAAGCAAATGACACTGGGGAAGAGAATATTCCTGTGAAACCAAATTGGGAATGGAAGGAAAAGAAAAGAACTAGAGGCAAAACTTGGAGAGTGCAACCAAGCAACAAACCAAAACCAGAAAATGACCACGGCCCAAGCAGTGTCTATACTACAGAATGGGTGCATGACAAGTTTCCTTAAAGGGATATTACTATCGCACATCTATTTTACATGGAAGGCAGTCAGATACTATGAGGATAGCCAGTAGTACAAATGACAAAAAGGTAGATTTTGGTAATGAAATACTGGTTTTCAGAAAGTCAGTGGCACTGACTTTCCATCAACATCAGTGAAGCCATGATTTAACCCGAGGTATTTTATGTTTGGGGTACCATTGAACATGCCTTGAAGTGGCCTGATTTACAGCCAGTGATGAACATCTATCCCTTTAATCATTACAGGTTCAGAAAAATAAGGACTAGTCTATACAAGCAGTTGGTGTGCAGCAAGCTGGGTGTAAACCTACCTTGCTGCACAGTAACTATCCATGTGGATCCTGCTGTTGCACACAAAAAGTTTCATAGTGCACTTTTATCCCATTTTGAAAGGAAGACTTAAATCTTCATTTGCAGCACACCGAGAGTTACATTCTCACAGCAAACAGCTTCCCATTCACAACTAAATTACAAAAAAGGCCCTGCTTATTTCCAAAATTGCTCTCACTTACTCCAGCTGTTCTCGCGTACCTCTCCTCTTTACCTTGCTCCCTCTGTTCATTTAACACTGGCCTTCTCACCATTCTTCCATGCAATCAGGCCATGGCTGGGAAGAGAACCATCACTTCTACACCTCCTGTCATCTGGAACAGCCTTTCCAGATCTTTCCATCCCACTGACTCATATCAGCTCTCTGCTGAAAGTGCCTTTCTTCCTTTTACATGTGACTCAATCTCTCCTTTTGCTCTTTGTTTTAATTAACTCAGCAAAATTACTATTTACATTTAACTCTGCTTTTCTTTAGCTTTGTGGGGATAGCATTATTGTTCAAGAGACACAGTAAAATACTTATGCACCATATGAGATTTTTGTTGGGAGCAATGTTAAAGGGAGACACAGCACATTAAAACCTTTGAATGGATTTCCAGGCTGAAAGACAGAAACTTCCTAATGGGGGTAATCTCTTAATTCCCCCACATCACTTACAGTACTGCCCTTATAATAGAGAAGCAGAATATAAGGTGATGCTGTACTGCTTGCCTACTCACGCGTCCCTAACAAGGGCAGTAAAACTGTTTTTAGCACCCACATGATTCCACAAGATAGCTTGTTAAAATCCAAATGAATCTGTCAGCAAAAGAACAGGGATTAATGTGACAAAACATCTGCCTATGTCAACAAGCAATGTCAAGGGAAACGAAGCTCCACCAGACACTGATCCGTGCATCTTACTATCTACACTCTGCCACTGACTCCTCTGTGACAGCCGGGTGCACTTGCTAGATGTGTTTGTTTCTTCTTCACACAGTCATGAAGAGCACAGGGCTTATTCTATGGGAGGCTCCATGACAGCTGTGCCTTAGGAGTTTTTGCTGAAACCATTTATAGTGCTATAAATGCTTCTCTCCCATAATATGAATTCATAAAGGTTGTTTCTCCTGAGGAGGCAATTTACTTACTTGGGGTAATTCCTCTGCTGAAAGTTTGGTAGAATCTCTGTGTCCTGACTTGAATGGAGAAGCAGTAAATCTCGAAATCTTTCTGTCAAAGGGGGAAAAAACAATTATCTAAGGATGTGACTGCACGTTATAAAAGTTGAAGCCAGTAGTAAGCAAGCAACATCTTACACACATTCTCTTCTACAGCATTGTTTTAACTAAGGTACAAAAACTGGATCATTAATAATCAAATCACTTCCACTAATACACTGCAAATTACTGCATCCACTAGAAATCATTCTTTTCTATTACATTTTATAATAATAATAATAATAATAATAACTTTTGTACTTTCTATAGGTTATTTTTTGTATTCCAAGGCCATAGCATGTGAAAGCCACAACTAATGCTACTAGCGTCTTACTCTAGGTCTTATTCTGATGACAGTCTAATTCAGAAAGGAACTTGCCAGGTCCATTCATTAAAATTGTCTCCAAAAAGAGGTCAATTCTAAAGGTTAAGTGTCTAAGTTGATTTGATTAGATCTGTCAACAACTTTTGATATAGCTGGCCAAGATACACTGAACACATTCCTGACAAGTTTGCATGGTAGATGGGGGCAGTGGCTTCATTCCTGCCAGTCTAAAGGGTCTCAGAGATTCACTTCTCATCCATCCATATATCCTTATGTGTGGTTTCTCAAAGTTTCCATTGTGTCATGCCACCAGCTGAAGATGAGTAAAATGCCATCCATACACTACACTACACTACACTACACCACACCACACCAACCCCCACCTCTTTGGCTCCTTTTCTCAGATTCTCACGGCACAGTATCCCGTGCCTAGCTGAGACAGGGATCTAGATAAGACTGACATACAGTCCTTAAAAGATGGAGGGGAGTCTGACAGGGAGGGGAAGTTAGAGTCAGGAATTGGTGCGGGCTATGTCTACGCCTTACCCTCTCAATGAAGCTTGCCATTTTCAATTATTTTTTCAACTGTCTTTTCTTGAGAAGTGTAGCCTTGATAATGGTGACTGTACTACATCTCTCCAGAACCTTGCTGTCTCTAGGTTAGTACGCTACACTGCACACTACAAACGTGGCCAAAGACCCACTGAAGTCAATGGGTGTTTTACTATTTTACTGTTTTACTAGAAGCAGAATCGGACTCTATTGGCTGCTTCGGCCAGTATAGAAGGCAACAGTGAATCTAACCAGTGAAATGGAGGGTAAGTACATTAGAACTATGGGCAAACTGCAAGGGCATCCCACCTCTTTCCCAACGCAATTCAAGTAACTGGTACTAATTTGTACAGGCCAAAAGGGACCCAGCTACCATTATAGATAACAATGCCTGACATCAGAAGGACCACATTTATCAATAGTCCTTAGATATGGATGATAGATAACTGGAAGGAGGGAATTTTCTATGGCAAATACCTGGCTGTGGAACCCACTCCCCCAGCCACTTCCGGAATTTGAGTTTGTCAGTCTTCAGAACATATGACATGTATTTGGATAAAATCATCTGGAGAGTTTAAATTAGTGTCTGATGCACATTTCTTGAAGACACTCAGCCAGAGATAGATGTTGCCTATAAAGAATCCTACAGCAAAGCAGAACTCTTCTGATTCAGGATATAGATCACCACAAAATGGAATATCACTCTGTGTTTAAGTGGCTAGCAGCTGCCTCTATGGGAAATGGAATTAAGCTCACATTTTCAATTTTCTAAAATGCACATTGAGAGAGAGACACATGTGAAGTGCTATTAGTTGAACAGTCCCCAAATTGGGGCATGAATTTGACCAAAAACTATCTTTTTTGCCACCCCACCTCTTTTATTCCCATACTTCCTCGGTAAACTAATCTGTAAATCTTCTACACATATGGGTCTCAGCAGATGCCTGTTCACTGGGGAGCTATACTATATTTTAACTAACTGAACGTTTCAAATGTTGCACTCATTGACCTAAGAATCTCCAACTCTTCCCTTTGAGATTTTAGCTTCCTGCACTAACGAATTACACTCTACAATATCAAGCAACATTTAGTAACTACTGACAGATGTACTATGGGCAATGTGTTTTATTTGGGGCTTGAATTATTCTTTCAAGAGTCAGAACAGAGCCAATGCCTCCCAAACATTCCAGTTTACCCTACTTATTTCATGGGTGGTATACATTCCCAGTGAGGAAGAAGGGAATATTCACTATGTCCTATTAAGAAGACCTAGAGCTGACTGAAAACCTTGCATCAATCTTTTTTATTTAATAGAAAACCCAATTTTCCACCAATGATTCTTTGCGTGTGTGAGGGAGAAAGAAAATGTCTACTTTCTATGGAAATTTTCTTTTCTGGACACAAAGCTGAGTGCCCAAAAACAGCAGTGTTATTGAACAAAGACCAAAGCATTTCAACTTTGAACTACAGCCACAATTGCTTCACCGGATCTGCAGCCCTCACCTGCCCATTCCCCTTTATAAGCTAGGCTTCCTGTCCAGAATACAACTCCCAGGATACACTGCAGCCATGTGATTATCATGACTCCCTATCTACTCTTACCAAGATGGGATAGTGTGGTGCACCATGGGAGATGTAGTCTAATCAAGGAGGCTGGCCAACAGAAAACAATGGAAGCATGAGACATCTCAAGAGCAACTACCATAAATAATCATGGTGGCGTATTCAGGCCAGAGTACCAATAAGACTTAGTCATCTAAAAGTCTAAAACAGTGTTTCTGCACCTTCAGTGGACCGGGGAACACCTAAAGGTATTAATTACTTTACACAAAACACCTGATGACAATTTCTCAAAAAAGCTGGTATATTTTGGCTGTAGCTTATGTACTTCATATTCCTGTGAAAACAATTCAGGAAACCAAATTAAATACAATTTTATGACTATAACATGTTTATTTTTTTAAAATAATAATCATGCACACAACTTAAAACTGGAAATAATATTACTCAAGTTTTAATGGGAATTTTTCACTTGCATGTTTGAAAGAAGTACATCTATTCTAGGAATAAGGGTTGTTAAAGAAGCGATTTTAATGCTGGCGGTAATAGCAGCGGGAAATTTAAAATGCTCTAGCTGCAGCCAAGAAGGAAGGCGGCGGCAGACTCCAATACGCCTGGAAGCTTTGCTTTGGCTTATGTATTTAAAATCTTCCAGGCAAGTGTTGGCTGACCACGTTGCTCCTTCCCCTTGCCCCAATTAGCTCCTCCCTTCCCCCACTTCCCTGCCAACAGGGAGGGGTTGAGTCAGTTGCAGAACCTCTTCACTATGCTCAAGAGCACCGGCATTCCACAGAACACAGGTTGAGAAACACTGATCTAAAAGCACTGGCAAGAGACAGCCAATAACAAATCAGAAGCCCGCAGGCAAGTTAAGAAGGCTTGCCTACATCATCATAAGAGAATGATGAGTGAAGCTAGGAATGAAGAGTAGCACCTGAGTAGTACCCTGGGGCAGTTATCTTGTATGTTTGTGCACTAGTTCAAAAGTGCAAACAGCCAAATTATATGTTTATTGACTAACCATTTAAAGACTGATGCTGCAGGAGTCTTCCTGCTCCACATGGGCTGAAACAGACTACAACAGTGACTGGCCTTTGAACAGTATATGCAAGGTGCCCAGGCCTACAATATGTTCAGGGGAAGGGGCACTCCATCTACCCCATGGACACTGGTTACAAGGCGGGCTTTAATTTATCAACCACGGATTGATCAATACAAGTTATATATACACATTAGAAATATTCTCTAGTTTAGTTTTCACAGGGTCTTGAAAATATAATGTATAAGGGAAAGTAATTGCTTCTGCTCACTTTGAAAAGGGCCTCATGGACAGGTAGGACACCTCTCAGCAGGGGATAAACATGTCATACCACCAGTGTTTGTCTGAAACAGTCCACAGTGTAGGTGACACAACCCAAGGCAAACAACAAGCTATATTTCTGCTTTCATCTTCCCCTTCTCTCTTTTTTCCCTGTGCCCCTGGACTCTCTCTTTAATCCAGGTCACCTAGCTGTTCTGCAGTTCTGCATTTGACACGTTGATCTTGGGAATGGTTTCAAGTAAAATGATTGTACTGGCCAACGATGGGATGGATTGGGCCAAATCACACCAGCTGCACAACTATCTCTCTGGAGACTGCTTTCTAGATAAATTGGAGGAAACCAATTCAGACTATGGCCAGTTTCCCCATGTGGATGGAGCTTTGCTCTAAATATAGAATATGCTCTCCCTTCTGTGCTAATACCTGGGCTAGGAATACCTTTTCAAACAACGATGCATGCATGCATCCTACAACCTCATCAAGCATGTGCAGCCTCCATCTTCTGAAAATTATTCATTAGGAGAAAAAAGTACCATTAATGCCATTCTCTTTCCCTCCTCCTTCTCCAGGGCCTGCACGCATCCACCTATGTCTAAATCAGATTCAGTTCTTTGGGGCACGGTATTGCAACTTTATTGTATTTGTTTATATTTAAATAACTAAAAAGATACCTATTGGAGGCTCTAAGCACACTAGCATGCCACTACCACAACTAATCAAACCTCAAAAGCATTAAAATAATCAATTCAACATGATCTCACAAAGGCAAACACCAAAACTCCTCTCCATCCCTACTAAACATTTTCAGTTCCCATCTGCATCTGCAGTTTGAGTACACAGTAGCTCTGCAAACACAGATCCTATTCTGCTTTGGCTGCATGTCTCCAAAATATCAGGAACACTCAGTTACACTCATGCAATTCCATTTACTTCCATGGGATTCCTGTGTGTATAATGGAGAAGAGAATATGGCCAGAGATGTTTTAAGATTTTATTCTGACCTCTGAAATTCATATATGCTTTCTCTCTCTCTTTCACACATACACACGCAAAATCAAGACAAAAAAAAAGTTAAGAATTAACAGGCTAAACAGCTATACAAATCCTCACCAACAAAATATGTCTTCTAAACGTTAACAATTTACAAAGGCAAAATGGTGCAGTTCAAATGATATTTTCCTTCTTAATTATACCACCATCCATGACATTCTCAAATAGAACTGTGTGAAACAATCATCGCTAAGAATAATAAATGGTAATGACTGGAAAATATGGCATAATAAACGATGTGGCCTCAAAGGGTTCCAAACTATTTACCAAACCATGTTTCCTTATTCCAAAATGCACTATCAGTGATAAAAAGTGGCTGGAATGGAAATCATATCATTATGATAATACTTCGCGTCTCTCTAACATTTATCAGCCAAAGAGCTCAACGTGCATAACGCTTAAATTGCACAAAAATCTCTGGGAGGTATATGGGCATTATTTTCTTCATTTTATAAACAGGCATAGTGTGACAAAGAGAGGTGCTGAAGAGGTGCACCTCATTAATTTAACACTTCAAAAGACCATGCCATAAGTCATTGCCCAAGGTCACATAATGCCTGGGGGACAGAGCTGGAATAAAAATCCAGATCTCCTGACTCCCATTCCTGTACCCAGCTCTCTGTCTATGAATTACATCACAGGATTTAATAACAGTAGATCATCTATACTAGTGAATGCAGAGGAACCTATTTCGGTTGCTATAATGCAGAGTGACAATAGATCCGTTAAGTGAGAACAATGGACAGTTACAATTTGAAGTGCAGTTTTCCTCAATATCCAGGCCTCCTCCCTTTTTTTGAGAGCTTTACATTTCCCTGAACTCTTAATGAAAACACTATGTGCAATGGATCTGATTAACAACAGTACTGTACAACTGAAGTGAATTGCTTTTTATGGGATATGAGGCTGCTTAAATACATCTGTATAATTACCAACTTTAAAAAAAAAAGCAACATTAGTAAAAATGAACAGATATGTTATTAGAAAGCTATTGTAAAATGAGTGAAGTGCAAAAGCAATAATGCTTTCCTATGTCAGGTATGCAGAATAGAACATTGTGGTCCAAATGCTTAGCTCACTCCAAATTATCCCCATAGTGACACACTCATACCTTGTAATATTTGTAATTACACATCTGTAATTACTTATAGCACTTCTGCTTTCATCTGAGACACTGGTCTCAGTTCTACTCTAAACTACATGGGGGTTTGCAACCCGCATCTACTTCAAACTTAAAAACACTGCTTAGTTCTGTGTAAGTCTATCCCTGTTTTGTGCATCCCACATTTTGTTATGAATAACTCCTTCAGATGCTGTTTACGCTGTATCTTGCAATAAAATATTTTTTTTTTTTTTTGCAAAGCCAGCTTTCCTAACACTGTCAAGTGCTTTAAAATGAAACCCAGATCCTTCACTCAAGTCTTGTCTCCAAGCCTTGTAAATTTAGAAGCGCTGCCATAAGTGTTCCTCAGTGCCCTATTCAAAAAAAAAAGTTGGAAGGGTTTAAGATGATGTTTTTCCCCATTAAGGGCTATAAAATGGCAACTGTGATGAGCAACAAGAGGTCACAAGAGTGCAGTGTACAATGTTTTGTTGTCTGAGAATTTCTGAAGTTAAGGAAGTGCTGAACATTCATCTCCTCTTGAAGAAAGTCTGTATTACAAATATTCTAGGTAAGATTGAGTCTCCTTTCCCCGCAGCTCAGTGAGACAGAACATTCATAAGTGGTTAGAACACAAACCACAAAATCCCCTGAAACAAATTCCTTTTGCTATTACTAACATAGGAAACCATTTATATCAGCCCTAACTGCTATAATTTGCACACAATTAATCCATCCTGTATTTAGTTCACATATGTAAGAATGTAGACCTCCACCACTCCCTTCTTCAGTAACTTACCCCATACAACAGAACGATTTGCCTGTACTATTATTTGTAGAGCTGGTCTGAAAATACATTCTCCCATGGAAATTCTAAAAGTCTTAGTTAAAACTTGAAACTTGCAAGTTTTCATTCAAAGTCTTTTGATTCGGGGCCAGGTGATGACAAAACAAAATTTTCCCTGAAAAACAAGCACTTAGTGAAAAAAATGTTTTGTCAAAAACCTAATTTTTCACTGAAAAACAGTTTTGAGGGAATTATTTTCCATTAGCTCTAAGTATTTTTATTACCGTATCATATATAGGCCCCAAATTGAAATGTCTGTCCCATTCTGCTATGTGTAGTAGAAAGAGTCTGAGACTATGTCTGTGGGAAGTGGAGAGCCATTTAATCGACCCAGAAATCGACACTACTAATCCACCTCTGCCAGATGGAACAACAATGCTGTGACTGAAGACACCGTAGTAAGCAGAAGTTAGGAAGTTGGTGGGGAGATAGTTTACACAGATACATAAAGTAGCTTGCATATCTCCTGTCAGTGGCTACTGAATGTGGTGTCAAGTGTAGACATAGCCTGAGACATGAGGCCTAATACAACAGGCCAGGTATGAGGCCTGAGGCATAGCGTAACAGGCCAGATACGAGGTAATGGTATCAAGTGAAGTTAGCAGAAGTCATGCTGAGAATGCTGGCAGACTCACAGTAAATGGCAAGAACAGAGCTGGTAAAACAAATATTCCACATTCCAGAGAAATGCTAGGCACAAGCACATTCCAGAAAGGTATCAGGACATCCTAATACCCCAGAGATAACAAGGGCTCACTGACCTCTCCAATGACAGAGTCTTGTTAATATAATGAATAGAGATGTTTTGACAGAGCCACATGATATAAGGTAATGGCTAGTATTTTACAATGTCAAAGGGTGGTACCTTGCCATGTCCAGAGGTGGCAACTACAGATGTCAGAGGGGTGATACGAAGCTTATTTGTATCAATATATAAAAGACAGTCTTCTAGAAAATATCTTTGGTCAACTGAGCGAAAACGGAAAGTCCCACCATTCATGCTGCTGGTCCATTGTAACAAGCGAACAATGTGTTCACGATCCTATAGAGTCTATGGGATATTAGGACTGTGCTTGTCCACAATGTTTATTTCTCTTGTGAAGGTAGAGCTTAACTCTGCAACAAAAACTCATAACATATGCTAGAGGTATAATAGTGCTTAGAATGAAAAAAAAAAAAAAAAAAGTTATACTACAATTTAAAAAAATAACAACAATCTGACCTTTTAACTTAAATGTTTTAAGCCTTAACATTGGTGCTTGCCCTGAAAAGCCTGGGCTCCCACAACAAAGGGCTCCTATTGTGTCTGCTCAGAGTTGAGTGTAGTAGCATTTGGGGGAATTCTACTTGTGCTCTCTCCAGTCCTTATATAAACCTATGTGGGGGAGCCAGAGCCAGTCTAATACTGGAATTAAGTTACTAGTTTATTTATCAGAACAAGGAGTCCTGTGGCACTTTAAAGACTAACAAATTTATTAAGGCATAAACTTTGGTGGGCTATCACCCACTTCCTCAGATGCATGAAGTGAAAAATGCATATGTTAGACATATACACACATGCAAAGAAGGATGAGTCACATTATTATCTGGAGGGTTAACAAAGTGGGTGATAGACCATGAAAACGTATGCCTCAATAAATGTTAGTGTTTAAAGTGCCACAGGACTCATTTGTTTGGCTGAAATAGACTAACACAGCTACCCTTCTTGTTTATTCATGCATTTCATTAAAAAAATAAACATTGAAGATTTAAATGCACTGAGACCAACATGTGGCCATGATTTCAATGAATATGTTTGAAAAAAATCAAACACTGGCAGGGATAACTCATCTTCATTTGCCCGTTGAAGACTATATCAAATCTTATGGATTCCTTGCACGTCAGAGAGAGAGAAACTTTATAAGAAACCCAACATTATTAACCAGATCCATTAAGATGCCCACAAGTGTAACATACGTTTATACATATTTGTCCAAGTGAGCAGCAGCTATCCCCACTTTGCATCTGGCATTTTCCAAAAGCAGCAACAGAATACTGGAATGAATTCCATCCCAGGCTGAAACTTTGCATCCAACACCAGCAGATCTTATGCGAAGTACCAGCTGGCATGTCCATTCACATTTGGCCTTATTTTAGACCTTAAGTACTGAATCATTTCAAAAACTGTTTCCAAATGCACATTCATTATGGCACTCAAGAGAAATACACAACTAAATACAATATAATGGCTTGAGACATTTAAAATTAGAGTGGACAAAGCACTAGAACTGTAGGGAATAATCTTTTGCTTGCAGGGTTGGACTCCTGGCCTTTTCCATCTGTAATTTCTGTGATATCCAAAAGCTGTTTAGAGGCTGTTAAAAGGCCATTACAGGGATCATCTCCTTCATCCATTGTTCCTTACATCCTCAAACCATACAAAAGTGAACAAAGTGTGGTCACATTCCATTCCAAAAAAACACTGAAGTACTAATAGGTTCAGGAACCTAGGTGGTAGTGCAAGGGAGGAAAGAGAGAGATGGATATATATATATAAATATTGGTTCAAAGTATTGTTAAATGTCCCCACTCCTTTGTAACTTTTTTAGATCACATAGCATTCCACTCATGAAACAAATGCTGTGGCCTCAGTTTTGTGAAATGGAAAATATGCCATTTTAATTCAGTGGTTCCTTGTTTTGTGCTAGATGTTCCTCTTGGTGGCTACATTTGTTTTGAAAAACTTCAGAAGCGAGCAAGTCCACACAGGCAGGGAATGAACAGCATAAAGAGGAAGGATGGTCCACTGGTAAGGGCATTTATCTAGGACTTGAAGGCCTGGGTCCAAATCACAGTTCCACCACTCCTTCTTGTGTGACCCTGAGCAAGTCACTTAGTGTATGTCTACCCTGCAGTGAGGCTCGGAGCCTGGGTCAACGGTGCTCTGGCCCTAAAAACAGCAAGCTAGAGGTTGTGACTTGGGCTGGAACCTATACTCTGAAGCCCACCTCTCTCTCCTCGCTTCAGAGCCCGATTCCATGATTCAGCATGAATATCTACATAGCTGTTTATAACATTGCAGTGCAAGCTCCAGACAATGGTGTACAAAGGCGGGGGTGTTGAGGGGTGGTGGGGTGCTGGCAGACTCTCACCAAACCCTTCACCAGCTTCTGCTGCCTGACAGTCATCAACAGCAGAGCCGAGTGTAGGCGAGTATCAGCGAGATAAGGGCTGAGCTGGATACACTGGAACTGGCTGCCTTAAGGGGAAAAAAAGGCAGGACAAGCACTTATTTGCCAGTAAGAACTATCTATATTAACACCACCTCCCCTGCAAAAATACAGAACAAAGCTGGCCCTGCAAAGCTCAACTGCCTGAGCAGTGAGCACCGCATACTGGGTAAGAGTGGGGGGGGGGAGGCAGCAGAGGCAAGCCTGCATTTGCAACCCTCCCCCCAAAAAAACTCTGCCTCCCACTTTCCCCGCTTCACAGATACAGACCCCCTCCCTATGGCAACTGGGGGGTGGTGCCAGGACACATCTTGCCCTGCACAGCTGGGGAGGGCACACAAATGTAGGCTTGGCCCCCGGGCGCCAGATATCCTTGGTATGCCACTGCCCCACAAGCCTAAGAAGACCAAGACTGCTGTGGGTGTGAAGATGCAATGTAGACGTGCCCTTGGTCACCTCAGCACCTCATCTGTAAAATGGGGATAACAGCACCTCCAACCTCATGTTGTGAGGATAAATACATTAAATATCAAGGTGCTCACATACTATAGTATATGGGGCCATACAGTCATGGAAGATAAACAGAATTATCTGCCAATACAGAGGGATAAAGCCATATTAATATGTACCCTGAAGAGCCAATGTCTTTTCAGTGTTTCCAATCCCTGTCAAACCAAAAAGCATAAAAAACAATAGAAGCAAGGTTTGAATAAAGGAACAAAAACATATATAATATAAAATTGTACCACTGCCATTGTATTTTCAACTCTGATGTTTTCCAATTTTATTACAAAAGCCTCCCCCCCCCCTTCACGCCCCCATAGCTGCACTGAAAACACATGGCACTGCAAACTGATCACATCTCAGCTGGATTCTAATTAAGCTCCTGTTTTCTGTATAAACTTCAGTAGTCAGCTGGAAGAAATAGATCACAGGAAGAAATGCATGACTTTTCCCAAGACCTCACCATATCTGAGATTCCACGTCCTATCACATCTCATGAAATGCAATATCAAAATCACTACATGAAGATCTTTTGAATGATGGACAAATGAAATAAGCCACAAGATATTAGTTTTTTCTATTGCATTCAGATGCATGGCACAAAGTAAAGCATATGTACTAAGTAATACGTTCAGCTAGTGTTTTGATTTCATTCTACATCCATTTCCCCTATTTTTGTCTTAAATCTGAGCTATAGAAGTCACTGCTGATTACCCTTAGGATATTGGCTGGCTAAAGTTAGCCACAGTTTAGAGACTAATCTTAATACTTTTCTGCTTTAGTTAACATTTAACTTATTTTTTCTATGTTCACAATCTATAGATTCTGAGATCCTTGTAATAATATCAGTGGGAGTTTTGTCTCAGTAAGGACTATGGGATTTTTTCCTAGATAGCCTTTTCCACCTTTAATTTCCATGATTCTAGGAACGTAATGGGAATACTAAATATAGTACTTTTGACATGGTACAGTGTCTGCTCCTTCTCAAGTCAACAGCAACATTTCTCACTGATTTGAATGGGAGCAAAACTATGCTGTACACGTTACTGTGCGGCATTACATTAGTGAATCATGCTGAAACATTTTCCAGATTAAAACCCAGTTGGTTAAATGTTATTGCGACCACAGTTCCTTTTACAATCCTTGGGAAAGGTGTGCGGCAATGTACTTTTCCAACAGGAATGTTTTTGCAGTTCCTCAAATCATTTTGCTGTCTGCCTAGCTAGCTTGTAGTTAGATTTCATCCATCTATACATCTAGATTTTCACATGATGCCAGCAGCATGTGCAGGAGTAAAAATTTGAATGATTTTAGAGGAGTTTGTTTTGTGCCCCCGCGACAGCCCAGGAGACCAGAGGAACTCTGTGCCTCTTGTCACGGCCCCAAGGAGCTCACAATCACCTTGTGGCCCTAGTGCCAGAGGACCTATCAGCGCCAACCACTGCCCCAGAGCTGGAGTTCTGTGCCCCTGCCAATTATTGGTGAGACAATGCCCCTGCTTGCCCCGCCCCCCCAACTTTGTGCACATCTCTGTATGATGTCCAGAGTGCCTTCCCCAGAGCATGAAAAATTCCAAAATCCTCCAAGGAATCAATTCACCATTATAAATCAAGCAAAACAAAATGCCTAAGAGGAGAAGTAACGTCTGCTGCAAACAGAAATGGCAAAAGATAATGAATTATGAGCTAAACAGAATTATTGGTTTACTTACTAGGAAATGACAATTAGCAAAATTAGTTATCTATGCTATACAATTATGGGGCTCATTTACACTAAAAACCTCATTACACCATAAAATAGTACACATTAGAATAAATTGCCATTCTTCAAATTATTATTACTTGATGTTTTAAAAAACCATCACTGCTGAGCTAAAGCCCTAGAATGATACTCACCTCTCTCCATTCTGAAAGTTGACCATTTATTTCTGCTTGTTTCTTATCTAGTTAACTAGTTACTGATCCAGGAGAGAACCTTCCCTCTTATCCCATGACTATTTACTTTGGTGAAGAGCTTTTGGTGAAGAACCTACTCAAAGGCATTCTGTAAAGTACACTCCCTCCATTGGATCACATTGTCCATGTGCTTGAATTCTAGTAGATTGGTGAGACATAATTTCCTTTTACAAAAACCATGTGGACTGCCCTCCCACCCCCACCAAAAATCATATGAATCTGTGTGTCTGATAATTCTGTCCTTTACTATGGTTTTAACCAATTTGCCCGGTAATGAAGTTAGGCCTACTGGCCTATAATTCCCAGGATAACCTCTAGAGCCTTTTTTAAAATTGGCATCACTTAGCTATCCTCCAGTCATCTGGTACAGAAGCTGATTTAAATGGTAGGTTACATACCACAGTTAGAAGCTCTACAATGTCAAATATGAGTTCCTTCAGAACTCTTGGGTGAATGCCATTTCATCCTGCTGACTCATTACTGTTTAATTTAGCAATCTGTTCCAAAAGCCTCTCTACTGACACCTCAACACCTCAATCTGGGACAGTTCCTCAGATTTGTCACCTATTTGGGAATCTCCCTCACATCCTCAGCCATGAAGGCAAATGCAAAGAATTCATTTGGTTCCTCTGCAATAGCCTTACCTTCTTTGAGTGTTCCTTTTGCATTTCAATCATCCATTTGCCAAATATCTCAAATATTGATGGTTCTGCTGAATAACCAGCGTTGCAATAAATAATATAAACAATTATTTTAATGTAGTGTATTCTGTATCAATTTAGTAAAAATTTTGCATAACTTATAAGCCAAAGGTCACAATACTTTTTTAAGGTTCTCTGTCATTGCAGTCTCACTGTTACCAAGAAGCAGGATTCAAAGCAGAAAGATCTGCAGAAAAGTGGGTTTGGAGGCTGGTGTATATGTAATGTCAGTGAAATGAAATCATGGTGATCACTGGCTTGTCAGAGGTTGCATTTCACAGAGATTGTGCCAAACCACAGTTAACTACTGTCACAGCTCACCCTCCTCTACTTAGCATGACCCTCATGCCTTTCATCGCACACAAGGCTGCAACACCATTTACATTTTTTTATTTGTAATTACCATTCTGTTGAAATCTCTCACATGGTTGTATTGTCTTGTTATATTAATCACCTTCTAAATATTAGTTAGCTATGAGTCACATATCTCATTATAGGGTCCCATGTTCCTCATATTACAATAGTCAATTTTTGCTCATGCACCAAAAATGAACAAGGAAATGCCTTAAATTCTACCAGGAAACTGGTCCATTTTTGCTTATCTCAGTAGTCTGTGCAATATTCTGGTTAATTTGGTGGACACAGAAGTTGCTGGATTGACAACCATACAAACCGAAGCCTTTTTTTTTTTTTTTTTTTTTAAACTATTATTATTCACAGAATGGGTACAGCAACAGAGAAATAATTCCATCTCCACACTGCTCTGCCATTGTCTCAGAGCTGATCTGGAAGGACCACCTCTCCTGGAGATGGGATAATTCAATGTCCATGCCTAGTCAATACTTGAACTCTGCTAAGTATTCAATGTGAAGTATTGGCCTCATGACACCTGTTCACCCTGTAATAGTCTGAGAACACAAAACATTTCTCATACAAACAGAGCCATCTAAAATATGCAACCATCAAGCTTCAAAAGTAAATCTTCACTGGTGACCCCTTCCCTGAATTGAGTCCTTCTGCCTTGACATTTACAGAAAATTCTAGAGGGCCAGATGTCACGATTCTAGAATTCATCATGTCTAAATGGACTGAATGGTATCATCCCTCAAGCTGTGGCCTACATCTTACTGGTTTGGGAGTATTTTAGTTTTTTATTTTAGCAGCCATGGCAGTTGATCTGCAGTGCTTGTTATAACTTGGGGTGGGAGACAAGCGGAGGAGGTGGTCTTTGCTGGTAACTACTTTAATGTGAACTCCTCGTAGGCTGCTTTGGCAAAAAAAGAAGTTAGCATAATCCTGGGATGTAAAAATGGAGAACATTGACCAAGATATTACCCATATTTAGCACTGCTGATACTAAAACTGGAACAATGAGTGTAGTTCTAGAGTGTATGTTTTTAAAAGGATGTTGAAAAGCTGGAAAGCATGCAGACAAAAGCAATTAAAATGATTTGATGTCTTGACACAGGATTTATGATGAGAGATTTAAGGAGCTCAGTCTATCTGTTTATCAAAGAGAAGGTTCAGATGTGAGTTGATCACAGTTTCCATGTAAAACAAACAAGGAGTCTGGTGGCACTTTTAAAGACTAACAAATTTATTTATCACATGAGCTTTCATGGGAGAAAATCCACTTCGTCAGATGTTTGAAGATCGGGAATTATAGAATGGGAGCAAAATAAATGCCGGGAAGTATAAATCATAGGATCTGGTCAGACTGTACCAGCAAATCTATGTACCTATACACATGTAGAAGATAACTGACTTTATGGTTCTCTTTAATCTTGCAGACAATGGAAAAACAAGATCCATTGGCTGGAAGCTGAAGTCACAACAATTCAAAGTAGAAATAAAATACTACATTTTTAATGGAATGCACTGCTCAACTACCAATTTCAGGGCTGGATTATGTTCACTATAGTACTGGAGTTGCTGGGTAAAATTCTGTGCAGTGGAGGTTTAAGCAGTAGTAGTCCCTTCTGGTCTTAAAATCTATGAAGCTATAAATAAGAGGAGGTTGTGTACTGTAACTGGAGGCTCTTCAAGATGTGCAGTCCTTATTTGGTTTCCAGACATGATTGCAGATGCCCATCATGAACCAGAGCCAAAACTGTTTGTAATAGTGCCTGCTGACCCACACATGTGTTGTGAATTGGCCATGTGGAGCATCCCTGGCTTTCAGAGGCTTTGCAGGTTGAAGCTGCTACAGGTCCCTCTGACCAGTGAGTAAGAGAGCCCCCAGCAGAGAGGATGGAAGGTGGTAGTGGAATCTAAATAGGGACCATACATCTTGAAGAACCTCCAGTTACCATAAGCAACCACCTCTTCTTCTTTGAGTGATGGTCCCTCTATATATTCCAGATATGGATGTGTAGCTAACAATGCTCCACATGGAGGTGGATGAAAGGACTAGCAGGAAGTCAGTCTGTAAGACAGCACAGCCAACTGCCACCACTGTTGGGCGCTGACATAGTGAGTGATAAAGATATGGACGGAGGACTACTTGGTTGTTCTACAAATGTCCTGCCACAGAAAGTCTGCCAGGAAGGCTGACATGGTGGCATGAGCCTGCAGGGTGTGGGCCATGCCTCTTAGGAGCAGATGTAGGACCAAGACTTGTAGTCAAGAACTCTGTTGCATGGCTATAGCCAATGACATAGTACAGCTACAGCATCTGCCACATCCAGTTAAGTAAGGCCTTAGACACTGCCTTGCCCTTTTCTACTAGGGCTGTAAACTCTCCCCTGGAGTCTGATAGTATGGACTCCAAGTATTTGGACCACTCGTTGGTTTGAGATATGCTGCTGGAACCCCTCTCCTCCACCCCCCACCCCACCCCCAGCAGCATACACTTTTCTACAGAAAAGATCCAAGTGTTTTGCCTCTATCTTTTGGTGTGGGGTCCTGTTGTCCTTGTCTCTCACACTCATTCACCGCAGCCAGTACAAGTGACCCTGTTGGGAAGTGAGTATATAAGTAGTCATGGTTTTTTGGATGATACAAAGCACTTTATCTCCCCCTTCTGTGCTATGAGAGGTAAAGAGGTTGGAGTTTACCATGGTGAGTTTGTTGTGTCACAGACAGTCTTCATCTTGACAGTCCCGTAGGGGCTAACATGTCCACCAAAAGGATTTGCACTCTCAGAGACCTTCTCTATCTAGAGCTGTAAATGCCACACCACTCTCCTCAAAAGCTCCTGATGAGCCTTGCTGTCATCCAGAGTTGGTGCTGCTGAAGAATCCCCTACTGCCTTTGTCTGAAGAGGAAGAAGATGAAGCTCTGGCAAGCACATGGCAAGGCTCTTGACCTTCTGCCCCCATAGGAAATCACAGTGCCAATTCCTCAAGACTGGTCCCGGATTCAGTGCCAGGTTCAAGGCGTGCAGCAGCTTGTGGCCCGATTAAGGTGGGTGAGTTCTGCTCTCAAAAGTGAGTCATAGTGATCATGAAGAGTATGAGCCCTGAACCTTGTGGAATGCTCATACGGTCCAGAATGGTCATTGAATTGGCATTTGCCACGGAGGTGTCCAAAGTATGGGGAAGGGCTGTTCAGCACTGATCCTCTGGTGCCACCTCTCCAGTTGACGATGGCTTCTCCTTGAAGTATAAGACTCCGCTTCACAGTCAGAGGGAGACAAGTCACTCCAAAGGGACCAGGGCAGTGTCCGACAGTGCCAGGGAGCAATAACAGGGAGAGGATAACCATAACATCGTAAGTGATTTTCGCATGGATGGTACAGGATGCTTTTTTGGTTCCGGTGGTCTGGGGTCCACAGCCACTTATGCCTGAGATGGATGGCGGTGCCATGCTCTCTCTCAACTCCCTAGCTGCTCTAAAAGGGTTTCCCTGGGTGAGGATTCCAAAGTCCTCTTCGCTGAGGCAGGAGTCAAAGCTACCACGCCCAAGGGCACATACTTGAGTGGCCCAACATTGGTCACCCTCCACTCAAGCCTTTATGCTCAGCTGTTTTCAACATTGATAAGCACCCCATCTGTTTTCTTCTGTTTCTTGTGTGGTACAGAGATTGTGGGCAGTGTCACGCCTCTCCGTGTGAGGTGTCCTTCAGTGGCAGCGATCCATGATGGTGCCAAGGATCTCTAGACACAAAGTCCTTCCTCAGTGCTGTTTCTCTTACAGGCACTGGTGTACTCTGCACAGAAACCGATGTGCTGGGTGTTGGCTAGTCCAGGATCAGTGCTAAGTATAGTCAAAGAGCTGCCTCCATCAGGAGGAACCTTAGTCTCTGATTTCTCTCCTTTTTTTGTTCTGGGGTGGAATCCCCTGCAGATTTTATAATGATCTCTTCGGTCTCTCCCAGATACCTTTAGACAGGTCGTATGGGGATCGGTCCTGGGCAAAGACTTTTTGCAGGCCCCATATAGTTTAAAGCGAGGTGATCAAGGCATACACCAACCCCAGGGAAAGGGTGAGAGGGAAGTTTATCCCAATAACTGGGATCCTAAATACTCTACCTACACTAATCTATAAACCAACACTAAGTTTCTTAATTATTTACAGGTAACAGTTCAAAAGACCACTGGAGACATGAAGGATGGAACACCACTGAACATCTGAACCAAGAGATATTAAAGTCTGTCTAATTTAGCATAGAAAATCCTAGGACGGACTCCTTGTCTTCTTTAATAACCCAGAATGTAGCTTACAGGATATTGGTAATGATCACAAAAAGAGATCATCATAAACAAAGGTGGACCTTTGCTTAGAAATCCACACAATTACCTGGACTTGGACCTTTATATTCTGATGATCTTCTTTAGTACAGTGTAGTAAATGCTACCAATGGCCCTCTCTCTCTCTTACTATATTTGCAAAATTTAAGCAACATAATTATTTTGAAGACCATATAACAAGGGTAACTCCTATTCCATTTATCTGAGAAACTGGATCTCGGATACTTGCAAACTAATGTGCATACATAAACACAGCATGCTCTGAAGCTCATTAGACTGCATTGCAGTTGTTAGATTGTTTTAGATTAAATAGTCTTACAAGTTCTTTGTGGAAAACACTATCTGAGCACATATGGACAAAAGCCAGGGAATTGTGCACACCCAAGAAATTTAAAAAGAATTCAATTACCACACACAAATGTTACTGTCCTTGTTTTACAGATGGGGAAACAGAGGCACAGAAAGATGAAGTGTCAAAGATCAAACAAGATGAGGCAGATTGGGAAATTCAACCCAGATCTTTTGCATCTCAGTTCCATGTCTTAACTGCAAGACTAATCATCCCCTCCTACACGAGATAATAAAGCATAGAAAACCTAAATCATTCAGTCATGTTACACCTTCTTTGATTTGTTTTTGTTTTTTAAGAAGTCAATGAGAGTTTCAGAAGTGAAAAAAAATAAAGGAATGGACTTTACAGGAATGATCAAAATCATACTTTCAGTGGAGAAGGATTGTTGATATAGGACAACTTCTCGATCTAACAATCTTGCCTGTTTTCCTTTAAATTAGGTAACAGACTACTCCAAGCAAAGGTGACTCAAATTACAGGTTTTTTTATACGAACCAAAATAATCCTGGTTAAGAGTAAAAAAATTCAGAAACATAAACTGTCTGCCATTAACTTTTCTTTCATAGTAAGAGCACTGGGTCTTTCACTGTCTAGCCAGTAACCTAAATTTGTTCCTGTCTCCTTTCTGTTAATGATTTATTTTAATCTATTTACAATAATAAATCGATGGTCATTAATGCCTCTAAAGAGTAAATCTAATAATCCTTATGGCAATCTTTGGCTAGTGACATAGCTAACTACTCATTTTTAACCTTAGGGTAATGGAACAGTGATGTTTTTATTATTAATACACAGTTTTAGAGCAGAATTTTTCAGACTGTTCGCCAAAAGAGGCAGCTTCAGTCATACTTTCGGCAACTCACAGAACAGCTGAATAAGGAGATGCTATTGCTGCTATCCCCATCCATCTTTGTAACTTTTAGCCAGGTGATTCGAACTCATGTGGTTGGAGACCCAGGATTGAATCCCTGCTATGGAATGGGCAGCAAAATGCACTTTTCTGATTCACTGAGAAGTCCCCACAATTTCTGATTTGGTTCAACCTGAATTGATTTTTTTTTTTCAGTGTTTCATAACTGCACCAAACTGCCAAATCAGTTATTAACTGACCTCTGTGTAGTTATACAAACAAAACAAAATCAAAGCTCATTAGAGCTAATTTCTGCAACCATAACTCATGGACACATTGAATGGGTCTGTGAGCAATGGTTACAGAATCAGGTGTTTAGTAAAATGAAAGATCAGACGGCTTCACCAATAATGTGATGGAAGCTATGAATCTGAAAATCTGCCATTGAAGCCTAAAGCCTGAGTGTGCCTAACACAGTCCCCTTGTTGCTGATTCTGGGACATTAAACTGAGATTTAATTCTGCTAGGGAGACTGACTGTACGGCTATGAACACTGTATCGTCTTTGTAGCAAAATCTAATGTTACGCAGAAGGAGAATATTATTAAACCATAACAGTATGAAATGAAACAGACCCTGAGACTGGGTAAATAAAGGGTATGGATAACTGAAGCTACAGTCCTTTGTGAATCAACAGGAGCTGAACACCAAGACAATCAGGGGAGTCCAGGGGATGATTTGCTACAGATCAAAAAGAGAAGAGAGCTTGAGGGAATGTTAATCATTGTTTTTGTCCTTTATGTGTTTACTACTACTGACTGGCTATTTTTAAAAAAACTCAGCAGCAATCAATACCTTAGAAAAATAATGGGACATCTCTGTCACCTCTTTCACTCAAACTCCACATTCTCTCTTTCTTTCTTTTTTAAATCCCTCTCCATCCTGAACCAAACCCAGTTAGAGTCGTAGTGACTATTGATTACGTGGTCCACTACCTCAAGTTTTCACTGCATGCCTTAGGTTACTGAAAATGAAATATCACTCCCTTTCTGGTTCCTGCACTTATGGTTAAATTATATCTGGCTGAAATGGCTCATGCCAGGTCACAACTTGCCGCCGGCATACCTTCTATACATAGAGCTGTGAGGGGTTAACACAGAGCCCATGCAGCCATATCATCACTATTTGAGGATTCTCCACTGCTGGAAATCCTCTGCTGTCTGTTAAAACCAGTTTCCCAGCTCAAATTGCAGGAATCAGGTTCCAAAACATCATAAGGTTGGCTTAAAAATCATGACATTGTATTTGGTTTCTGGGTTTGAAGGCCCCAGGGTGCATTCAGTTAATGTTTTCAGGCTCTTCTCATACCCATAAGGAACCGAGGGTTGTTTTGTTTGTTTTTGATAAAATGAAAACTGGGATTTTCTTGAAACAGTTTGACACCAGGGGCTGATGATTTAAGTAAAACACCAACTATGGCAAGAGTTGGCAATGCTTTTAGTAAGTCTTTATTATAAAGAACATATTGTATCTGATTCAAAACAGGGTAGCCAATACCTAAAGCTGAAGAACCTCTCTCCAATATTTATCCTCGTCTCCAAACCAAGCAGACCAAAACATTTCAGTCTACCATTTCCTGGGCCAATGCAGTAACATACAGGACAGTAAGAGTTCCAAATTCAATTGAAGAGCAATACAGTGCTATTATATTGTCCCTATAAAATTGTGTTATGACCAGAAACATTGGATCCTTCTTGCAAACATCTTTAACGTGACAAACAATCTGATAGCAGAACGATATCATTACAGAAAAAAAATTATTAAGGCACAGTACAAAATCAATTCTTTTAATATAACCCTAATCAGTTTGTACCAGCAGATGTAATATATTGCAATCTTTTTTATTTGGTTAAAAATATACAGTTCAACCTTAATTCTTCTGTGTACTGAGTATTTATTTTCCATTACAACATCATGCACAGCTGCAGAAGAGCACATTTATTTCAATGCTATCAATATCACTTCCTGTTTAAAGGCCTGAAGTATGGTTAGTGAGCAAGACACGCTGTTTGATACACTGTCGTGTTTTGCTTTTGCTGCTGTTGTATTGCTGGACAGATCATCATGGCCTATAACCTCTCAACTCCCTTTAGCGGGTGCTAACAAATGTCAGCTTTAAAGCAAAACTGGCAAGGGTACTTGAGGATGTATCAATAGAAAGGCGCACAATAGGCAACAAAGCTGACAACAAATATTAAGCCCCCCCAGAATTGAAAGGGCTTTTGTAAATGTTCAACTTACAAACTTTCCACATCTCGAGGAGAACTGGGTCCCTTGCCAGATATCAGAGAAGCAGAACAAGTAGGTGTTTATAAAGCATGTTAAATCTAATGAGTTAACATGTATCTGCTGAATCTGACAGACTATAGGGCCTTGTCTACACTGAAAAGTTTTGAACTTTAACTACACTGGCATAGTTAAAGCATTAAATCTATTTATCTATCTATGATACTTTTATGGCCCCCATCACCACTGTATCTGAACACATCTGGATTTTCAATGCAACCCTATGAGGCAGGAAATGCTATTGACCCCATATTAGAGAGACTGAATGTCTAGGCCGGCATCCTCATTCCTCTGGGTAGATACAGTTACAATAGTGCTTTATTCCCGGTTGGGAAGCAAAAGAAGCTATCCTAGCACACCACTTTTATACTGGCCAAACAGTATTTACACTAGGAACTTTTAATGCCATGGCTCTATCAGTAAAAACAAATCTCAATCCAGCCATCACAGCTGTGCCAGTAAATTTTAAGGGTAGACCGGGCCTATTCTGCCACTTCTCATCTGCCAGTTTATAGACATCAACTCTTTAATCCTCACAACACCTATGGGAGATAAGTTCCAAAGGGGTAGCCGAGTTAGTCTAGTTCAGCAAAACAAAAGAAGAGTTTTGTGGCACTTTAAAAACTAACAAATTAGTTACTCTGTTTTTAAGGGGCTTGCGTAAGGGGAAAAGGTTATATACCAGGACTTGACAAAATTCGGGCACCAGGTCACAATGACGACCAGGGTTTGTAGCCTAATGCAATGGAGGAGCACCATCTGGCAACCAAAAATAAAACTGCTGGCACCTAAATGTGAGCCAATTTTGTCGAGGCCTACATTATACTCACTGCCCATGGCCACAGACAATGTCATTGCCGGATGATAAATTAGAGCTTGGACATTCTTTATTGGCAGAACTGTGCCCAGGCCCCACCAGTGTCTACAACCTTACCTTAAAAGAAGGGCCTGATTAGATTTTGGGGAGATTTTCATTAAGCATAGGCAGATTGTTAAAACAAACAAAAAACAAAAAAAAAAACAATGTGTGGCTTGTGATTTCCTTTAACAAATTTCTTTTGGCAGCAATTTTGCCCTTTCAGACAGATTTCATCCAGGAACACATCTCTTCTTTCCCTGCAAGTTAGATGCCAAACTGTGCCCTCAGAATGATGGAAGCTGTGTCCATAGGAGTTGCACTGTCTAGCCCTTCAGCTAGAGATGCTTACACAGCTTTATATAGGAACCAACATTACCACCACCACCACCCCACACCCCACCCCACACCCCGCAAGGTGGCTGTTCCTTCCAGTGGACAGAATTATACGCACCACCAAGCCCCATTTCTCTCCAAATCAGGTAGCCATGGATTTACATACAGGAGAAAGTTCGGTCTTGTGGCTGAGGCACTGGGACTCTGGGTTCAATCCTGTTGCTGGCCTTGGCTTCCTAGACCACCTGCCTCGCCCCCCCCCCCCCCAGCAATTTATGCCACGTCTAAACTAAAAGAGCTTAGAGTTGCGTAACTATTACCGATGCAGCTGCAAGATCTTTAGTGTAGCCACTCTCCCGTTGACTTAATTAACCCACCCCCAATGAGTGGTGGCGGCTCCATCAGCAGACATCTGCTGTCAACTGGGCTTATGTCAGTGTAACTTACGTGGCTTGGGGAATGGTTAATTCACACCCCGAGCGACATAAATTATACCAACTTACGTGGTAGTGTAGCGATAGCTTTAGTCGCTCTGCGTCTCAAATCCCGATGTGTAAACAGGGAATAATTATACTTTCCTTCCCACCCTTTGTCTGGCTTGTCAGTCTAGACCAGAAACCCATACAGGTAAAGACTGTCTCACGATGTGTTTTTGCAGGGCCCAGCACAATATGGGCTCTCTCAGTACTATTAATATACGATAATAAATGAAAAATACTCCGAGCTGCACCCAAAAAGTCATCTTCAGGATGCATGTTCTGCTTTCAAAAGGGAAGCCATGGTCTATCTTTTCGAAAACATGTTCATTAATGTATCAGATCTCCAGCTGCTGTAAACTGGCATGGCACAAATGGCTTTATTGGAACTACTCTGATATACATTGGCTAATAATCTAACCCACAGGATACTCCCTTTAAATGGGTCTCAAAACTACATTCTTCCCCCTCCCCTACCATCACTATTCAAATGCATCCCATGATCCATGATATTAAATCTCTCTTTCTTAGGAGTAATTATTTTGCCTGAAGGTCTAGTCATTATCTGCTTCTACGCTGAAAATTTATTTCTGAACAAATAATTTTAACTTCAGAAGCTACTTCCCAAATCTCCTGGGATGCTCAATTTATATCTGTTGAAACCTAGGTAAGAGATAACGTTCCAGCCACAGAAACCACCCACCATGAGTTGCCAGTTGAATTACCTTGGTATCACGGCCTGCATCTGAGAATGGGGTAATCACACTTTTAAAATGTTCTGACTTCACTGCTACACAAATCTCCTATCCACCTACAGTTGCCTCCCTGGCCCCAAATACTCAGGCTGCAAAGTCTTCCTTTCAATTTTTAGAAAAAGCAGAAAACCGACATCAGTGACTTAGCCAAAAAAATGTAGGTATACCTATAGCAGTTTGGTATATCTGCTCCCTCAGGTTTTTAGAGCCAGCACCAACCCAGGATAGGACTCCCTCACTGTACCACACAGGTGCAGGCAGCAGGAACAGCAGCCAGGGACATGGAAAATCGCTCTGAACTAACCAGAGCTTCTCTGATTCACAGGACAGCTGCATCATTGCATACCTTTAATTCAAGCTTTTAACTGAGCTCTCAGAAATACATTGTGAATCCTCCATGGTTTCAAGTGTAAATTATTTGAAATGAAATTATGGGATACAGGAAGAGAACTGGAAATAAAAGTAATTTGGGTTGGGGAGACAGATCTTAAGAAAAGTACAACAGCCTATTAATTATTATTATTATTATTATCACTATTAATGCTTTTTACTAAGGACCTACCAAGAAAGGGGACCTGCTGTGCAAGGCACTGTACAAACACAGAGCAGAACAGTTTCTCTGCCCTAGAGATCTTACAATCTAAAGTCATAACACGGACACAAAGCAGAGGGAAATATCTATAGCATACAAAAACCATGTCTACTGAAGCCACAGATCCAGTCACACATTTGGAAGTTCCCACCCCCTCAAGAAAGATCAATTAGTTAACACCTCACACCTTATCTGTTCTTTAAACAGCCCTCCAGTCTTAAGGAGAAGTAGTGACTAACCAACCCACCCTAATGCCCAAATCGATGAATCAGAGTAAGTAAGTATGAAAAACATTCCTCCACAAAAACAAATATGCCAGCTTCCTGCTAAGAAAATGCAAAGCTAGAAAGTCAGCCATCAGACATCAATGACAACTGTCACCTAAGTAAGCAGTTGTCACATGGAGCAGCAAATTAGAATTCTCCTTTGTATGGAATCCGGGTTGACACCTGTGGTCTGGAGAACATTCACAGAGCAGTGGAAGAGCAGAAGAGAACATGAAAGCAACCTGTAATCTCAGTATGCCATAGGTGTTAATTAACCTGGCAGCCAACCGAATTAAATATGCTAGTGTTAAAATCCCCTTATCTAGGGAATGCACATTTCAACATTTCTGCAGCCACTGTTACACTTGGCACAGAGGGAGCAGGCTATTGTAAAAATCGTACATATTGAGGCACATTACTGATAATTAGCTGACAATCAGAACATGTTAGTACTAAAACACATCTGAAAAGGTCAGTGGTGGGGTTGCTAAAGCAATAAAAACAACTTTTGAAAAATAAAAATAAATGCCCACTAGTGAGAAAACTTCTTAATCGAAGTGTGATCATTGTATTCCAGCCAGCAGGGAATGAAGTTTCAAATGAAGGGATTTGAAGCAAAACAGGAAAGTTTGTTTCTACATACCTGTCCAGTCTCCCACTATTTTAAGGTGGACCCCAAATGTTGCTTTGGTGTCTGTAGGACACTGAAAAAATTAAATAAGTGTAAGGAACATTTTCAGAATAATAATTAAATACACTGAGATTCAAGCACAATTTTCAGGCCACCTCCTTAGCAAGTGTAAAGAGTCGTTCTAGTGATTTCAGCAGAGTGATGTTAATTTACACCAGATGAGGAGCTGTCCTTCTACTAAACAACTGTAAAAATCAGTGAGTAGGGCTCCAATATTTCTTATCTCACCTTGCTCCTGAAACAGGCCTGGAATGTAACCACCTGGATGTGATTTAGACTAGCTACTACTCTGTGGGCTTCTCTGAACTAGCATTTATACTGGCATAATTTTTGTCACTCAGGAATGTGAAAGAAACACTCCCTGAGCGACAGAAGTTTTGCTGCCCAAAGAACTTATGTAGCCACATTATGTCAACAGGAGAGAGAGTTCTCCCACTGACATAATAAAACCATCTAAATGAGCGGTAGTAGCTATGTTGTCGGAAAGCGTCTCCTGCCGACACAATGCTGTCCACACTAGAGCTTAAGTGGGAAGACGTACATCACTCAGGAAGTGGGGAGGGAAGGGGGCTCACACCCCTGAGCAATAAAAGGTTTCCCGGTCTAAGCCCTAAGCTGTGCCTCACGGAATGGCTCACAAGGGCAGTTATGGTACCTGAGGATGGCAGGAGTGCAATAATGCCTCCAGTAACGCCAATCCAAAGCACATAAAAGTTGACAGCCAAGCCCCAAAATTCCTGATGCTGGCTTAAAAAACACGTATATATGGAGGTTTTTAGTTCCCTTCTCGCTTTTCAAGCTTTAGGGTTCACATTTTCAAGTTTTTCTTCACAACCGTGAATTTTTTTCAAATGAAAGCTGAGAGTCTGTTGTATTCAAATGACTCCAGGAGATTAGACTAAGAAAAACACCAGATGTCATGGGACACATGATAAAATCAAAAGCTGGCAACAATGCACTCCAGTTATGCCTTTTTCACTCCATCCATGCCCCTATTCTGGGGGCTGGATATACACCACCTGAGAATTCTCCCACATCAAGCTATTTAAGTTACTTGCACAGTCCCTTTGAACTGCCAAAGCATTACGAAGGAGATAAAGCAGAACTGCTGATCTGGCCTTTCAAATCTGTAATTCCTTTTTTAGGTAGGTAGAGTTGAGACTCATTAACAGGATGATAAATAAGGCTATTAAGATTTTAACCACAAAGAAGGAATAAGCAGCAACTCCTTTAGAAAAGAATATTCTTTTTCCTACTACAGATCAACATTGTTTTCTTCTGAAGATAAAGCAGCCCTACTACACCCTGATACATTCCTTTTAAGCAATTAGTGATGGATCCAAATATACTAACTTTCACACAGACAAGAGTCAGCAGAAAAAGGAAAGGACACTTCCTTATCTTATTTTCCTAGCTTTAGGGATACCTGTGCATCTGAGGAGATGGCTGGAACTAAGGAATTCCTGTAGCCTCCCTCTAAACCTGATACTAGATTTGGCAAATTCACAACTTTTCTTGAGAGGAAGGATTAACCAGTAGTTAAAGTACTAACATATGTCTTGGGAGACCCATGTTCAATTTTACAGTGACTCTCAAATCAATGGATGTTAGGAGCCTAAATACCTTGGAGGATGTGGCCCTTAATCTCCTTGCCTTGGTCCCCATCTGTAAAATGGGGGTAATAATACTGCCCTACCTAATAGAGGTGTTTTATGGATAAGTATATGACATTCTGTGGTGCTCAGATGTTGCAATATTGGAAGCAATAAAAGTTCCTGCAATAGATCCCCTCCATACCTCTCCTACCCCATCTGTGGAATGAGGACAATTATATCCTCCAATATTCTCAAGGCTGTCCCAGGGATAAATCAAGTCACCATCTGTGAAGCACTTCAGAGATGAAAAACATCACTGGTGCTGAGAGAGTCTTTCAAAATGAAGGACTGAAGAATATACAGTTCTATTTTAATTTATTTGAGTACATAGGGGTTTAATTTCTGAATGAGCCTAGATCCAGGCTGCCGTTCTATTAAAGTTTACGACCATGGCATAGTTCCAAAGGGATAGCCATGTTAGTCTAGTTCAGCAGAACAAACAAGGACCCCTAGTTGATGGAAACCATGCAAAACCAAAGCAGCTCCTTACAATTTCTTCCCCAAAACAGCTGAACTCATGGAGCATGAAGCCCTATGAAGCAAAATCAAAGGAAAATCTTCACCTATCCCTGCAAACTTAAGCTACCAAATTCAGTAGCATCACAACCTTTGTTTTAGCCAATCCCATTCACAATTACATACAGTACTCATCATCATGGTACCTGAACCCCTTTGTAAATTAAAGAGACTTTGCTTGGCCCACATGGAGCACGCAGCCCCCTAGCGCAGGTATTTGCCAACAGATCTCCCACACAAATCAGAGCTTAAGTCTTCAGGATGTTCTTGTGTTGGATTCTTGTTCCCTGAGTGAACTTCTTTATCCAGGGAGATGGAGTGATTTGCTCAATCCAAATGTCAGGAATTCCAGTTCAGCACCTTGTCTACAAGACAAGCTTGCGTCTGGCACTCATTGGAGGTACCACACCAACTGCCAGGGCACCTCATGCCTAGCACCCACAGGCGGTGCCGACCACCCTCCCACAGCCCAGCCATCACAGAGCATGGTTTTATAGGGAAATGCAGAAGTATCAAACCAGATTTTATTTTTTAATTGTTTCTATAACAAATAAATACAAAGAATGAATTTTCAGTTTTAAGTGAGGGGCCATAGGCAAGCGGCAAGCTCCCCACCCAGTCACTGTCAAACCCTGTGCCCAACGCTAAAAGAAAAGATTATCCTTCCTCTCCCTGTCAAAACCTCCCTCCCTCAGTTTCAATGGCAAAACTCTCCAGGACTCCAGTGTCGGGGGTGGGCAAGTTCAACCCCATTGTCCTTGACATGATGTGTGTGAATAATTCCCTTCTGCATTACTCTGAACAATAACCCTGTAACATCAGAATTTATTTTTTCCTCATATTTTGGGAAATATAATTCTACAACCACAGGCATAAGGGTCCCTTGGAGGGTTCTAGAAAATCTTATTGTGCTATTAAATCTTCATAGAGGAAACAAATCCACTCTTCTAGGATATATAGAGCAAGTTTTTAAAGCCCTATTTGTGTTTTTATTCTACAAATAGTTAATTCACATATTCTGTTCTGAGATCAGCTAAACCACAGTGAACCTCAGAACACTGGCTTGGGTGGACATTACAGCACTCCCCCAGACCAGGACCTACCAAATTAAAGAAGCATCAGCCCATTCCAGAATAACAGACGTGAAACCTGCAGACATATCCTCACTGCTGCTGATGATCAATATGCCCTACAACACATCTTTAAAGATCCAGGGCTATGTCTACACTGGCAAGTTAGATCGACTTAAGCCTCCTTAAGCCCTGTCCACACTAGGCTTTCATTAGGTCGACTTAAGAAAATCTTTAAGTCAACCTAATGAACACTTAGGTCGACTTAATAAGATCCGCAGGATATTTGAACTAACCCTCTTCAGGTCGACCTAACCCTTCCTTAGGTTGACCTAAGGCCAGTGTGAACACATAAGTCCACTTTCTTAGGTAGACCTAAGGGAAGTTAGGTCGACTTATTAAGTCCCGGTTAAGGGAAACCACTTTGTTAAGTCGACTTAAAGTCAACCTTATTAAGTCGACTTAACAAAGTCAACCTAACTTTTCCTAGTGTAGACAGAGCCCAGGGTCCCACACATACCTATCACAACACGTGGTGTACATCATTCCAGGCACTAAATGCCCCAGCAAGCACCATATGGGTGAAACCCGACAATCACTATGCTCTCAAATGAACTCAGGCACAAAAACAATAAAAGACAAAACCACCACATCACTTTTTACAGAACAAATTCCTCCCTATCTGACCTCTGATGGTATCTCTGGACAGGGATAAAAAACTCACAGCTGGCCTGGGGCTTGGGGTTCTGAGGCTGAAAAACTGCTATGTAGACATTCAGCCTCAGGCTGAAGCCCGTACATCCACATAACAATTTCTATCTCTACAGTCCAAGTCCTTTTGACTCTGTGGCTACATACACACGATCACTTTATTGCGCGGTAAGGCTCCTTACCACACAATAAAGCCAATAGCGTACACATGATCAATTTCTCTGTTGCACGGCAACACCCTCTTGCCGTGCAACAGTTAAACCACTCAAAACGAGAGTGGTAGCATTATCGGGGAACAGCTGTTCCGCAGTAATGCTCGTGTGTACTCATTTTGCGCAATAGACAGCCTCCGGAAATGTCCCAGAGTGCCAATCGAGGCCACTCTGGGACATGAGAGCTGTCAAATATGTCAATTTCACTGGTCTAGCAGAGCAGTGAAATTGAGTATTTTTGGGAGCTGCCCGGTTTGGCAGCTCCCCTGGACTGAGCTAGAGAGCTGGCCCGAACCAGCTGCCCACGCTGGTTCGAGCCAGCCCCCCAGCTCAGCTCCCGGGCTTCGGGTGCCGGCAGGCACTCCGGCGCTTAAGCGCCGCAGCGCCTGCTGACACCCGAACCAGCTCAGGGTTCGGGTGGTGGGGGGACGCTCCGGCGCAGCTTCGCCCCCCCCCCAACCCCTGGACCGAGCTGAGCTGGGGGGCCGACTCGAACTGGAGCCAGTTCGGGCCAGCCCCCAGCTCAGCTTCGGATGACAGCGGGGGCTGGCAACGCAGCCCCCGCTGCCACCGGAAGCCCTGCAGCTGGGCTAGGGGGCTGGCTGTGGGCAGTGCATGGTGGGACAGGTGCCCATCATGCACTGCTCTTCTTTCGCAAAGGAGCATTCACACGGTGAATGCTCCTTTGTGAAAGAAACAGCACGTGTGTACACAAGAAAGCGCTATATTTATAGCGCTATCCTTGTCCCACAATAACTTATTGCGGGACAAGTGTTCTCATGTGTACATAGCCTGTGAATGGTGAAGCGTGCAAGGGCCATTCCACCTTGAGAGTTTCTTTAGAATATGCAAGCATCTGACGAAATAAGATTTTCTCCCATAAAAGCTCATGTGATAAATAAATGTATTAGTCTTTAAAAGTGCCTCTAGATTCCTTTGTTTGTTTTGCTGAACTAAACTGACATGGCTACCCCTTTAGAATTTAGAATATGTGTTAACGACTTATGCTAAACAATCTGTTCCACCTTCCACTTTATTGTGACACTCAAGTATCTTCTCCACATTTAAAGAAGAACACTGGGTAGCCTCATAGCTTGTGTCTTTCACCAAGAGAAGAAGTTGGTTCATCTTGTCATTCAGAAATCTAGGCATGAAAATAAACAAGCTTTGGCATGTCTAAACAATACAATCCATTGACAGTTCTCTGCACTCAATTACAGTAAATGCACACTCGCCAAAAAATCTGAAATTCATGCCTTTACTGTCTGGTATCTCTTGCCTCCAAAATATAGTACATCTATCCCTGAATCAAGAAAACAAGTCTATGCAGGACAACACTTAAATATATGCTTAAATTGACAGGTGATCAAATTACATTGAAGTCAAAGCAACTTAAGGACATTCTTAAAGTTAAGCACAAATATATGTGCCTTCCTGAATTGGCACCCTCTAGCGAATATGCCAGGGGTCGGCAACCCCTGGCACACGTGCCGAGCCTGAGAGGCACACGGCGCCACTCAGGCTCCCCCACTGGCCCTGCGGCTGAGGGCCCCTGCTGGCCCCGCCTCCTGCTGAACGGCAGAAGGAGAGGGGAGCGGAGCGGGTTGCGTCACCCCGCCCCGGCCTGCCTAGAGCCAGGCCACTGCCAGCACGGCAGAGCCGACCCCGGCCATAGCCAGCAAGGGGGCAGGTCGGCTCTGCCTGGCCAGAGCCACTGGCCCCAGCTCCCGCCAGCAGCAGCGGCTCCGGGCGGGCCAAGCCGCACCGCCCTCTTGCCGGCCATGGCCGGGGCCGGCTCTGCCCTGCTGGCAGCGGCGTGGCTCTCAGCCAGCCGGGGTGGGCCAACGCAACCCGCTCTGCTCCCCTCCCATCCTGCTGTCCAGCAGGGGGTGGAGCCAGCAAGGGCCAGCAGCCGTGCGCTGCCCCTGCGGACAGGATCCAGCCCTAGGCCGGGAACTGGAGACTGCCCGCCTGAGGATGCCAGCCCAGGCCCTGGCCGGCAGGGCACGTAAAGCCTGACCCTGCCCCTTTTGGCCCTGACCCCGGCACCTGCTGAGGGTGCAGTGGGTGGGGCTGGCACGGGGACCGGCAAAGGTTGCCGACCCCTGGAGTATGCATAACATTTAGCCAAAGTGAGTGGGTGTGCATGACTTCAGGAATGCATGATGTACTCTTTGAAGCTCTGATCAAAAAAAAAACCACATCATTTCTTCTCTGAGAGATCTGGCTCTCAATCTAGCAACTACAAAACTTGTTAAAACTATCCACTCTTAGGACATGCAAAGCTTTTAAGAACAGTATTTTAATCTTTCTAAAAAGACTCTCTCTAGATTACCAATTGAGAAGGCAAGGGTATTTCCTAATTATATTCTATGACTGTTACAGCAAAATAAGACCTTGGATAATATGAAATTGAATGTTTTTGTACCTAAGCCCTAGTCTATACTTGCTGCACTTCTCAGCGGCAGTCAATGGGAGATACGCAAGGTACATAAAATACTTGCGTATCTCCCGATGACTTACTAAGAGCTCGCTACACACTATGGTAAGCCAACTGGACACACCTTCCGGCTGGCTTATTGATACTTCAGTTCTGGGGCTGGAGTTGCTATGGCAATTTCTGGATTGATTAAATTAGTCTACATAGACTGCTCAATCGAACCTGGACGATCTGTAGACTGGAGGACATCTGCTAGTAGTAATAAGAGGGCCCAGTTTTTCCTGGATGTGAAAGCTGATGAATGGTTACCGAACCAACGAGAGGGGATGCCATCTTAGGCTATGTACACACGAGAACACTTGTCCCGCAATAAGTTATTGCGGGACAAGGAAAGCGCTATATAGCGCTTTCTTGTGTACACACGTGCTGTTTCTTTCGCAAAGGAGCATTCATCGTGTGTGGCCTCAATTGGCACTCTGGGACATTTCCAGAAGCTGTCTATTGCGCAAAATGAGTACTCAAGAGCATTACCGTGGAACAGCTGTTCCGCGATAATGCTACCACTCTCGTTTTGAGTGGTTTAACTGTTGCACGGCAAGAGGGTGTTGCCGCACAACAGAGAAATTGATCGTGTGTACTCTATTTGCTTTATTGCGTGGTAAGGAGCCTTACCGCGCAATAAAGTGATCGTGTGTACATAGCCTTAGATTTGGTACTGGTGAGTAGCGAGGACCTCATAGAGGAACTGGTTGTAGGGGACAACTTAGATTCAAGTGACCATGAGCTAATTCAGTTCAAACTAATTAGAAGGAAAAACAAAAATAAATCAGCAACCAGGATCTTTGACTTTAAAAAGGCTAACTTTAGAAAATGAAGGGAATTAGTTAGAGAAGTGGACTGGACAGAAAAACTGAGGAATGTAAAGGTAGAAGAGGCTTGGAATCGCTTCAGATCAAAGTTGAAAGAACTAACTGAAGCCTACATTCCGAAGAAGGGGAAAAAATTCATAGGCAAGAGCTGTAGACCAAGCTGGATGTGTAAGCATCTCAAAAATGCAATTAGGAGGAAGCACAGAGCCTACAAGGGTGGAAAAGGGGAGAGAGCGGCAAGGAAAGCTACCTTGCAGAGGCCAGAACATGCAGAGATAGAGTGAGAAAGGCAAAAAATCAAGCTAAGCTGGACCATGCGAAGGGAATTAAAACCAATAGTAAAAGGTTCTTTAGCCATATAAATAGGAAGAAAACAAAGAAAGAAGAACTGGGACTGTTTAAAACTGAGGATGGGGTGGAGGTCAAGGATAATCTAGGCATGGCTGAATGTCTAAATAAGCACTTTGCACCTGTTTTCAATGAGAGTGAAGATGAGCTGGGGGATAGAGGTAGGGTAGCTAATGGGAACGAGGTCATGAAAGTGGAAATTACCATACCTGAAGTAGAAGCCAAACTTGAGCTGCTGGGTGAGACTAAATGGGGGGGCCCGGACAATCTCCATCCGAGGATACTAAAGGAACTGGCTCACGAAATTGCTGGTCCTTTAGCGAGGATTTTTAATGAATCTGTAAACTCAGGAGTTGTACCGTATGACTGGAGAATTGCTAATATAGTTCCTGTTTTCAAGAAAGGGAATTAAAATGATCCAGATAACTACAGGCCTGTTAGTTTAACCTCGGTACTATGCAAGGTCTTGGAGAAAATTTTGAAGGAGAAAGTACTTAAGGCTATAGAGGATAATGGTAACTGTGATAAAATACGACATGGCTTTACAAAAGGGAGATCGTGCCAGACCAACTTGATCTCCTTTTTTGAAAGGATAACAGATTTTTTAGATAAAGGGAATGCGGTGGATCTAATTTACTTAGATTTCAGCAAGGCATTTGATACAGTTCCACACAGGGAGTTATTAGTTAAGTTACAGAAGATGGGGATTAATATGAATATAGGAAGGTGGATAAGGAACTGGTTAAAAGGGAGACTACAGTGGGTCATACTGAAGGGTGAACTGTCAACTGGAGGGAAGTTACCAGTGGAGTCCCTCAGGGATCTGTCTTGGGACCGATCTTGTTCAACCTTTTTGTTACTGACCTTGGCACAAAAAGCGGGAATGTGCTAATCAAGTTTGCAGATGACACCAAGTTGGGAGGTATTGCCAATACAGAGAAGGATCGGGATACCATACAGAAAGATCTGGATGACCTTGTAAACTGGAGTATCAGGAATAGGATGAAATTTAATAATGGGAAGTGCAAGGTCATGCATTTAGGGACAAATAACAAGCATTTTTCCTATAAGTTGGGGACGCATCAGTTGGAACGGACTGAGGAGGAGAAGGATCTGGGAGTACTGGTTGATCGTAAGATGACTATGAGTCGCCAATGTGATGTGCCGTGAAAAAAGCTAATGCGGTTCTAAGATGTATCATGAGAGGTATTTCAAGTAGAGACAGGGAGGTGTTAGTGCCACTGTACAAGGCACTGGTGAGACCCCATCTGGAATACTGCATGCAGTTCTGGTCCCCCATGTTTAAAAAGGATGAATTCAAATTGGAACAGGTGCAGAGAAGGGCTACAAGGATGGTCTGTGGAGTGGAAAACCTGCCCTATGAGTGGAGACTCAAGAAGCTTGGCTTGTTTAATCTAACCAAAAGAAGGTTGAAGGGGGCTACGATTACTCTCTATAAATACATCAGAGAGATTAATATCAGGGAGGGAGAGGAATTATTTGAATACAGCACCATTGTGGACACCAGAACAAATGGTTATAAACTGTCCATCAAGAAATTTAGGCTTGAAATTAGATGCAAGTTTCTAATCATTAGAGGAGTAAAGTTCTGAAATAGCCTTCCAAGGGGAGTTGTGGGGGCAAAAACCATAACTGCTTTCAAAACTGATCTTGATAAATTTATGGAGGGGATGGTATGATTAGCCTATTTTGGAAATTGACTGATATTTGGCTACGTGTGGTGGATATACAAGTGGCCTAAGATGGAAGAGTACATGGGGTGGGTTCTGAGTTATTACAGATAATTGTTTCTTGGGTAACTGGCTGTTGAGACTTGCCCATGTGCTCACTGATCGCCATATTTGGGGTCGGGAAGGAATTTTCCCCCAGGGCTGATTGGCCTGGGCTCTGGGGGGGTTTTGCCTTCCTCTGTAGTACAGGGTATGGCTCACCTACCGGTGAATTCTCTGTATCTTAAAGTCCTTAAATTATGATTTAAGGAGGTAAATAACTCAGTCATAGGTTGGTGGCCTATTGCTGGAATGGGTGGGTGAGGTCTTGAGGCCTGCATTTTGCAGGAGGTCAGACTAGATGATCGTACTGGTCTCTTCTGACCTTATAGTCTATGGCTATGTCTACACTTGTAATTTTAAGTCGACTTAGTGTGTCTACACTTAAAATTAAAGTCGACTTAAGGGGGAACTTACAAAGTCGACCTAGAGCGTCCACACTGGACGCTTAGGTCGACTTCTAGGGGCTAGGGAGACCTTGGGCAGGTCCACGGTGGTGGGGGGGAACCCTGGCAGGGCATGTGGGCACAGTGTGATGCTGTCTGGATTTAGGGAAGCATTTATGATATTATTTTCTATTCATGTATCATAAATGCTATAATCCATAGGAACTATGTCATGTTTGGTATCAATAGAAAGGTAGTAATTTGCTGGGAATGATTATATAGTTTATGTCTAGGAATTGTATTTGGATTAGAAGTTAGTTTAGTTAGGAATTTGGTGTTATAGCTATACTTTAACTTATATGATTTTATTGAAATGCCTGAGACAGGCGGCTGTGTAAAACCATTGTGTCCTTAATGTTAAGGAATGTGCCAGCTACAATGGGCCCAGGGAGTAACCTGATGAGCCATTAAGGACACAGTGGTTGTATTCCTTATGTCCTTAATGGCTCATCAGGTTACTCCCTGGGCCATTGTAGCTGGCACATTCCTTAACATTAAGGACACAGTGGTTTTACAAGTTATAGCATTTATGATATATGAATAGAAAATAATATCATAAATGCTTCCCTAAATCCAGACAGCGTCACACAGGGCCCTGCCCTTTGGGGGGCATGCCAGGCTCCCCCTAGCAGGGAGGGCATTGGTATAGTCCTCGGGTAGCCCTAACTTGACTTAGGGCTACTCCAGGGCTACACTGGCTTAATTCGACTTTAAAAAGTCGAATTCAGCCTTAAGTCTAATGAAAAGGTGGTTTAATAAAGTCGAATTAATTTTCATTAAGTCGACTTTATTTTCCTTAAGTCGACTTAAGCAAGCTGCTTAAGTCGACTTAAGGAAACTGTAGTGTAAACGCAGGGTAAATTAAGTCGACTTAAGCAAGCCTAAGCCGACTTAATTTACAAGTGTAGACGCAGCCTATGAGTCTATAATCACGCTAACTGTGGCAATTTTGCCACCGTCAGTATAGACTTAGCCTCAGACAGCTGTGAATAAACCTTACTTGTGTACCAATCCGATTAATATGCTACAGAAAGCATGTAAATGTATTGTGACAAATAAACTGATTACATGAAGCCATGCTCATCTTAGTCTTTCCTTAAATCAAACATGCATATCTCAAAGAAGTGGAATATTTCACATGTAATAAGGATTTCCTGCAATGTTTCTGCTAAAATGTTTATATGTAGGCACTCAGCCATCCTCCAAAGATTATGGGACAGAACCTCAATTGCTGTAAACTGGAATAGTTCTATTGTCTTTGATGGAACTTCTCTGATTTGCATTAACCTAGAATATGGCCATATACCCTCAGAGGTGATAAAAGTCTTCTGTATGAAATAGCAGGTTTCCTGCTAAGAGGATTAATTAAAAGTGAGGTGTAGAATGTTGCCCCCCTCCCTCTTTCTTGGCTGTTTTGCATTATGCTGTTTTAAACACTGGAACTAACATCATATAACTAGAGCAAATTTATGGAATATAATTTATTCTGCAGCCTTTGCAGGAAAAACTAAATGTGTCTGAGCCTTCACAGATGCATGTTTAATAGGAAGTTGGTTAGCTATATGTGATTTTCAGTTAACTCTGTGATACAAATACAAAATCTAGCACTCAGGGAACACCATGTGGATTTTGGACAATCCTAGGAGGCCTCTGTGTTCAGAAATCATCCTGGGATTACAGTCATCTATAGATGTAGTTTATTTCAATCAATGACAGAAAGAATATGGATAATATTGTTAATTTAGCTAATCCAAGTTTAATGCATTACTGATTACTAATAAATACAAGAAATATACTTGATTTTATTTATCGGCCTCAAAAAATAATGGGTCAGTTTCTCTGCCATCCTGGACCTTTTGGGATCAATTACACTAGTGCAAGGAAAGTATAATTTCCAGGGGGGTAGCCATGTTAGTCTGTGTACAGCAAAAACAATGAGTGTCCTGTGGCACATTAAAGACTAACAAATTTCTTTGGGAATAAGCTTTCATGGGCTCCAAACCACTTTGTCAGATGCATGAAGTGTAAACTACAGTTGAGAGGTATATACACACATGCCAGGGTGAAAGAAGGCAAGTGTGTTTTTGGGAGAGTGTGACACAATCTCTCACCATAGTCTGTGTGGTATGTCGATGGATTTTTCACTTTATGATGTCCATTTGTTTGCACTTGGAGAGGAAGAGGATGTCTTTATATATCTGTGTGAGTTTTTCATGACATTAATAGATTTCCATTTCATACGGCTAAATTCAGCGCCTTGCATGGTGACAATTTCCAGAGGGGTAGCCGTGTTAGTCTGTGTACAGCAAAAACAACCCACTTCGTCAGACGCAGGAAGTGGAAAGGAAAGTATAAAATGCTACTAAATCAGAGTGGTAACAATGTACATCCACTTGACACGAATTTAAATGACTACACAAAGTGAAGCATAAGAGGAATCTGGTCCCATATGTGTGAGAGCACAACAGACAGGAAATGAAAGCAGATATGTGTTGTAAATTATATTGCCAGATTATACATCTTACAGTATTTAAGGTACTCGGGGACACTTCTGGTACCCATTCCCAGGCTAAAACTCTCCCTACAATCAGAAGCATGTTCTGTAGGTGGTCCTTGCCTAGGGATTTGCTCTATATGGTGGTTCACTGTGGATTCGGCAGCCTTTGTCATACACTTTCGGCTATACTATTACTGTGGAGAAGTCACTAGCTGATGGATGCACGAGACAGAACTGTAGCGTATTTATTATCATTGAAGAGGAAAGAGAAGCTGGGAGGTATCAGAAGTCTCGTGACAGCACAGTAGTAAGCCTGGAGTGGATTACTGGCCGTTTCAGTCTAGAGCTTTCCCCACTAAGTCGTGCAGTAACTCCAGCCTGAGAGAAACCTTTCCCTGGATTACCCCAAGTAATTCAGCTTGATGCTGGGGGTAGCAATGGAGGGAAGAGGGAAAGAATTTTCTTTCGATTGTGGCTACTCAGAATCAACATCAGACTAAGAGACAGAGTAGTGAAGAGCCAGATGATCCAGATCTCAGACTTCTTCAAACCACCCACTGTAAATGGCTGTGCATGTAGATGGTTGCTGAACCTCGGGGACACTTCTGGTACCCATTCCCAGGCTAAAACTCTCCCTACAATCAGAAGCATGTTCTGTAGGTGGTCCTTGCCTAGGGATTTGCTCTATATGGTGGGTCACTGTGGATTCGGCAGCCCTTGTCATACACTTTCGGTTGCTGAACCGGATTCCACGCATGCAAGACATGTGCATCTCATGGATAGGTCGTCTGCCGTCCGATCCCATCATGAAAAGGAAGTGCTCTGAATCTACTGCCCAGGGACGCTCTGCACAGGCAGAAGTGGAAACAGGACTACTTGTTTATTGGCAAGGACAGTTACTATGTGCGTGATGGCTGGAGGAGGAATGGAAAGGATCTCTGTCCCCATTTTGACAGCTAAAAGGAAGTTCATGGCAGAGGTTGTTCACACAAATGAAGAAGCAGAGAGAAATTACTTCTAAGAGGTGATTTCACTTTTGGAAACAGACGCAGCATGATTCAAAGCTGGAATCTGCAGACATCCTGGCAGGCACTGTGAACACTGTGCACTCCTGTAGCTGATTCATGGTCACGGTGATTACCTCTAAGGATAAAACTGCTCCACTGCAAACCTTTGCTTTCTTGTCCAAGTTTCTGATCTGGGCCCAGACATGTCAGGTATGCAACTCAGACAGAAAGGCACTTAAGAGTTAATGCATATGGGAAAATGACAGAACTAAACACAACGGAGGTAGATTTTATTTTCCTCTTGGGAAAAGTGGGGGTGGATTTTCAACTTTGCCAATCAGCTGCAAAAAGAATTTGAGCTTCGAAAGTTGAGTGAGCCATAGCTTGTCTAGTTTTCACAAAAACTGATTTAAACATTCCCAAAATAGTTTGTCCTGAGATCAGAAAACAATGAAGAAGAGTGATGACAAATACAGGCATGCTAAATAAAGAATGCAACCAATAAAGAACAGCCAGCCTTAGGTCTGACTCATGGAAAGTGTACCATGTTAAATCAGGCTACCCCACTTTTAACTAATGAATCCCACAGTTTAAAAGAGAGGTCAGGAAAGGGTCCTTGTAAATTAGGGGTTTGGTTTTTTTGTTTGTTTTGTTTTGTTTATTAACATGTTCATGTCTGAAAGAATGGGCTGCATGGGAAGAGTCTGCAAGGTGGCTCCATTGTAACTCTGTTGTGAACTACTTTGAAAAATTGGCTTTGTTTAAACTCTCTCCATGTTGGAAACTTGGCCTTATGAGTGACTTTATTTAACTAGAAATGGCTGCACCAGACATTATAATTTGGTTGTACAAGAGGTAACCGTTAAGGCTCCCCCGGACTGTCTCCTCTCAGTTCCCAGACACATTTCAAGGAAAACAACAATCCAGAGTCCAATCTGCAGGCACGCTACAAAAAATTATTGGGGGGTGGGCTATATTACACTTTTGAATTTTAAACTGTAATTGTATCTCCAAGCCCTTCACACCAGTTGGGCTTATTTCTCTATAAGCCAATAAATCAAGTCCCTCCCCTCACCTGCCCACAATCCTAGTTCTAGATACCCATAAAACTCCCTCTTTCCTTACATTGAAACCCTCTCCTCCCCCTACTTTTTCTGATGTTAATTATACTTGTAGACCACTTCCTCTCCCTCTCCCCCACCCCGAACAACCCCTTCCAATATATGGGCATGCTCTGTTTGGGGGGGGTCTGAGTCTGGGGGCTTTAATACAACGCATTTTGTACTCCATGGAAGGGGCAGGGAACAAGGTCATATCTTGGCCATGGTCATTTTATGGTCCTATGTTTATGTTACTTTTTAATACCTCCCTTCATTTCCCAGCCAGTTCCTGGGCCTTGTTCTGACATCTAGCTTGAAGAGGAGACAGAGCTTTCCCTCATTTATGCATTCATATATCACACCTTCATTATGTCTCGACACATTTTAACTATATCCCTTGTCTTTTATCTAATAGCAAACAGGCAAAAGGAACATACCATGTCCATGTTCTTTGTTAACATGTGTATCTCAAAGATTTTAGCTTTTCAGCAGACATGCAGGCCCAGAATACTAGCTCAGGCAAATACACATGCCTAAATTCTTATATAAACTTACATTATATACTCCTACTCCAACAATAATTTTAAACACAGAACATAATTTTGCAGCAGGAGCGTCTGAATGAACATGGTAAGACCCTGTCTTTAAATCTAACACCTCCGTAAGGCAGCTAGACTACTCAAAGCTCCCTTAAAGCTTTACTTGGCACAAAAGCTTGTCTCTTTCACCACCAGAAGGTGGTTCTGTAAAAGATATCACCTCACCCACCTTGTCTCTCCCTTAGAGCTGGCTAATAGCAGAAACATGCCCCAAACACTTCTCTCAATTGCCATTCCCCTGTCCTCTTTCTGACGCAAGACATATGTAATCCAGTTAGTGAAGGAAAACACACTACAATACAGCCACTAATGGTGCCTAGATTCTACATTTTAAGGTCAGAAGGGACCAGTACAATCATAGGATTAGTCTTCACTGATGGAGGCAAATTCATCATCATCAGATCGATCTTCCCAATTAGCTGATCAGGTCTGTGAAGATCCACTCAGCCGATCAGGGAAGACCACCCTGGTAAGTGGAGGAGCACTGAGTCAAAGGAAGATTTCCCTTTGACTCAGAACACCAAAGACACTGCAGTAAATGGGCAATAGGCAGTCAAAGGAAGATGCAAAGTATTTTAAGTACTTTGCGTATCTCCCTTCGATTGCCTCCAAAATCCCACTGCAGTGTAGACTAGCCCATAGAATTGTAGGATTGGAAGGGACCTCAAGAGGTCTTCTAGTCCAGTCCCCTGTACTCAAGGCAGGACTAAGGCCTTGTCTACACTAAAAAAGTCAACGCAATAGATGTTGACTTACAGCCACTGCTATAAATACAGTGGTTGCTTATGACCATACTGCTGTCCTTGGGTCAGCAGAGTGCATCCTCACCAGGAGCACTTTCACTGACCTCAGGGGCAGTGTGGGGAATTGAGAGCCCCATCTCTCAGCTCCCTGCCGGGAGTCCACAAGCACCCAACTCCCTGTGGGCTGCCTTCCCTCCTTCACTCACCAGTCCAAGCCAAGGGCAGCCATGCAGGGACTCCTTCCCTACCCAAACTCACAGCCAGGAGTCAGGCTCTACCTACTCGTGTCCCTGCTCACAGCTGGGAGTCAGGCTGCAGCAGCCAGTGGCATGCCCAGTCCCAGCGCACAGCCAGGAAATAGCCACCTCGCCTTTTTGTCAATTTCTGCAGCAGTGAAATTGACAAGAATAACAGTCTTTACACCACTGTAAAGGGAGGGTGTCTACAATGGCACTGCATTGCCCCACCTATGCCAACAAAGCTCTGTCAAGGTTGTTCTGTTTTCTTAAACAAATGCTGACTTTTGTCAACAAAACTCTGTAGTATACACCAGGTCTAAGTATCAACATCTATTCTTACCTCTTCTATAACACAGCTCACAGAACTTGATTCCATAATACCTCCATCAAGTTCATATCTTCTGTTTGCACTTTTAAGATGATATCTAGACTTGATTTAAGACTTTAAATAATGAAGACTTCATCACTGCCCAGTATAATTATTGCATTGGTTAGTCATCTTCACCGTTCAAAATCTGCACCTTATTTTTAGTCTGAATTTATCCAGCTTTTTGTTTCTTTGTTTGCCAATGTGCAACAACTGGAGATGTCTTGGAGATGCCAACAGGCCAACGCTTTTCAGAGTGGTCTCTAATTTGGAATGTCTCCATTTTTTAGCTGCCCAACTTGAAACACCTAGAGCCTGATCTCCAGGGATGCTAAGCAACTGAAACCCCAACGAGGGTCAAAGAGTGCTCAGCATCTCTGATTTTGGGTGCCTCTGTGATTGCCACCCAAGGATGAGACATCTAGCGGATGTTTTTCAAGAGGCCACTTTGGGGAATTTTGACCATATTCAATGAATAATAAATAACGATATCTTTGATTTTTTGGTAAGTAAAGGACAAACAGGGTAAGCCCCACAAAGCTTTACTGCTACAGATTTACCACTAAGATATACTTCTACTGTCTAGCTCACTGTTTCTCAATCTTATTCAAGGTTAAACATTTTTGCAACTCCCTTTCCCTTATATGTACGATAAGAGTACAAGATGAATCAATGATCATATAATTTATCTGTGTGTGCATTTCGACAGTTTAGCAAATAATACTTGACCTTGAAGGCTAAAGATGTGTGGGGAATAGGGGAGCGAGATTTTCTTTGCTCTAGATTGCAATAAAATTTTCAATGACCGCCACCCTCCCAATTGTCTTTTGTGACACACACACCAAGAACAATAACCCTCTAGTTCAGAAACACTGGTTAAAAGTATGTCCAGCATTTAAATGAAATTGAGCCTAGCTCTCCCGCTCCAGGCCAGGTGTACCCTAGTCTGTTGTCAGGAGAAAGGTACTGCTTGCAGGCATGCGCAAGCTACTGTCCTCCATTCCTCCAGAGTGGCCTGGAATTCTTGCCTGGAGGACAGTGTTAGGGAGTCCACTAACTTTTCCAGTGACTGCAGATGTTTTAGTGGTATCTGCCCAACAGTGCTTGTTGATTAGATACGCACAGCTGTAGACTCACAGTAGAATAAGTCTTGCGTCCAAACAAGTCAAACTTTTTTGCTTCCTTATTTTTTGGCGTGGAGCTCAACTGGCCTTGCTTGTTCTTCTCATTGGCAGCCGTGAGTACCAGAGATCCCCCAGAGGGATGGGTATAAAGATATTCAAACCCCTTAGCCAGTACTTAATATTTTCTTTCCTCTCACTTCTTTGACGTGGGAGTCAAGGAGGCTGAAGTTTGACACAGCGCCTTGGCGAGTTTCCCCACCCACCCCTTTATGCACAGGAAGGGCCACTCTAAAGGGAGCTGCTGTCACCAGATCCCAAGGAACACATCTGCATGCTCATTCAGTTCCTCTATTTTAAGGCCCAAGTTGGATGCTTCTCTTTTTAACAGATCTTGATGGTATCTGAAATCATCCAACAGGGCCGCTGCACAGGGTCCCTTTACTACTTCATCCTAGGTTAGCTCCTCCTGGGCTTGAGGTGGGTGACCTTTCTTGGTTCTACTCTACATCTTAATGTGGTGCCATACTCTGAAGAACCGAAGATCTTGGCACTGAAATCCCTGCTACTGAATAGGCCTACTGGGGTGAACCCTCATGGATTCCAGTGTTGCCAAGGTCTGGGTCACTACCCCATAGGCCATGCTTCCATTGGTGGCATTGTAGGGAAGCCGGGTGCCGGAATCGTGGACTGTCCCATCTGCTGAACCATATCCTCTCTCTCTGAGACTGAGAAGCTGCTGCCCAAGACCAAGGCGGTACCGATTCTGAATATACCTTGGCACCATAATGAGCATGTCGGCGTTCCAGTACTGGGGATTGGTATGGAGACCCTGAGCATCAAGTGTCCTGGGACCAGCTCTTGTCCTTAGGCTTTCTATAAGGACTAGAAGAGCAAGATTGAGGTTCCTGGGACCTGTGCTGGGAGCCTGGAGATCAGCAGCGTTCCACAAGCCAGTACTGTTTCTCCACTGACTGGTGCCAGGCACCCAGAAACCAACCGGGGGATCCTGAGTTCTCACGGTGCCATTCTAGTGACCAGGACTTCAGACCAAGGGATTGTCTAAGCACTGGTAAATGGTGCCTGGGAGATGGGGACCGTGGTGCAGGTCCCAGTGCCAGTTTGCCCATTGATAGCCTGCCTCCTGGCATTGGTGCCAGTGCGGAGATCTGCCCTCCCTAGGCGCTAGTAGTATGCGCATCGCCAGGATGTCTTTCATCACCTGAAAGGCTTCCAGAATAATCGGCACTGCCAGGCAAGATGGCCCTCCCCTCTCTTGGCGTCGGTGACAGGCTTGGTACAGGGCTCAAAGCTCGCAACTGAGAGGGGCCTTTTGGAGACTGTGGGGATCGGCAGCCCGGTAAGGGTCTTGCCTGATCACCTGCATTCTTCTTCTTTCCAGCCAGCAAGCGCCTTTGCTCAGCATGCTTTCTATTCTTCAGCACTGGAGAGGGCGATCAGTACTAGGGCGAAGACGGTGCTGGAGGAGCACTGCGTGCCAAGGGTTCCAACACTGGTCTGAGAGCCGACTCCTTTAGAATGGCCTTAAGCCAAAAGTCACAGTCCCTTTTAGTCCGTTGGTGAAAGCTTTTACAAGAAAGTGAGTCTCTCCCAGGCGCTCCAGACAGCTCGGGTGCAGTTCACTCTTTGGCAAAGGCTTTCTACATGAAGCACAGGGTTTAACACCCCAGAAACGGGGCATGTCCCATTCATGATCTGCCATCTACAATAAAACTGTCCAGCTAACAAAAAATCAACAGTCAACTATGTACACTTATAAATAAATAAACCACTGGGTCTGAAAAACTTACAAGAGCAAGAGACATTCCAGCACCGTCATGGGAGGTAAGAAGGAACTGAAAAGCAAGGTGGGCTGGGAGCACCTACATATGGACACATATGTGCGTTGCTGCAGAGGCCGCTAGAGCCAGCCCCACAGATACCACTAGGGGAAAAATTTCCAGCACTGGTACCTGTGTCACACACACACCTAATTGGGAATGGACATCAGCAAACTCTCAGAGTTCTAGGTTTGGATATTAAACCTCACTCCACCATTTAAGTCATATCAAATAGCTATCAGCATGAAACATAAGCAATTAACCCTCAACTACCGAATGCCGGATTCTTATGCCTTCTTCTAAAGCATCTGGTACTGATCACTGTCAGAGACTGTATATGGGACTAGCTGGAGTTTGGGTGTGATCTAGTTTAGAAATTTCTATGTTTCTGTTACATCAGAAGGGGCAGAATTTCACTCCATAGGTTTAAATGAAAGCAGAAATGTATTTAGTGCGTCTGTACAGCATCAAAAATGATTAAGTAAAAAAATATACCTAAAAGCAAATGAGCACCCAATGAGCAAGAGCAAAGTTAACCTATAATATTTTTGTTGGACTTAAGTTCTTTTCCAAACAGCTGTTAGATTTGTTATTCATATGAAAAGCAGACAAGCCCCTGAGACTTGTATGAGTTTGCAAGCAATATTCTTCACAATATCTGCATCTCACTAAGTATTCTGTGAATCATCTCATAAAGCCAAGTTTAACAGATGCAAAAGGATTAGGAACCTATAAAGCTCATTAAAAACCTCCTGCTTTTAGATTTGTTTTTTCTCTTATATTAATCTGTTAGCATCAGGCTACTTCCTGAAGTCTTTACCCAGTTTTTACAGGCCAATGTCCACCAACTTAAAAAATGTTGGGTATCTCAGAATCTGGCCATTGGGTCTTTCCAATTGCACATAATTTATTTCTTGGGTTTACAGTATGGTATATACATATCTCCAACATTTCCACTGCAGTCAATTGGAGACTTTCCATTGACTTCAATGAACGTTGGGTCATGCCGCTAATAAGGCAATAATGCAATCCATGGTTTTGTCAAATAAAACCCTACATCACAACAACAAAAGATAGCATTTGCTTCCACTGTCTTGTTTACATTTATTTAAATGATATTTCCATTTTAATTTGTTCAGATCATTGTAACAAGGTGTCAAGCACAGAATCAAAATGCTTCCATACACTAGACCTCTCAACTTGCACATGCCTAAGTAAAATTTGTCATGCTTTATACCACCATGGGTCAACTGAACTTAGCTATCTATGAGTCAACGTGGGAAGTAAAATAAATAAGGGAAGAAAAGGTTTCTTACCTGTAACTGGTATTCTTCGAGATGTGTTGCTCATGTCCATTCCACTTTAGGTGTGCGCGCGCCGCGTGCACGAATTGCCGGAAACTTTTCCCCAGCATTCCCTAGGGCCGTCCGTGGAGCCCCCTACAGTCGCGCCTTCGCGGCGCACTATAAAGGGTCCCGACGGCCCTGCCCTCCCAGTTCCTTCATGTCTCAGTCCGACAGAGGGGTAGGAGGGTGGGTGTGGAATGGACATGAGCAACACATCTCGAAAAATACCAGTTACAGGTAAGAAACCTTTTCTTCTTCTTCGAGTGATTGCTCATGTCATTCCACTTTAGGTGACTCCCATAGCCTTACCTGAGGAGGAGGGGTCGGATCTCAAATACTTGCTGCCTGAAGGACCGCTCTGCCGAGCGCTGCGTCCTCTCTGGCCTGGTCCACGATGGCATAGTGTGCTGTAAACGTGTGTACAGACGCCCAGGTGGCAGCTTTGCAGATATCCTGGATGGGGACCGATGCCAGGAAGGCTGCCGAAGACGCTTGGGCCCTTGTTGAGTGGGCCGTAACCCTCGGGGCTGACTTGCCCGTCAGTCTGTAGCATTCCCTGATACAATCCGATATCCAGGAAGCGATTCTTTGCGTTGAGACCGCCTTGCCTTTCATTCTTTCTGCTATTGCCAGAAAGAGTTGAGGAGATTTCCTAAAGGGTTTGGTCCTCTCCAAATAGAAGGCCAGGGCCCGACGCACATCCAGCGTGTGCAGTCTACGCTGTTCGTCGGTCTCGTGAGGCTTAGGGCACAGGACTGGCAAGAAGATGTCTTGATTAACATGGAAATTCGAAACCACCTTGGGGAGAAAGGCTGGGTGTGGGCGCAGACGCACCGTGTCCTTAAAAAATACAGTGTACGGCGGATCTGCCGTTAATGCCCTAATCTCCGAGACTCTTCTGGCTGAGGAGATGGCCACCAGAAACGCCACTTTCCACGAGAGGTACAGGAGTGAACAGGAGCCCATAGGTTCAAACGGGGGGCCCGTGAGTCTAGTGAGAACAAGGTTCAGGTCCCATTGGGCTACCGGGGCGCGGGTTGGCGGAAAGACTCTAACCAAGCCTTTGAGGAATCTCTTAACCAGAGGGTTTGTGAAGATTGAGCGGCCTGCCTCCCCAACGTGGAAGGCCGAGATGGCCGCCAGGTGTACTCGGACGGAAGAGCTTGCTAGGCCCTGCTGTTGGAGGGCTAATAGGTAATCCAGAATTATGGGGATGGGGGCCCTAGGCGGGTCCACATTCTTATCTGCAAGCCAGACCGTGAAGCGCTTCCATTTAGCCTGGTAACTCAGCCTCGTTGAGGGTTTTCTACTGCTGAGAAGGATGTCCTTCACTTGTTGGGAGCATTGGAGCTCTGACGTGTTTAGCCATGGAGGTTCCATGCTGTGAGGCGAAGGGTTTTCACGTCTGGGTGTCTCAGTCTGCCCTCGTCCTGTGAGAGGAGATCCGGCAAACATGGTAGGGTTATGGGGGCGCTGATCGAGAGCCCCAACAGCGTGGGGAACCAATGCTGTCTGGCCCACGCTGGAGCTATGAGGATCACCGCCGCTTGGTCCTGCTTGATTTTGATTAGGGCCTTGTGGATTAGCGGGATGGGGGGAAAGGCATAGAGTAGTCTGCCCCCCCAATGTATGAGAAAGGCGTCCGAGTACGAGCCCGGGCTCTGCCCTTGGAACGAGCAGTAGCTCCTGCACTTCGCGTTTACCTCCGACGCGAAAAGGTCCATTCGGGGAGTGCCCCACTTCCGAAATATGTCCCTCAGGACATCCTCTCTGAGGGACCACTCGTGCTTCAGAAAGGACCTGCTGAGGGAATCCGCTAGAACGTTCTGCTGACCGGGTACGTACGCTGCTATCAGGTGTATTGAATTGGAGAGGCAGAAGTCCCACAGTTCCAGTGCCTCTCTGCACAGTCGCGAGGAGCGAGTGCCCCCTTGCCTGTTGATATAAAACATTGTGGCAACATTGTCCGTGCGGATCAACACTACCCTTTCCCGTAGGTGGGGGCAAAAGGTCTGGCAGGCCCGCCTCACTGCTCGGAGCTCGCGTACGTTGATGTGCGCCCGGAGGTCCCTTTGGTCCCAGAGGCCCTGAGCCCTGAGGCTCCCCATGTGGGCGCCCCACCCGATGTTTGACGCATCCGTGGTCAGGCAAACCGAGGGCTGTGGGGGCCGGAAGGGGACTCCTGCGCACGCCCAGTCGGGGTTGGTCCAACAGCCCAATGATTCGAGGACCTGTTGGGGAACTGACACTTGTCCGTTCATGCTGTCCCGAGCAGGGCGATAGATCGAGGCCAGCCACGTCTGACACGATCTCATCTTCAGCCTTGCGTATCGTATGACTGAGGTGCAAGCGGCAAACAGGCCTAACAGCCTCAGGATCGTTCGTACTGTGCATGTCGGGTGAGCTCTCAGCTCCCTCACAGCGCCGCTGATCGTATTGAAACGGTCCTTTGGGAGCGAAGCCCTGGCTACGACTGAGTCCAGGGTCGCCCCTATGAAGTCTATCCTCTGAGCCGGAGAGAGGACCGACTTCTGGGTGTTCACCACCAGCCCTAGCTCGTTGAAGGTGCGCTGGATTAACTGGAGGTGCCCACTGACCTGGTCTCTGGTCGGTGCCTTCACTAACCAGTCGTCCAGGTACGGGAAGACTTGGATGCCCTGGCGTCTGAGGTAGGCTGCTACCACCGACAGGCACTTCGTGAAGACTCTCGGTGCGGCTGAGAGCCCGAAAGGCAGCACGGTGAACTGAAAGTGGGAGCCGCTCACAACAAACCTGAGAAATCGCCTGTGGTGTGGGGCTATGCTTATGTGGAAATACGCGTCCTTTAGGTCGAGGGCGGCGTACCAATCTCCCGGATCCAGGGAGGGAATGATGGAGGCGAGGGAGACCATCTTGAACTTGAGCTTCTTCAAGTGTTTGTTGAGATGTCTCAAGTCGAGGATGGGGCGGAGGCCGCCCTTCGCCTTTGGGATGAGAAAGTACCTCGAGTAGAAGCCTTTCCCTCTCCGATGGTGGGGGACCTTCTCCACCGCTCCCGCCTCCAATAACCGGCAGACCTCCTGTTGAAGCCGGTGTTCGTGAGTTGGGTCCCTGAAGAGGGACTGGGAAGGCGGTGGGTGGGAAGGGGGTGCAGAAGCAAATTGCAGGGAGTACCCATGCTCTACAGTGCGGAGGACCCACTGGTCCGAAGTAATGAGCTCCCACGCATGGTAGAAACGGGCTAACCGGTTGCGGACAGTGAGTATGGGTGGATCCGGAAACGAGGTAGGGGCGCCGGCCTCGGGCGTACCCTCAAAACCCCTTTTTCTGGGAGGGAGGGCGCCGGGAGCGTCCTATTCCCGAGTCTGAAGCGCTCCCGCTCCTTCTGTTGTTCCGTCCCCGTCCCCGGTAGGAGTCCGGTCTCCGATTGTATCCCCTTGGTTGGGGTTGGGGTTTGAAATGTTTGCGCTGGGGGGCAGGGGTGTGGAGACCCAGGGACTTGAGAATTGCTCTCGAGTCTTTCAGGCTCTGGAGCTTAGAATCCGTCTGAGCCGAAAACAGGTCCGGGCCCTCAAAGGGCAGGTCCTGGATCGTCGATTGAACCTCTTGCGGTAAGCCGGAGGCCTGAAGCCATGAGCAGCGTCTCATGGCCACCCCTGAGGACATGGAACGGGCTGATGCATCGGCGGCGTCTAGGGCGGATTGTAGAAGGACCTTGGACACCACCTTTCCCTCTTTGACCATTGCGGAGAACTCTGGCCTCGATGGCTGGTCGAGTTTGTCTTGGAACTTTTCCATGGCGGCCCAGGAATTGAAGGCGTACCTACTTAGGATCGCTTGCTGGTTAGCGATCCTAAGCTGTAGCCCCGCCGTGGAGTACACCTTACGACCAAATAGGTCCAGCCGCTTAGAGTCCTTGGCCTTTGGGGTCGGGCCCTGGTGACCCTGTCTCTCCTTTTCATTGGCAGCCGCCACTACCAGAGACCCCGGGGTGGGGTGAGTGTAAAAATGCTCGTACCCCGATGATGGGAGAAAATATTTCCTTTCGGACCTCTTAGCGGTAGGGGTTATGGAGGCCGGTGTCTGCCACAGGGCCTTAGTATTGTCCCTGATAGTTTTGATAAGAGGTAGGGCGACCCTCGATGGGCCCTCTGGGGTCAAAATGTCTACCATAGGGTCAGCCTCTTGGACTACTTCCTCCGCCTGCAATCCCATGTTGCGGGCTACCCTGCGCAGCAGGTCCTGATGCATCTTAGCGTCATCGGGGACCACTGCCGGTGTCGTTCCTGCCACCGTCTCGTCTGGCGACGACGAAGAGGAACCCCGGGGGAGGGGCAGCACCGTCTGGCCCACGGCACCGGGACGGGGGTGCTTTTGGCGCTCGCTCCTGGCGGTGCCGGAGACCTGCGTGTCCTCCGCGGCGGAGCCTGGGTCCGAGAGGTCCGTAGCCTCTGGCGGGACGCTGGCCGTGTAGGAAGGGCAGGTCCTTGAGCCCGAGGCCATGGAGCGTGACATGCCGGAGGGCTGGCCTTGTGCCTGGTGGAATGCCCAGGGTGTCCAGAAAGGCCACTGAGATGGTATCTGCCAGTGGTGCGGTGCCACGTGTCCCTGGCCCGAACGGTGCCGACGTGGACTTCTCCTAGGCCTGATCGACTCCGACTCAGAGTCCGAGGAGGCATAGCTGCGCGGAGACCACGGCGGAGCGGTGCCGCGCGGTGCGGTCGGTGCCGGCGGGGTACGGCGCCGGGGGGACCTCGACTTAGCAGCCTCCGTTTCCCGGTCGCTTTCCCTGTGCCGCGGGGACGGCGCCGGGCGGTGCCGAGGAGACCTTGGTCTCTTTAACATCGGGGGTTTTCCCTTGGATATCGGCGTCCTTGCCAGACTATGCGCCGGGGAAGCAACCTCCTCAATTAACTCCCTTGCCGCCTCAAAGGTCTCGGGAGTGGAGGGCAAGTGAATTTCCTCTTGCAGGATCTCCCTGGTAGGGGAACTTGTCGGTACCGGACTCAACGAGTGTCTCGGAGTCGACGGTGCCGGGCCCCGGATAGCCTCTGTCGAGCGGCCCGACCCGGGTCCTGCTCTATCAGCTCCCTTGCTCTTAGGTGCCGGGGAGCGGCCCCTGTCCGCTCTTCTCTTTTTGGGCGGTACCGGGGAATGGGAGCGGTGCCGCCGTCCTTCATCGGCCCCTTTCTTCGGCGCCGGCGAACGGCGGTGCCGAGGTTCCTTGGGCGTGCCCTTGGAACGCGGCGAGTGCGGGATAGGGGGTGCGCTCCGCACCGAAGCCGCACCGGGTGTCTCCGGCGCCGGAGGGCGCAGTGCCTCCTCCATCATCAAAAGTTTCAGTCTCTGGCCCCTTTCTTTTTGAGTTCTGGGGCGGAAACTTTTACAGATCTTACAGTGCTGGCCGAGATGGGCTTCGCCGAGGCACTTGAGACAGGAGGAGTGTGGGTCGTCCAAGGGCATAGGCTTCTTGCATGTGCCGCACGACTTGAAGCCGGGCATGCCCCGGATCCGCTGAAGACAGCGGGCCCCCTAAATGTGGGGGGGGGGGTGCTCTAACTAAAACTAACTGTGAACTATCTTTCTAACTAACTACAAACAGGGGAGAACTCTTGCGGAGCGCAAGAGCGAAACGTTCCAGCAATCGCCACGAGCGGTAAGAAGGAACTGGGAGGGCAGGGCCGTCGGGACCCTTTATAGTGCGCCGCGAAGGCGCGACTGTAGGGGGCTCCACGGACGGCCCCGGGGAATGCTGGGGAAAAGTTTCCGGCAATTCGTGCACGCGGCGCGCGCACACCTAAAGTGGAATGACATGAGCAATCACTCGAAGAAGAAGATCACATTGCAGAAGAGAAGCTCATTAGGATGGAAAATGCATAAAAATATAATAGCCTGGAGACACCTAGAAGCAATATGAAAATTGAATATGCACACATACACCTATTTCAGTTAATTCTCTACCTCACCTTCATTAACTAACTATCACTTCTTTATAAATGTTTATAGTTTTAATATATCTAATCAAACAAGGTTTGATACCTGCCTCTGCTCACTCGTTTATACGTTTGGATTTTGTGCTGACATTCTGAATATATATAAACAAACATGCCTTTTTCCTTCCCTGAGACTCTCTATACCTTACTATCCATGTATCCAAGGCTAGATAATACAAAGGAAATCCTGGTATACGCAGAGAGCCATGGACTGGATCTAAACAACACTGTACATGAATAAAGAACTGAACTTTAAATAGACCTCTCAAGTTTTCTGATCAGACAGAAACTGTCATTCTAAAAAGCCAAAGTGTAAGGAGCTTTAACTGCAAACACTACCTCACCTTCCTCTATGTGCTGTTCCCCAGTGTTTGAATCCTAATACCTATTTTGATTTGCTGTTACAGCCTGACCTGATCCTATGTCATACACTCCCCTGCATTTAATTTCCTCCCATTCTGTAAGTTTCCCATCTTCAAAGAGTCTGACGAAGTAGGATTTTCTCCCACGAAAGCTCATGCGATTAATAAATCTGTTAGTCTTTAAAAGTGCCATAGGACTCTGTTGTTTTTCTACAATAGACTAACACAGCTACCCCTTTGGAAATTGACTACCATAATGATTTGTTTCACATTAGTACAGTGGTTTTCAACTTTTACAGACCTCAAAAATTTCAAATGGAGGTGTGTATCCCTTCTGAAATCTTAAGACACAGTCTGTGGACTTCTGGTTGAAAACCACTGCATTAATACATAAACACTGGATTATGGCTAATGCTACCCAACAAACAGATTCAAACACCAATTAAATTGCCAAACTTTTTGGAACCCACCCAGACATTGTTTCCAGACTTGCTAGCTGCAACAGCACTAGCATTTAGAAAAACAAGCAAGGAGTCCTGTGGCACTTTTCGAGACCAACAAATTTATTTTTCACATGAGCTTTTGTGGGTGACATCCCACTTCGTCAGATGCTAGAAAATGGAAAAATCTTACAGTATGGGAGGGAAAGATAAATCCCATGATTACATTTCACTGCATTAGGCACTCAGTCAACAGATGGGCATAGACAATGTATTATAACACTACATAAAAATATTATATTTAAACATATGGACTCCTTAGAATCTCCTTCCTGCTGTGTAGTTGATCTCACACCTATTGATTAGAATCTAAAGGACGTAATGAAAAGTTGGTCATTGGAATTGAAGGCACAGGATGTGGGGAAGAAGTTGCCTCTTTTCTAAGAACAGTTGCAGTACGAGGTTGGAAAACTCTCTTTGGCTGTGTAGGTGCCACTATGATGGTAACGGTCCCCATTAGCTATCTCTCACAGAGACAGCAACTGGAGAGGTGGATGCGTAGGTCGGGTTTTGAATCAAACGACTCAAGTGTTTTTGTGCATGTCTATCCTGCAGTCATACATGGGACTGCAGCCCATATAGATGTACCTAAACCAGCTTTGATCTATCTAGCTTGAATAACAGCAGCAGCAAAGTCGAGGGAGCAGGGGCTGTAAAACCTTGCCCAGGGACCTGAGTGACTAGTCTATGCTTCTATGGCTTCACTCCCATTGTTATCTGAGCTAGCCAGATTAAAGCTAGCTTGGACATATCTACCCATGCTGCAGTTACGCCTCTCACTGCAGTGTAGACCTATTCAGCATGAGTTGCCAGTGTATTCTGGTACGTGGTCCATTTGCTATACATGCAAACAGATTCACTGAAGGACATCCACCACAAGATAGCATTTATCTGAAAAGTATGCTCAGAGGCTGTACACCATATGCAATCATATGCAACTAGTTCCTGGCCAGTACTTTGGAGCTGTTGCATACCAAGTGCAAAGGCACACCACACAAAAAAGTTATTCACATTCTACCCTGGGTAAGTTGGGCCAAAGAAATCTTAACAGCTTAACAATGAGCTTTTATGTCTTAACAGCATGTGGATTTTTAATATTAGCTACAAGTGAACTTTGAAGGATTTATGGTGGGTGGCACATGCTTCAACTCATGCCAAGTATGCACGGTTGGGTTAAGAGGATATGATGGAGAAAGGATGAAATCTCTATGCCTGAAGTCACAGACAGATGAGGGTTAACATATCAACACTAGAGGTGATTGGAACTCAAACAGCTGTATTTCTCACAATGAGGAACCTGAAAACAGCAGGCTAAGATTTACTGTCGTTTCCATGACTGCTGCAAATGGTAATATAGAGCCCTGCAGGCAAGAGAGATTTGATGTCACAGTACCTCAGTGCAACTGGATTTCAGTGCCTCAAAGCAAATAGATTTCTTCTGTCTCCCCTCTGATATTTCAGCCATGTTAAGATTGGAATTTGTTCATTGTATCTAAGCAAATTCTAGAAAGGACAGGAAGGAATATACTCCTTCTTTTCACTCTTTGAATGGCAGAATGAAACTGTGATGCTGGGGAATAAAGGGTGGCGAGCAAATGCAATGCCAGAAGCAGCCCTACATTCTGGCTGTCAGATGAAGGACCAAACCTAACATAGGTGAACTGATCTTCCACAAAACTTAATGGACCCTACATCTAAAATGCAATGCCAAACGGAGGGACTCCATCAGTGAATTATTTTTATAGCTTTGCATGGATACAGGTTGGGACTGTAAAGCAGGGCAACAGAAATACCTCATCATCATCAGGTGATGTATAAAGCTAGGTAGCAGCAGCAGTTCTAGCTCAGAGGGGGTCTGTGCTTGAATAGTTTCCAGGATCTTAAAAAACAAACCAAAAAAACCCTTCTCTTTTCCCCTTTCCCCTCCCCATTATGACCCAAGGTAAAACAAAGAGACCCTGTGTGACGTGAACAAGTTAAAGAAGAGAAGACAAACTGGAGAGAGTCCAAAGGTGGGGGAATGAGAATTATTACAGGACTGGAACACGTGACTTATGAGAAGAGATGACCTCCGGAGGTCCCTTCCACCCCTAATTGTCTATGATTGTATGACAGAGGTGAGGATGTATGGGATGTGCCCTTCCTTGACAAGGGAATCACATTATTGCACCACCTGTTTCCATTAAATGATATTCTGCAAGATAGGGAGCAGCAGGACGAACACATTGGATGAGCAGTGTGAATAACCTTAATGAAAAAAGGAATTATGGTCTTGCCATTTAAACACTGCACAGAGGGTCCAGAGGCCAGAGTTCAGTTCCCAACTCTGCCACACCCTCCCTGTATGACTGTGAGCAATTCACTCCACATCTCCGCAGCTCAGTTCCTCATCTGTAAAATGGGAATAACAGTCCTTCCTTTGTCTGTCTTCTCTCAATACATTAAAAGCTTTTGGGGGCAAGGATCATCCCTTACTATATGTGCGTGCAGCACATGGCACAGTGGGGTCCCATGCTCAGCTGGAACTTGTACAGGCTGCCGTTAGAGGTGTTGATATGCTGAAGTACTGAAATCTTTCTACTATAAAATTTGAGAAATACTTGTTGGATACTAAAGACTTTAGCTTCCGGGTTTCTTTAACCTACAGCAGAATCACCAGTTTCAGCTCCACTTTATTGGCATAAAACAGAAGCTAATGAAGCCACTATGAGCAATAATTCAGCTTTACCATACTGCCTAGATGCCATGGTGATGGGCATATCAGAAATTGATTCAGATCATTACAATAGGCATTCAATGGACAAGTCTCTAAAACTGCCCCCACAATGGACAATTATAGAACCGCCCTGTTTGGCAGTCTCAGTAGCAAAATCAGGGACTGAATGTGCCACAGAATCCCTTCCATCAGAGGTGGTGCCTACAGCCTACAGGTGAGACACACTGGCATGACATTTTGGAAGCGCTTGCTCTATTTCTATATGTGCCAGTACAGAGAACTTCAGTCTGCACAGTCTTCAATACAGCAGCTCCAATAAAGACTAAACTCATACCAAAACAACAAAAGGAATAAGACCTCTCTGTAAAATACATAGTTGAACGCTAATCCATGCAGCCTTGAATTTTTGTGAAGCTCTGTGCTGATCCAAACCTTGGGGCAGGCTCACACCTCTGTAATAGTCTGAATCAAAACCTCAAATCTGAACCTCTCCACTTCAACCTTTGAAGAAGCTCAGATCCAGAACTGAAATGTACACATCATTTCTTTCTCTTATTCTAACTGCCACAGCCACCTGTCACTGTTCCTGGCCCAGGATAAAGACTTAACACAGTCGACATTCTGGGGGAAGGCATACCAAAATGACGCACATTTTTTTTAGTCCTGTAAAAATAAACTACATCTCATCTCCACACGAAGTCACCATAATTCAGTTGGCACAGCAACCCCATAGGGTACACTTAAGGATATTTTAAGGTAGACACAAGTTCATTTTATTAGCCAAGCTACATATTATAACTTGTAAAAGATTTTGGCTCACTTTGATTCAATGCCAACATGCTACATGAAAAGCTGCTTCTCACCTAATATCACAATGTATATTTTAAATGGGAATCCCTCTTCTGAAGTCATCCATCAGTAAGAAGGAAAAGAGCAAGCAGAAATTACTCCTGTTGTGGTTCATGCTGCTAGCAAATAATTATCTTTTTGGTTAAGCATCTATAAAGCAAGGAGTGGAAGATCTAGAACTGTGACTGAAAGAAACAGAAGACAAAATTTTTTATAGAACTCTCCATATAAATGGCTGGTCCTCATTCTTCTCTAACACGCATAGTTAAAATCAAGGGCAACCCTGCTGACATCAGTGGAGTTGAACCATTTAAAAACTAGTGTAAATGAGAGGATCAGGCCCATTAATGCGTAACTGGGGCTGGGAGGAGGAAATAGAAGGAGAATTTTGATCCTATGATAGTAAAAAGAGTGAAGGCAATGCTCTGGAAATATGAACCGAATTTAGGGGACCAGCACTACTGTGCTTGAAACAAACACTTAAGAGATGGCTTCAGGCATTTAGCATTAAAATAACAGAGTGCACAGCTTCATAGATTTTAAGGCTAGAATGGACCAATGTGATTATCTAGTCTGACCCTCAGCACAATGCAGGCCACAGAGCTTCCCTCCCACTCCTGTCATAGACCCCAAACCTCTAACTGAAGTTCCCAAATCCTGGTTTAAAGCAGTGCTTTTCAAACTTCTTTTCTCAGGACCCAGTTGAAAAAAAAAATCATTTTTGCCCATGACCCAGCAATTACATCTTTGATAAATGCATTCCGGTCTTTTGGCAGTGGAAGCACAGGGTCCCACGACCCAGTGCCTGAAGCTTGCGACCCAGTACTGGGTCCCAACCGTACTCTGAAAACCATTGGTTTAAAGACTTCAAGGTACAGAGAAACCACCAGCAAGTGATCCATGCCCCATGTACAGGGAAACGCAAAAAACCCCAAGACCCTGGCCAATCTGCCCTGGCGGGAAATAAATTCCTGACACACACACCCTCCAATCACAAAGAAACTGATATACAACTAACACATGTAGAAAAACGTTCTGGAGACTAAAGTCACAATTTTTAAAAGCGACTACTGATTCTGGGTGCCTCAGCTGTGAGATTTTTTCCAACTTGTGACACCTTAAATGGGCCTGATTTTCAGAGCATTCTGAACATCAGCACTATGAAAATCAGGTCCCCTTAAAGAGTTTCAAATTGGGCACCCAAAAAAATGGAGGCATCCAAAAAATCACCAGTTCCTTTGGAAAATTTAGGCCAAAAATGTAGATTTAAATGAAATTACAAGACTCACAAGGTTAGTCAGTGTCATGGAGAGAGAGGAGCATCTCATAACTTAATTAGAAGTGATATACAATATTTTTGAAAAACATCCTTGCAAAAAAAAAATAAATAAAGTTAAAATGCCTTGAATGTTGTTGCTACTTTGTCTGGCAAACTCTCTCTTAAAGTACACAACTGCCCCTCTGACCCAAAGCCCCTTGACATCATTGGAAAGATTCCCATTGACTTCCAGGGGCTCTGGATAAGACCCTGTGAGAGTTCAGAATCCTTGGCACACAGGCTGCAAAAAAAGGAAATGATCCAGGTTTATTGTGTTTTATTCCACTGGGGTTTTCTATTAGCCAGTATGGACAGGGATGCAAAACCATGCTCTGAAGTGCCCCGAGCCTCTGTTTGCCATAAGCTGGGAATGGGTGACAGCAGATGCATCACTTGATGATCTGCTGTTCTATCCGTTCTCTCTGAGGCACCTAGAATTGGCCACTGTCAGAAGACAGGACACTGGACTAGATGGTCCATTAGTCTGACCCAATACAGCTGTTCTTGCATTCTGACTGAAATTTGAAATTTTTAACAAAACAAAATGAAAGAAAAGAAGCATGATAAAAATGAATGGAATTTTCATACTACAAAAGAAGAATGCATTTCCAAGCAGCAAAATGTTTCAGTTTCAGTCACTGGGGCAGGATGGAGGAAGCTCCACAGAATCAATGACTACATGAATCCAGTGATTGCACAAGGCTGCACAAGTGTCACTGAAACTTTTGACTGCTGATCCAGCTTAGAAGGTACATGGCCACATAGTATTGGTAGGCAAGGGAGCAGTTCTTGGCCCAAGGATGTGACATGGATTTTGCTTCTCCAAATCCACATACGAGTTTCACAGCTTATCTCTTCTACTGGGGAGATGCTATTAAATTGCATAAATTACATCATATCTATACAAAATGCCATCTCAATCACCTCATTGGGAGGGATCTACTATACACTCTGGTTGCAATGGAGACGGGGGAATTTTTGCCAGCAGCTTCAATGAGAGCAGATATTGAGCCTCTACCCCAGCCTTACTGCCAGACACTAATCCAAGCAGAAACTTATTAAACTTTTTTTGATTTGTTTTTTAAAGTGGGACCAATAAAAATGCATACCCTTCCTGTGCCTATATCCCCTTTCCCTCCAGCCTTTGTTTATTGACATTGCTTGCTACATTATGTCTAACACTCATATTGAAATCCCCCAGGTCTGTTTTACTTGTTTGTCAAACACCATGCACATTATAAAATAAAGAGATTATTATTATTATTATTATTATTACATTATGCAAAAAATAAGAAAAGTTGGCAAAACTCACACTGAAATCATTAATGCTTGTAACTACAAGTAGGTCAGCCAGGAGCAGGGAAAAAATTACTGAGTCAAGAAACAACTTACATACCCTGTAAACCTAGTCCCATGTCTGACATTACATTGCAATGAAAAAAGCTTTCTAAGCAAAGAAGCAGCCCAAGGCAGAACAATGACCTACAAAGACATCTGGAAACTTCTGTCCCCTGCCTAGTCTGGACACAGAAGATTATTATAAGTAAATTCTTATTATGCCATAAAACACTCTTTTATCCAATAATAGCAGCAACTCCAGTGTAATTAAGGTACTAATGAAATACATTTGTGGCAATAAAAATCAGAGCTAATTTCAATATGAAGGAATATTTAAAGCAGTATGTATCATGTGACATAAGAATGGCCACACTGGGGCAGACCAATGATTCATCTAGTCCAATATCCTATCTTCCAACAGGGTTTAATACCAGATGCTTCCAAGTGAATGAAGAGAACAGGGAAATTGTCCAATGAACAATTCCCTGTCGTCCATGAGTCCAGTCCCAGCATCTGGCAGCTAGAAACTTAGGGATTCCCAGAGCATGGGGTTGCATCCCTGACCATCGTGGCTAATAGACATTGATGGATCATCCTGTAAGTTGTTAATTAATATCAACTCACTTTAGTATAGAATGCTTTGTATATATGAGGAAGGTACTTTACCAGCTCTCCTGCTACAGATCTAAACTAATCTATCAACTAGATTTTTATACTCAGCTGAAAACACTATACTATATTTGAATATAAATGAATTATTTACATTGACTGAGAAAGGGTATCTATCTAACCCAGTTACTAACTTGATCTAACTTGAAATTTACTTCTTGCAATGTACGCCATCACTGTATCAGACTTTTCCAAATAATGGGCCTGATCCTCAACTACTGCAATCAAATTGATGTCAGGTCAATGTCTACTACTGAGCCCAATTCTGCAGTCTTTCCTCTGGCAAAATCCCCACAGCAATCCATTCAAAGATTTGCCAGAGTAAAATCCACAGGATCTGGTTAAATTAAATTATATCAATGTTAGGAGCAGTTGTTATTCTGAAACCTGATATCATACTGGCCGTAAAGGATTGTTCCACGGGCTAATAGTGCAAAAACCAGCAGTTATACAGTGCTTTACATTTTGCGAGCACTGTGCAATTATTACTAATGAATCGTATTGGTTTTTATTTCTGTCACCTTCAATGCAGGGAGAAGACTTAGAAAACATTTTCTATTTAATATTTAAATGAAATGGGTCAGCTTCTTACACTTACGATGGGGTAAGTCAGTAATAATAATGCAGAGAAATAGGCTCATTCTTTCCAACTGTACAATCTCATTGGTCCTACGTAACTGGTAAACTTCACGACAAATCACAAACATAGTAGAAAACTGAAAAAAGAACTTACTCATGGACTAAACTTTATTAGGAAAAAGAAACAGATGCAATGTCTTTGTTTTTTAAATTCCAAAGGGGTAGCCGTGTTAGTCTATTGTAGAAAGACAACAGAGTCTTGTGGCACTTTTAAAGACTAACAGATTTATTAATCGCATGAGCTTTCGTGGGAGAAAATCCCACTTCGTCAGACGCTTTGAAGATAGGAAAGTTACAGAGTGGGAGGAAATTAAATGCAGGGGAGGGTATGACATAGCATCAGGTCAGGCTGTAACAGCAAATCAAAATAGGTGTTAAGATTCAAAACACTGGGGAACAGCACATAGAGGAGGGAGAGGTCAATTCACTTGATGTAATGCGAGAAAAATCCATAGTCCCTGTTTAACCCCAAGACAACTGAGTCAAATTTGCATATAAATTCGAGTTCTGCAGACTCTCTTTGAAGCTGTGACAACAGAGTCTTGTGGCACTTTTAAAGACTAACAGATTTATTAATCGCATGAGCTTTGTTATTCATCTGTTTCAACACAGCTATTAACAAGTCGTTAAGGGAGTGAGCAGGGAGATTAAAGTGTTCCCCTACAGGTTTTGCAGTGTTGCAATTTCTGATGTCAGATTTGTGTCCATTGATTCTTTGGCGCAGAAACTGTCCTGTCTGTCCAATATATAAGGCAGAGGGGCATTTCCGGCACATGATGGCATAAATCACATTGGTGGATGAGCAGGTGAACGAACCCTTGATGGAGTAGGTGGCATGATTAGGCCCTGTGATGGTGTCATCAGTGTAGATATGAGGGCAAAGTTGGCAGCATGGTCTGCCGCAGGGCTGTGTTCCTGCTTTAGTGTTTCTGCTCTGTGATCTGTAGTTGCTGGTAAGTATCCTTTTAAGATTAGGGGGCTGTCTGAAAGCAAGGAGAGGTCTGTCTCCCAAGGCTTGAGAGAGTGAGGGATCATCTTGTAAAATAGGCTGTAGATTTTTGATGATGTGCTGAAGAGGTCTGGCTTGGGGGTTGTAGGATTTGCTGTTACAGCCTGACCTGATGCTATGTCATACACTCTCCTGCATTTAATTTCCTCCCACTCTGTAACTTTCCTATCTTCAAAGCATCTGACGAAGTGGGATTTTCTCCCACGAAAGCTCATGCGATTAATAAATCTGTTAGTCTTTAAAAGTGCCACAAGACTCTGTTGTCTTTGTTTTTTAAGTTTACTTCACCCAATAGAAAAAAATAAGTTTGTGCCTAATTTTATATAAAGGTTCTCATTGCTATTTTGTTTCTATCTGAATGATCAAAAGAGAATGGATTTATTATTATTGTTTTCCACTAGTGGAAGTTAGAAAATAGGTTCCCATTATCATTTTCTCAACAGTAGACAAAATTAAATACACATAGAGTGCTGAGAGACATAACAATCACATCACTTTATATTCACAGGTAGTCTCCTAAATGAATCATAAGTTCTTATTCAATGAATTTGCACCGTGAACAAGAGAGAACACCCACTCACCAAAAATAAATAAATGGGAAACTACTTAAAAAGCAATAACTCAAAGTAAATGGATTTCTTACCATTGTGAGTGTAAATGGATGGCTTTCTAATGCTGACACTCTTGGACAGTTCAGAATGATGTACTGAAATAAATCATACAGAGAAAATGAATGGTAGAAAAGAGATGTCCAAGCATTCTGTTACTGGTGCTAGTAACAATACCCAAAAGTTAAAAGCTTCCCTTAACTGTCATATAAGAGAAGTAATAGTTTTGTGTGCAGTGAATCAACTCACCTGACCAGGCCTTGCTTTAAAGTTTTCTTTCCGCATTCGAAGTTCAAGGACATCAGAGGGATGTTTTATCACTGAAGTTATTGTGACTGGTTTATTACTGCGGATATAGCGGTAGAGCCTTTCCGCACAATATAAGCACAAAGGTCCAGATATCCAAAGCCAAGCCTGAGAAAGAAAAACAAAAGTATTTCTTCAAGGATTTTTTTCTTTAATTTCTAAATAATGTGATTCCTTATACAGCATAGTTTTTCCATCCTTGACTAATGCCTTGGGCTGCATCTAGACTTAACGGCAGCATCTGAAATACAGGAATGTGTAGGTCAAAATGTGGGGTTAGATTAGGTGACTCTGCTGTCCCTTCTACCTTTATAGTTCTATGATTCCACACCTCACAGTGAAGGGATCCAATGAGGCAGCAGGGCAATACACTGCTACAAATAGCAGTGTAGTCATGATGGGCACTGCTTGGGCATGTAAAGAGCCATGTAGATTTGTAGAGTATATCCCCTGTGGGTTCAGGCATACAGGGCACTCACCTACACTGTGTCTTACCATCTATCCTGCCATTTATACCCACGATAGCTGAGCATGCAGCATCTCTACTCTACATGCTGCTGTATGTGTAGCCATAGCTTTACTTTGCAAGTGCTCCCACAGCAGTAGGAGGCGGTGACTCCCTGATCATTAGGCTGCTGAGACACTCAAACTTTCTCTGGCCCAGGACAATTTCAACAGAAGAGATTCCCACATCATACTGTCCCATAGCCATATAGTTAGAACACTCATCCGGCAGATGGGAGACCCCTGTTCAAATCCCTTCTCCTCAGGCATAGGGGGACTTGAACCATGGGTCTCTCATAAAGGAAGATCTCCCGCACCTGGCCCCAGCTGTTCTGCATGAACTTACATGAGGGGGCCAAGTGAGCAGATGGCTTTAGAGCGCATCTACTGGATTAGGCCTGGCACACAGCTATCTGCTCTGGTTTGTGGACTGCTCTAGGACTTAGGCAAGAGATAGGTGGTTGAACACCTAGAAATAGGCAGCAGGGACAATGCCCCAAGGCAGAAACAAAGGTGCTGAGGGAACTTTTACTGCAAAAAAGCTTAGGTATCGTGTGAGTTGAGGCACCTGCGGTGTTTGGCAGTAGTTTTGTGGACTGCAGTGGAACACAAAGTGGGACCTAGGTACCTAAGTCTTTGGTTTAGATACCCAAGTAATTTTGTGGACCTTACCCATACTGTCTAAATAGACAAAGGCTGGGAGACAGGAAGCATTCTTATTCCCATTTTACAAATGTGAATTAGACCCAGGGAGATTGAGTGATTGGTCCACAGTCACACAGTATATGTCTACCCCATCTGCGGCAGCTTGGCTCGACACACTTGGGGCACGGGGCTCATAGCGCTGCCCTAAAAATAGCTGTGTAGACATTGTGACTCAAGCTGGAACTGGGGCTGTTTCAGGACAAGCACCACAAGCCCCATTCTGTCAATGTGCATTGGGCGGGTACTGCCATTGCCTATGTAGACCTATCCTTAGGGAACCTGTGGCAGAGCTATGAATTAAACCCAGCTCTGCTGTGTACCAGTCCAGCACCTAAGACACTCGTCCATCCTTCCCCTGATTTTCCCAGTCAAATTACCAGCCTCTCTCACAAGCTCCAGAGCCATCTACAGCCATAGTGAGTGTAATAGCTCACAAAGCTTAGGAATGCTGCAGAGTTCTTTAGCCCTGGAAGCCCTCCCAGCATAAGTCACTTCTGAGCCCAGCAAGCTTCCCCTGGCTACATAGATAATGTCCCTTGGTGCCAGGAAAGCACTAGACATAATACACAGAATATATTAACTCATCTCCCAAAGAGAACTTTGGATGCTCTGAAGACATATGGGGCAGACAGATGGTGATACAAGTACACCCGGAGCATCAGCTTCATTTCCATTTGAATATTAGCATGCCAACTGAACAGAGTTCACCAGGCACACTGGCCTGGAGGCACACAGACCCATTCTGAAGGGGCAGGTCCCAGTGCATTGCCTTACACTTGCATGGGGTCCTTCGACTTCAGGGGCATTTTGCAAGACTAGGGACTATGCTTGCTCTATAAGATCAGGGCAGCAAATAGTAAAAAGGATCCTTAAGAAACACTGGAGATGTGGGCAGCCTTAAGATGCTTTACAATGCTGCTTCTGCCTCTATCACATTTCCAGGCTTTAGCTTCATGCTCTGTCTTCCAGTGAAACTACTGCAGCCTCCTCCTCTCTAGCCTGCCTGACACCCACCTCCCCCACTTCTACACTCAGATCTTTTCCAAATACCACTGCTAAAATAACCTCTCTTGGCCAGTCACTCTGAGCACGTCACTCCCCTCGCTGAATCGCTCCACTGGTTCCCAGATCTCCACTGAATTCAATCCAAGCTTATCAGAGTCACCTTTAAGACTCTTCCCTTCTCCCGTTTCCCCTTTCAGTCATGTATCTCATCACATCTCCTCTTCCACTCTGCCTAAAATGCCCAGCCTTAATCACTCCTTTGTCTACTTCTCCACTGTGAGAAGGTGGAAACTGTGAAAAGGACCAAGACCAGAAGGGACCACTGTGATTATCTAGTCTGACCTCCTGTGTAACACTTCCACGGAGCCCCTTTTGCAGGGATCACTCTTCCTAAATAGTCTATCAAATCACTGCCCTCTCCTCCTTCAATCTCTCCTTAAGAACCACATGATGTCAATGGGATTTGCCAACTGATACTGGCTAGGGAAGTGGTCAGTAGGGATTACGGATGTATTTCTTTAATTTCTAACAATAGTTCTCCCATTATTTCCTGCTGCGTATTATAACCCCTGTGGTGTTTTGTCTTCACTTAAGCCCTGTGCTGGTGAAACTCTGTACACACAGAGGCGCCCACTGACTGCAAAAACACTCTACAAAAGGATCTTCCAAGAGCTAGTCGCAGGATCATAATCTTAATTTATAAAACCTTCAGTGAGAACTGTCTCTTCTTATGCTTTGTACGTTGCATAGTACAACGGGCTTCTAATACTAATAAGGGATTCTGGGCTCGAATAGAGCATAAATAACAGCAACAACAACAACAGTAAATACTTATGAGGATTATCTAATTTCTACTATAAGGACAAATCCATGTTTTGGTAATGATCATGCCTAAGTAACGTGCAATCAAACTTGCATGTATATGGTAAAAATGAGCACAAGTGTAATTTTTTCCATCAAACTAAAGTCTCAAAATGCTTATTAGGGGTCCCTGAAATCTTTCCCACTTTACACTATTCACTACTCTGTATTATGCTCTAAGAATTTTATACCGATTGTTTTATGACATCAAAGCTAAGGATAGCTGAATAATAATTTAATAATATTTTCCATTATTAAAACATCTGGTCCAGAGAAGTAATAATTAGTGGTCGTGGCTGACTGAAAGACTTAGCATTGTGTGTAATACCTGAAACATCAGATCATACAGACCTCTGGGAAGTGTGACTGGAACTTGGGTTCCTCAGTGCAAATTCTCACAAAGTTATTTTGTACGAATGGCTCTGGCTCTGCTAAACCCCCTGGGAAACGCTCAGAAGCATATTCAGGAAAAGGTTCTTCAAAAACCTCTGGCACTGGAATATCCTCTTGGAGAGTTGTGTTAGGATGAAAGCAGCCAGGAGGGTGTTCCTCTAGGTTAATCTGGCACTTAAGCACTCCTCTATAGAAAACAGACAAGAGAGAGAAACTGAAGCAGCAATCAAAATCAACCAACTTCTCTCTTACTTTATAGAGCATTTTATAGATCATCACAAAGCTGATCAAAGGCTGATGTTCCATAAGCATTTTTACTTGGTTTTACATTCATGAATATGAATGAGCTTGAAGCTTTCCAACAATAGATCCCTTTGTCATTAGAGTGGAAGTTCTGCAGCCCACGTGGTACTCACTCCAGTGTTAAACAGTTTCAAGCCTGATATTACTTGAGGGTAACAGAAATTGTAGGGGACTTGGAAAGAAATTAGTCACATTTCCAATTCAATCACACCAAGGCTATTTTCAGCCACATACTTTGTTACACAAGCCCTTGTTTCAATGCGTTTTAAAAACACAAATGATCTAACAATCCTGCAAAATTATAAACTGCAGGGGATACTCCCATCATTCAGGGTATTTCATGTTTGTGCATGACAGAATCATACATGAGTAATACTGTGCTTTTGAAGATCCACTTGTCAAATGAAAAAAGTCATTATGATGGGGAACTTACCCCACACCAGTCCTGAAGGGCCCAAAGAGGCCCTTCTTTAAGGGCCCAATGAATCTTCATAGTTGCACCTGACGGGAGGCCTAGAGACTTATAAATACTTTTGACTGGTGACGCCCATCTCAGGGAGAAGCTGGGTAATGACTATAAAAGGAGGAAGTCTGTAGTAGCAGAAGGTCTCAAGGAGAGAATCTGTAGTCATGTTTTGGGAGCAAAGAGTTAGGCAAGAGCGCACCCAGGAGGTAAAACAAGTCCTAGGACCCTGGCCCTGGAAGCCAGATCAACAACCAGAGGAGTTGTGGGGAAGGAAAGCCCGAGAAGCATGGGTAGCAAGAAGCCAAGGGAAACTGTAGCAAGGAGAGAGAGACATGAGTTCCCCTACCAGTCACTGGGAAACGGCACAGGACTGTACAAAGTGCCATCCAGACAACTGGTCTGGTAAGACTTTAATTCCCTGGAAGGGGGGGACTATACAGTGACCTAGTCAGAAGGCTAAGTTGCAAAGAGAGAGCACTGTGAATTACAGGAAGAGAGACCATCTGCAGCGACAGACTGACCATTGGCAGAGGACATCATGTGGGAAGAAAGTCACTATATCATGCCTGGCCAGGAAGAGGAGCACTTGCACTCCATCAAAGGTGTAGGAGACAGAGAGCAAGAGCCTGGAGCACTGGGCCTGGTGCAGGACCTGAGGCCTGAATCAGAGGCTATGAGCCAAAGTCAAGCCATGTTTTAAAGCAGATGCTTACAAGCTCACTGTCCAGTAAATTCCAAAGGGGTAGCCGTGTTAGTCTATTGTA
>ML685818.1:11035248-11055550 GCA_007922175.1 Pelusios castaneus
TGCCACAGGACTCTGTTGTCCAGTAAATGAACTTGGCAAAGTTGCTGCTGGTAATTGAACCCAGATCTTCTGTATGTCCTGAGGAAGAAGGCTACTCCTCCTACCAGAAAGCACCCTTCAAGTTTCTCTATACAGAAACATAGCGTACAGCAAACTAGAATGTAAATCTACTGCGCTCTAGCCTGCCACAGATTAAGTGGCCATGTGGACCCCATTGCCACACACGAAAAGTTGTGGAGTGCACAGCACAATGCACGAGGTAACATCTACTGCCCAGCAGCAGGGTCTACATGTCCACTTAGTGAATGGCAGAAGAACACACCAGCATGCTGCACACTAAGTCTCTGTCTAGACAAATCCTTCCCTCCCCTCTTTAAAGTGTAATTTGGTCATCTCTCATGTCATGGCAGGATTATAAAAATTTAATGTTGATAACATTGTTTTTTATTTCATGGAGGGTAACCTTTGGCTTTCACTGAAAATGGAATCTTGAATAATCAAGTTACAATACATCTACAACCACATTATTTAAAAGTCCTTTGAATATTATGATTTTTGACACATGTTGTCTCCAATACACAAGATGTTATCTCCTAAAAGTCACATACCATCATGAATCACTGTCCAAAGGCACTGATTCTTTGAAAAAGTATAAAAGCTACACTGTTTTATAAATCCAGTAGCACCACATTAGTCACATCTATCTATCCCCGTCCTCCAAACTCCAATGAAGAAGAATATATTTGAAACATAGGAAAATAAAACTTAGAAACATTTCTCAGATTTCAGATCACTGGCCAGTATTTAATAAAGCATTTGCCATTAAGATGCCATTAGAGGGAAGAGCTTAAGCACATGCTTAACTTAAATATATTAATTTAATTTAATTACTTGATATTTAGTCCTACATAGACATATGATTTATACTTGGGTTTTTTTGAGGATTAACTTGGCATCCTCTCCCTAGTGTGCAAGGCTGGGTTTTGTTCTGCTTCTTCTGGATCTGATCAAGGACAATGTCTGGGTAGAATCTTAAGAATTCTTCACCTTTTAGAAGATATCTAAGTCCTCTGACAGCTGTAGAAACATCACAAGGGTCCAATCCTCAGCTGACACAAACTGGCTTTGATTTCAATGGAGCTAGCCCATCGGATACCAGCAGAGGAGTTGGCTCCAAATTTTTTCCTTAGGTTTTTTTAGAGGAATATCCTGAAAGTATCTGTTTGGTGTTTCCTATTGACTTTTTGCTATTGTTGGCTTAATAACAAAGTCAACTTAAAGTTTGGGGCATCTCTACAATAAGACACTGAAGTGCTTTGCAGGTCTTTTTGCAAAAAGTACTACGAACAGCATATGCATTAGTTATTAAAGCTAGTTTTCTCCTCCCCCTGGGTTGGTTAGGGTGAAAGAAACAAGAAACCATACATGAGAGATGTCAGCCAAGTCACTTAATGCGAGATGCTCAGATACCATAGTGACCTGGGCAGTATAACAACAAAGCAGAATAAAATAGAACAAAGAAATACGCCGAGGAGAGGATCTGGGAGGAAAGGGCATAGGATATCCTAAGAACATCCGTTACAGAATCTTTCCCCAATCATTCCAGTGGTGGAAAGAAGTTCGTCTGGTGAAGCAATTCCCACGCAATTCTCAGACACTCAGAGACCCTCTGCCCATGTCCCTGCTCCTTGGTAACTCGGCTCCTTTGGAGTCAGGTTGACAGTCTTTCCTCCAGCTGCCAGTGCCAGAGGTACCGCTTTTGACCCCGGATTCTGGTACCTGGACTATGACTGTGGCTTTGACTCAAGGCTTCAGTGCCTGAACATCCATACTTGGGCCTTGGCTCCAGTCCCAAACTCCAAATATCACTCAGAGTTCAATCCCAGTTCTGACCCCTGACTTAGGGCCTGGGACTCTGGCACTGACCATTAGGACCAACTGGCCAAGCCCCATCTGTAGCACTTGCATGGTCATTTACACCCATGGAATGGTTGTTTAAAGTTTTGGGGGAAGGAGGGAAATAACTGCTGTGATTACAGCAATGGGGATGTGAAGAAAGGAGAGATAAAGGGAAGAGTGACCTACTTCACCCTTCTGACAGCTGCAGCCACTGTGAAATACTGACCACCAAAAGGTCATGCCAGGAAGATGCCACTTTGATCCCTGCCTCAATTCCCTCCTTGTGGGCTGTACCTGCCTCATTGTGCTTAAGGAACAGGGGCAGTATATTTTGTTACATACCTGGAAACGTGCACCATCAACAGAACATAGAAAACGAAGAAAAGGTTGTGTGTGTACCAAAAGATATCATAGTTCGAAAGCCTGCAAAGAAGAAACTGTGGTTGAATCCCATTCTCAGATATTGCACTTGGTCATTGGTAATTAGAAGCAGCTCTGTGTCTTTAGGAGACAATTACAGGCAACATAGAAAAGTCAAAATCCAATTCAGTTGTGGTCCATGTGCATAAAAAACATGCATACACATTTGTGATGTTGGCTGGATTAGGAGGACTATTTATGATATTACTTAATACCAATATGTCAAAAATTCTAATAATCCATATGAGATATGCCATGTCAGATACTGTTAGAGAGGTTACAATTTGCTTAGTATGTTGATTTTGTTTATGTGTATGTGTCATATCTATATCGGAAGTTATAGATATGTTTGATATATCTGTATTTGAACTTGTCATGTGTTTCTGGGTGACGCCCCAGACAGTATCACTGCTGCAATTGTCTGCATTTCCATTAAAGAAACTCTCAGGTACAATGGGCCCAGAGACCTGATGAGTCACCAGGACTTGCTGTTGTGACTCTGGACTCCATTTTATTGCTGTAAATTTCCCCACACAGCATGGAAAAGGCCATGGGACATAAAAGGCAGCTGTACAACCTCCATCTTGTCTTCCATTCAGTCTTCAGTTGTCTTTTAGTGTCTAGTCTACAGCCTTCACCAACACATACCTCTGGATCTATTCATCTACAACTGAAGCTGGGAAAGCTGGGAAACAAAGGACAGCAAGCCATCCAGAAACTGGATGTACACCAGAGGAGCTACACAAGCCTGCAAACTCCAAATTCTACTAGGAACTTGATGTATATGGACTTTTAAATCATTGTGTGTATGTGATTGCTTTAACCTTTTAACAGTTCTCTTACAGCTTGTTTCTTGCCTTAGTTTTAGTTACTAAAGAATTGGCGACAGCGAGGTATTTTGGGTAAGATCCAAAGTTATATTGATCCGGTAATGAGGCTGATCCTTTGGGGTCAGGAGAACCCTTTCAGTAAAGTGCATGGGATTTTAAGTAACTTATCTTTTTACTAGACCCAGAACCTAACTGGGAACCAGAGGCTGAAATGCAGTGGAGGGGGCTGTTTATATTTTTTGTAACTTCTTGATAACCAGTGTGGAGAATCGGAAGCATTGTTTGTTATTGGGAAGCCTTACTTCAGTGTCACCCAACAGTACTGAGAGACTCTGCTCTCCTTTTTGCAGCCTGCCCTGATCTTGGCATTTTCAGGTGGCTACCCTAGGCATGGATGGGTCACAACATTTGCACACACTGAGCTGTTCAAAAGGGAAAGGAACTGGGTATTCATGGCAGAGAGGGAAGGAGAGTAGGGATTAGGAGCACATGCAGAGAGCTAAGATGGAGATTCGTCTGTTTACCCAGGTCTCCAGACAGTTTTCTTCCCCAACCATGCCACCAGAATGGCTCCCTGGTCCCAAAACTCAGCCTACATCCGCATCACTGCTACCTATAATGGATCCCTCAGGCCACACCTTTTGCTCAGATGCTCTTGTACACAGTTATATTTTAAAATATTTAAAGTATCTCTTAAGCTTTTTAAAATATAAATAGGTGGAAAGGAAAGCAAGCAACAGGGGACTGTGGATCAGTGGAAGTGCAAGTAGCCATGACACAGGCCCACAACCGGGGGACAAAGCAAGATACTTTAGGAGTTTAGCGTTTATGTACAGAGAGGGTATTCTGGAATTCAAGGAGTGTGGGGGTAAACTGCTGGGAACAAGCAATGCCATAAAAAAGCAGAAAATGCACAGATGAAAGGGACGAAGGACAAAGGAGAAGGAGAACTTCCTTCTATAGATTGTCTTTAAAATTAGGGAAATTCCCCACCTAAAAACTCTGCAAACTGTCATTTAATTTTGTTCTTTTCTCTATTAATATAATCATTAAAAAAAAAGAGCTAGGAACTCACTAGTTAAGGCAATGATCACCCATAAACTACCTATCTTCACAAAACACTGCACATTCCAACCCTACACAACAGCACAACATATGCTCTTCCAATTCAAACCTATCCCACCCACAATATAAATAAAAAATTAAAGCAAACACAACTTTAATTCTGACTATGTAATTTAAGAAGCTACTTTTAAGATGTTGCAAACATACTGTGTCTCTCTCTGAAATGTTATCATCTCCTTTCACCTAAGCAGTTTATATCTGGCACACTGCCTAAAAATAAATGTTATTTCTTTTTGCTAAATCAGATAATTTTTGCTTCTATTTAAAACACTTCTGACCATTCCTTATCTACTATCTGCAGACATTTATCAAAATTTAATTTCCAAGAAATAAGAGTACCTAAAAATCTGAGTTCAAATTGGGTATTTAATTCATACCTTGTGACCTTGGTATGTGGTGGGTGTAAATTTACACTGGAAGAGAATATGTATGTGTTGGTTAACAGGATAGTAATCTGAATGGCTATTTTTATATGTGATTGAGAAGATGGGGGGAGGGTGTGCGCGCACGCATACGTGTGCATATTTATATTTCCCTGAATAAATGGCTTCCTAGGTTTTTTGCGACTGATTTCTTGGGAAAGGTCCTGGATTGTATTTCAGCATTTTTCTGTATGTTTTATTACATTTTATATTCAGCCTCTGTTGTAGCAAATGGCTCTAGAATGAAAAATGGAGAGTTGTGAGACAAGCTGGGCATGGCAAAAATAGATTAATTAATTAAGGACTTTTTCAAAAAGTGTATTCACCTGGATTTGTTCTAAAAACTGCTTACCCATTTCACCTCAAATTTGTGTCAGGCCTTTACTTAACTTATTGAAAATACATGGACAGCATGAAAGAAACCATAATGAGTTTTCAAGAGAAAACAAAGAAGACACGAAGGAATAGGTAGGTTTCAGGAGAGGACACGGGCACGCTAGGTGGCTGCAAAGCTTTGAAATGCTCGAAGAAAAGGAGGAGGAGATGCCACTGTAATGAATCTGGAGGAGGCAGGGTCAGAGCACTGGGAGAGGATAATAATCTTAGGGTGAGATTTTGATGCGAGTGGAGTTTTAGGGAGGGGAGACTGAAGGAGAAGAGAATGCAGTAGTCAAAATGGGAGATAACTAATACGCAGCCTTGAAAACAAGGAAACCAATGTTGCATACATCAGGAAAATTACTAGGATAAAAAAATGTAAAACTTCATTATTTCCAAGAATGTTTACATTGTGCATCTTTTTTTGGTCAGATTCCCAAAGTTTTTCGTCTTTTTTGTTTTAAAACAAATGCTGCTGTTACTTTTTAATCTATGTTTGTTTTGGGGAAAACAGACTTTTACTTTTTGGCAAAAGCCCTGCAGAGTTGTATCATTACAAAGTGATCATTTAATGTGTTTCCACCTTTTATGATATGGGTTTGGCATTGAAGGTAAAGCTTTTAGTAAAGCTTACAGGCTGCCCAATTATTTTGAGATCTTATCTTGCGTCTAGTAGCACGGCAGTCTAATCCTGCTCAAATTCAGTGCTTCTGTAGCTCCATCTGTGCCTGCCAACTCCTCACTAGGGCTATGTCTACTCTAGGGAATTAAGGTCGACTTAAAAAAGTCGACTTTAATAAGTCAACTTTAAGTCAACCTTATTAAGTCGACTTAAGAGAGTCCACACTGGACTCCTAAGTCGACTTAAAGGGGGGCTTACTAAGTCGACTTAGGGAGTCTACACTGGACTCTCTAAGTCGACTTGTTTGGTCCAGGGGGAGCCAGCCCCACATGAGGCTGGCTCTCCCTGGACGAGCAAGCCCCTGAGCGATCCGGGAGAGAAGGGAGCAAAGAGCTCCCTTCTGCCCCAGACCACTCGGCTCCCTTCTGCTCGCGACTTCTCAGGTCCCAGGCAGAAGGGAACCCTCCTACCCTGGACCACTCGGGTACCCGGGAGAACTCCTGGGCCAGGAGGAAGTCCCGGAGACCCGCGCTCCAGCTCCCCTCAGCAGCTGGAGCGCGGGTCTCAGGGAGAAGGGAGCCCCACGCTCTCTCCTAGCCGGGGCTGCGCTCCAGGTTCTGGGAAGCCTTCGGGCTTCCGAGAACCTGGAGCGCAGCAGTGCCGGCAATTGTCGGCACTCCGGCCCTTTAAGAAACCCCGGGGATTCCCCTGATCAGCTGGAGCGGGGCACCAGCAATTGCCTGTGCTCTAGCTGATCAGGAAATCCCCAGGGTTTCTTAAAGGGCTGGAGCACCAGCAATTGCAGGCACTGCTGCGCTCCAGGTTCTCGGAAGCCCGAAGGCTTCCCAGAACCTGAAGCGCAGCCCCGGCTAGGAGGGAGTGTGGGGCTCCCTTCTCCCCGAGACCCGCCCTCCAGCTGCCGAGCAGCTGGAGCGCGGGTCCTGGGGAGAAGGAAGCGAGCCCCGCGGTCCCTTCTTGCTGGGACCTGAGTGGTCCCAGTGAGAAGGGACCCATGCCCTAAGTCGACAAAGTCGACTTAGGGCTACCCCATGTCTACACTGGTTTAAATCGACTTAAATAGTCTACTTAAGCCTCAAAGTCGAGTTTATAACAGGTGTTATAAAGTCGACTTTGAATTTCCTTAAGTCGACTTAAGCAGCTGCTTAAGTCGACTTAAGGAAACTGTAGTGTAGACGCAGGGTAATTAAGTCGACTTAATTTACCAGTGTAGACGCAGCCTAGGGTCCTAATTCAGGAAAGCATCCTTGTTCAGGAAGATTCTTAAGTACATACTCAATTGCTTTCCTCAGTCAGGGCCTAACAATAATAATAAAACGTAGCTAAGACATGCTGCTTCAGCAAGGTAATTTACATATGCTTAAATGACATAGTTGGGACTAAACTCTCATGCTTTAAATTAGGCACATCCATAAGTACCTTGCTGAATTAGGCTCTAAAGCCCCAATCCTGCAAGCACTTGATTCTTGATGCTGGCAAAACATTCATCTATGCATGTGAATAGTCGATAGGCACTATAATGTGAGAAAAAGTCAGTGTTTGCAGGACCGGAGCCTAACGCTATGAAGGTTATTCAGCCCTCAGACTTAAATGCTTCCCAGGAGCAGAAACCCTACAGAATCAAGCTACTAGTGTTTACAAGTACTCTGCACTGAAAAGGAGATTATGCTGTTCCCTATTCATTTTCTCTCTAGACTCTCTTCTCCATTAATAATGTTTCCTGAGGCTGTGGCCAAGTATTATTATATTCAATTACAGAAATATGTACCCAGAGTTCTTACTATCCCCTCACAAAGACAGTCAACTTAAAATTGCAAATTTCTGTCTGAAATATTTTACAAATTTATCATTACAAGTAACATCCAAGAAAGGTTGAAGTAAAACTACATTAACCTCTGATTTTTTTCCACCAATTAATTTATTTTGAGCATTTGACAGCACTTTGCGTACCATTAGTTTCACTGTTTCCACTGTACGATCATTTTCCTGTATTGTTTCCATGGATCTTTCACAATGTGACAGAGAGCACAAAACGGACTAGATTTCAAGCTGACCATGTCCCTTAGATAAATCTATGCTCTGAAAACATCATCAGTTTGCATATTTATTGTACAAATACTGAATCCAAAATTTAGTGTGCTAATTCATTTACTTGTTAGAGCAACAAATGGAATAAGACTTGATATTTTTCCTTCCATTTATTTGAATACCTGTTACATATCTCTGCAGTTGCTCTGCATTCCCTCTAATCTGTGTGCAAATATGACTCCTCAGACAGTGATGTGCAACATAATAATCATAATAATGCTTACCTGATAGCATATGTAGAAGCTGTACACATTAGGAATAAAACTAAGACCATCAGGACCCCAGTCAGTCCTGGAACTAGAACATAAACACACAGATTTAAAATTGTATTAAGAAAAGGTATACTCATCTGTATGACAATGTAAAGTTCTAGTCCGTGTTAAGAAGAAAATTTTGCACTGATCAACATGACTTATTTGATTTGTGTGACTTACTTGTTTCTAAGACCCAATTTTCCAAAAGACCAGTTTCAGAGAATGTTTATACAAATACATAAAAAATTCACAGTTTACTGTTAGCTCTTCTTCTTGAACCTCCTTTGCACTGTGAGCCAGCTGGATCTCAGCAGGTAGCTTACTAAGAGCACTGGCTTTCTGTTTGCTGTAAAGGCTTATTTTACAATAGCTTTGAAATCTCCTTCAGAGCTAGTTAATTGCAGAACATTTCGTTTTTAATTTTGAGAGTTGCAATTTTTTAAAAAATGTACAGCTCTCCAAACAGCACAATTAAAAAATTGGTCAGAGAAAGAGAATTTCAAGCAAATCAACTGCAATACCAGCTGTTCCTAAGATCATTTGCAGATCCATTTTACCCTAAAATGGGAAAAATGCTGCAATTAGTCTTCATGACATAGTATAATGTTTGAAGTTGTTGAGTGCAGAACAAAACCTGCCAGGATGAGCTGCAGTCAGCATTCCAGAATGAGAGGACAAAAACTTTAAATTACCTGAGTTAGTGCTGGCATTTGATTTTCAAAGGGGAACTAAGAATTGTGTATAATGAGCAAACACTTAAAAGCCATGAAGCAGTACATCTAAATATTTACCTCTTGAAGAAAGAAAGCTATTCAGAGTTTGAACATGTAAAGAGCCAGACCTGCAAAGCCACAGGTGTAATATTACATAAAGTCAAGAGGATCACCCAGAGCATGAAAGGTTAAGCACGTGCCTAAATCTTTGCAGGATTATAGTCTAAGTGCTTGATCCTGCTCCCACTGAAGTCAATGGCAAAGCTTATAATGGGGCAGAATCCAGTCCCTATTTGGACACAAATGTAGGCCAAAATTTTCAGAAATGATGAGTGGTTTTAAGTGTTTCAGTTTTGGAATGAGGCTTCATTTTTTTAGAAAATGCTGAGCACCACCTGCAGAAAACTACACTATTTTAACAACACAAACAAGGAGTCCTGTGGCACTTTTAAAGACATCACATGATCCATTGTGTACAGCCAAGCCCTAAGCTCAGACAGACACAAACAACTTCAGGATCTCTATCAGGCATTCTTAAAACTACAATACCCACCTGGAGAAGTGAAAAAACAGATTGACAGAGCCAGATGGGTACCTAGAAGTTTACTACTACAGGACAAGCCCAACATAGAAAACAACAGAACACCACTGATCATCACCTACAGCTCCCAAGTCAAACCTCTTCAGCATATCATCAAGGATCTACAGCTTATTCTACAAGATGATCCCTCATTCTCTCAAGCCTTGAGAGGTAGACCACGCCTCGCTTACGAAGAGCCCCCCAACGTTAAGCAAATACTCACCAGCAGCTACACACCATACAACAGAAACACTAAGGCAGATACCTATGCTTGCAACAAAACTCATTGCCAACTCCGCCCACATATCTATACTAATGATGCCATCACAAGACCTAACCAAATCACCCACTCCATCAGGGGCTCATTCACCTGCACATCTATCAAAGTGATATATGCCATCATTTGCCAGCAATGCCCCTCTCCTTATATATTAGACAAACTGGACTATCTCCACGCAAAAGAATAAATAGAGACAAATCAGAATCAAGAATGGTAACATTAAAAAACCAATAGAGGAGAACTTCAACCTCTCTGGACATTCTGTAAAAGACATGACACTTACAGTGCTTAGTGCTTTAACAGAAAAACTTTAAACCAGGCTCCACAAGAGGAACTAGAATTCAAATGCAAATTTGACACCATCAGACTAGGTTTGAATAGGGAACTGGAATGGCTAACTCATTACCAAAGATAGCTCACAGTCTCACCTCCTCATCTATTTTTCCACACTGTTTAAATCAAAACAACTTGCTTGGTTGGCTGAAAATATTTGAACTGACCTTGTGACTCACCCTTCTCTGCATTTATATATTCATCTAAACAGTTTCCATTCCATGTGTCTGATGAAATGGGATTATACCCAAGAAAGCTCATATGATAAATAAATTTGTTAGTCTTTAAAAGTGCCATAGGACTCCTTGTTTGTTTTGCTGAAATAGACAAAGCTCTAGAACTTGACACTATTTTAAGGTGCCTAAAGTTAGGGACCCAAAAATTAAGGCACCCATGATTAATGGGAGTTTCACCATGGACTTCAGTGAGTTCAGGCTTTTTACCCTAGTTTTCAGAAAAAGCAAAGCTCCATGTCAGCCCACTCTTCAAATCCTCAAACATTTGTTCTTTTCTTCTCCAGCAAATTCAAGTTTCTTGTTCTTAACTACATATCTTTCTCTACTCTGTCCCCTCCCTACTTATCTGCTTTAATTTCTTTTCCCTTCACCCCATATACTATTCCTTATAGTCTGCCAGTGATGACAACCTTCAACATCCATCTGTTTCTCCCACAAGCATCTTCACACTTCCTACTACACTGACTCTTCAGCATGAAGTGTCCTCACTGGATTAATCTGAAAAGTCATCATCCACTGCCTCCAAATCCCTCCTCAAGTCCCATTTCTGCTGTGCTTCCTGCAGAAAATGAGACAACAAATCTGACTGTAAGCTTCTTTGGGCAACAACAAGCTTTTTAGTCTGTGTTTGTACATCACCTAGAACCACGGGACCTAGTTCATGACTGGGGCTTCTAGGCATTATGGAAATACGGATAATAAAAATTAATAATTAATGTTGCTAGGTTGAGCAGGGATCACTCATTTTATTTAAAACTAAGAGGAAACAGAACAATCCCTCTGTGCAATAGCTGCGAATCCACCCGTGTACTCATCCTGCTATCATCTCTGCCCTTCCTTCTTTCCCTCCATCCTCTTGTCGTTTAAATGTTGCATCCTGCCTCAAATTAGACTGTAAATTCTTCAAGGTGAGGACACCTTATACCAATGTGTTTGTACAGCACCTAATAGGGCCCTATCCTTATTGGGACCTCTAGGCACTGCCACAATTTAAATAACAATCATGGTGATGTGAAGTGGCTACTGTATTCATACCTCTGTGCTTCTGCTACTTATTTTTACATATTAAGCTCTTAATTTAAAATTATACTCAGAAAATATTAAACCCCTAAACCTCAATCCTCAAACCACCTGTGCCAGGTATTGATTCTTATACTGTAGAGGTTATGCAATTCCCCTGGTACAATTTAGAAATCCCTAAGCAGAGCTGCATAAGTGAAATCCTGACCCCAGTGAAGGAAACAGCAGGTCTGACAGACTTTCATGGGGCCAGGGCTTCACCCCACGTGTTTGCAACACCTGGGCACAACAGACTGAAAGAAGGATGTTATTAAATTACTGGTCTAGAGAACAAGGCCAAAGTATTCCTTATGAGTGAATAAACTAAGCAGTGAAGGGAAATGAAAATGCCAAAAGGTTTCCCTTACTTCGTTAGGGAGAGATGGTTTCTACCTTGAAGGCTGTCACCCTAATTCAGTGGACTCCCCAAGATCTACACAGGTCTCAAGGTATTCACATAAGCAGGGTCATTCATGGAGAGGCTGTGAGCTGTGCATCATGCACCCAGGCCCTCTTTTCAATTCAAGGAAGCACTGCTTAACCTTTATTTGCACTTGCCTTTGGGTTGGGTTTTTTAAATTTGTTTATTTGGTTTTTTTGATGCACCTTCCCACTTCCTCAATCTGAGAACTACCCTCACCATGAACACCGACTGAATGCTGCATCAATCCACTGAATACCAAACAAATTACTTTTACCAGCTATACTGTGTGCAGTTCTAGTCTCCTGTGTTTAAGAAAGATAAATTCAAACTGGAACAGGGGCAAAGAAGAGCTACGAGGATGATCAGAGGAATGGAAAACCTGACTTAGTAGGTTACTTTCCCATTACAACAGGTACTTTTGCTTTCCTTGTCTCCCACACATCTTCCTACTAATTGTTGTACTCACTGTTTGAATCCTAACAACTGCTTTGAGTTGCTGTTACAGTCTGACCTGATTCTATGACTTACATTTCCCTGCATTTATTTTGCTCCCATTCTGTAAGATCCCCGTCTTCAAGCGTGTGATGAACTGGGATTTTGTCTCACAGAAGCTCATGTGATAAATAAATTTGTTAGTCTTTAAAGTGCCCCCACACTTCTTGGTTTTTTTTGCTGAACTAGACTAACATGGCTACCCCTTTGGAACCTGCCTTATTAGAGAAGACTCAAAGGGTGCGTCTCCACTGGCAACTTAGGTCGACGTAAGGACACTTAAGTCAACCTACACAAAGCCGCGTCCACACTGGGCTTTTATTAAGTCGACTTAAGCGCTTCCTTAAGTCGACTTAATAACACCACCTCTGAAGGTTGACTTAAGCCTTAAGTCGACTTAAAGCCAGTGTGGACAGGGAATAGCGCTAAATCGACCTTATTAAGATGACTTAAAGCCAGTATGGAGGACTTGAAGCCAGTGTGGACAGGGAATAGCCCTAAGTCGACCTTATTAAGCCGACTTAAAGCCAGTGTGGACAGGGAATAGTGCTAAGTCGACCTTATTAAGCCGACTTAAAGCCAGTGTGGAGGACTTGAAGCCAGTGTGGACACGGAATAGCGCTAAGTCGACCTTATTAAGCCAACAAAGCCAGTGTGGAGGGCTATGTCTACTATTAAGTCGACTTAGGAAGATTGACTTAAAGTGTTGCCACTCTGTTAAGTCGACTTAACAAGGTCAACTTTAAGTTGACTTAAAGTCAATCTTGTTAAGTCAACTTAACTTTACAAGTGTAGACATAGCCCACGAGCTTGGCTTCTTTAATCTAACCAAACAAAAGATGAGGGGGGAGATGGTTGCTTTCCATAAATACATCAAAGATATAAACACCGGGGAGATAGAGACATTATTTAAGTTAAGGACCACCGTTGACATAAAAACAAATGGATATAAACTGGTCATCAACAAATTTCAGCTTGAAATTAGACAAAGATTTCTAAACATCAGAGGAGTGAAATTCTGGAATAGCCTTCAAGGAGAGCAGTGGGGGGGGGGGGGGGACAAAAAAACCAAGCTGGCTTCAAGAATGAGGTTGGTAAATATATGGAGGGGGTGGTATGATGAGACAACTTGCAGTGGCATGTAGCGGATCTGCAAGTACTAGCAGCAAATATTCCTAGTGGCAGTGATGGGACACTAGATGGGGAGGGCTCTGAATTACCACTAATTCTTTCCCGCTTGTCTGATAGCTGGGACTAATGAAATGCTCTGGGTCCAGCTGGCTGCCATATATGGGGTCAGGAAGAAATTCCCTCCACCTTCCTCAACCTCAGGTCACACAGGCAGAGACCTGGAGAGTTTTTGCCCTCCTTTGCAGCATGGGACACATGTCACTTGCAGGTTTAAATTAGTGTAAATGATGGATTCTCTGTAACTTGACATCTTTAAACCATGATTTGAGGATGTCAGTAACTCAGCCAAAGGTTAGGGGTCTATTACAGGAGTTTTGGGTGTGCAAGGTCCTATGATCTGCATTGTGTAGGAGGTCAGACTAGATGATCATGCTGGTCCTTCTGTCCTTCAAATCTGTGAGTCAATGCCATTAGCCACCAGACTTTCACTGCCGTTCAGATCATCATTGCTTTTCTATGGAAGTTGACACCTGGTCTGGATTGGGCTCAGAAACTCTGTTTTCTACAGACTGTTAATTCCAGTAAGTGCATTAGGAGCAAGAGACACAGAGAATCATCCTGCAGTCCTTTCAGAGGAAACTTTCTTTCAGCTTGATTCTATGGCTATCTTACATCAAATGCTAGTATTCTGTCATCACTCGGCACAGGAGGGGCCAAGGGGAGCTGCACAAGGTGAAAAGCAGTGGTGCCAATCCGGATTGGCTGTGAGAGAGTAGTGCCTTCATTATCGGAACCAGGGAATCTATTCCATAATTCAAGCACATTGTTCTCTGCCAAGTAAATGCAGCTAAAACATCTTTGCTCATTTATTTTTATGAGTATATTTGCTTGCTCCCATGTTGCAGTTTTATCATTCTGAAGTTGAACTGATCCTTATGTAAACCAGCTGAGACAACCAGTCTGCTTTTTGGTTTAATTTCTTTTTCTAGCATTGGATAATCCAGATATTTGGTTTTAATATTATGCCGAATCACTGCCTAAAACTAAACATTTTCCACTGATTCATGCAGAACAACACCTTTGAAGATATTGCTCAAACCATTCCAAGGATTTCTATAACTCCCCCATTCTGAGCACTGGGTGAGCAAACCCAGGTTCATCTCTTTGATGCAACAATTTGTAGATTTTGCATAATATAAACACAGAAGCAAACTATATTGTCTGGCGCATGATGATGAAAAATAGCAAACAATTCAATTTATTTTATTTTCTTTGGGCTGCAGATAACAAAGCAACACATTTTCAAGCAATTGTATTTAATGACTGTTTTCTAAATATTTTAGTCATGGTTACTGAACCAGTGTCATACATCCACAATTCAATCACAGTTTTCATTTTTTAAATGGGGGATTCTCCCTGCAGCCATCTCGAGTTGGGAGTAGGGAGTTGTTTGTTATCCATAGACACTCAGTGAGGCAGGAAGCTTTCCCTTCATTTATAGTTAATATCTCCACTAAGGGACTGAAAACCCTCAACTCACACTGAAGTTGGGCAGGGAAGCTGAAACTGTTCAGTACTTTGAAGTCACTAAGGACTCGGTTATCCATAAAGGACAGATAAGCAGATGAAGCGGGTCGCTTGTCCCAAAAGACCCTATACGGTATGGTTCAGGCTACAAGCTAGCCCTTCAGTTTGTCTCCCTCAGAGACTCAAACCTCTTCTAAATATTATGAGAGATTTACTGAGTCACCTGGATTAATTTGGAGCAACAAACTAGACCCCACCATCCCCAATTACTCCCTGTCTGCCTCTGTATCCAGCCACAGCAGTTAACAAGTCTCCATCTCTGCTGTTCCAAGGGATGAGGCTCTAGAGGGCCCACCCTTTGCTTTATTTTCTTTCTTCACTGAAAATTAAAGGCCTCATCCTTCTCTCACTGAAGTCAACCGAAGTTTGGTTTTTGACTGGAACAGGAGTAGGACAGGTCCCTAAGATCACCTGTATGCTACCATGTGGATATAACGAAAGACCTCTAAGGTCACTCAGGAACAGCATGATCCCAGCTCTGCCCCAGAGACACAGAGATAGAGCTGTGCCTGTGTATCTGAGGGCAAAAATGAGACCAATGGCTGCTAATATATTTCTGGTTTTACTCAACATGAAACCTAAACCAACTAATCTGCTTATCAATTCCAAATAGAGCTTTGCCAACTTACCAGTAGTGAAAAGGAGTTTCCTGGGGTCCTGAAAAACAGAGGCAAAACAAACATCAGTTGATATTTATCATTTTATCTCCCTTAATCTAATTATAAGAAACTGCTCATATATGCCACGTGCCTCAATACAACAGTCAATCCATAAGCCTACCAGTAAAAATAGACAATGTAACTCGTAATAGATAACAATGACAGCTACCTTCTGTCATATAAACTGTACCTTCTGTCAACTGTGCAAAAACCAACTGCACACTGAATAAGAAAGCAAAGTAATGTGATAATCAGATGCTTCTCTATTTTCATAGATAATCAGTTTAAAACACTACTTTCTCTAGCTACTGAATAGTTTTAAGGGAGGGGTGAGATTTTAAAGCTGACAATAAAGACAAGAGGCAACCACATTGCTTCCAGTGAAGTCAAGAGAAGTTTTGTCACGAGCTTCAGTGGAAGCAGGACTGAGCTTACCGTGCCTGCATGCAATAAATAAATTGGTTAGTCTTTAAAAGTGCCACTAGACTCCTTGTTTGTTTGTTTTGCCTCAAGGAGTGACTTGCCAAAGTCACTTGCCAAAGGACACACACCAAGGCACGTTGGAGATTGCTGCTGAAGACACCCATCTCCCAAAGCCAGACTGGCTCATGTATTTGGGTATTGTCCATCCTTTTGTTCAGAAACAGATAGGAGGATTGACAGTGGATAGATACCTCCTTAAAAATTGCCCCATTGTCCTGGAATTGCTCCGCCTTCATGGAAAACTTGGCTCTCTAGCACAACTTGTGGCCAAACAACTCATGTTTCATAGACAGAAGAGTAGACTGCCTCCAGGGACAAAAGCTTGCCTCAGCATCTTGGTTGTCCTGGTAGCTAAAGAGCAAGTAACTTTTTTGGAGGAGAGGGCCCTCCAGACCAATTTTCAAAGATATGGTCTAAGAAATATTTGATAGCATATGGAAACTGAGCTCTTACTTCTCCTTTTCCTTCCCTTCCCATTTTTTTATTTTGTTCTTTTTGTCTTTTTCTCCCTCTTTTTTTTTTTTCGGGGGTGGGGGGAAGGGAGGATCAAATAAATAAGTGAAGTAACTTGGTGAAGGTCACAAAGAAAGTCAGTGGCATAGCCAGATCTCCTGACTCCCAGTCTAGAGCTCTAGCCGTCAAAAGGAAGGGGGGAAAAAATCAGCATGATACTGCATTTTCATATTATACAAGAGAAACACCACTGAACAGATCACTCATGGAACTATAAGGCACTGTACATCCATTTCAAGGAAAAATAAAAGAACACAACACCCACCTCACCACGGTAGTTTGCTGCATTTAGTACCAAAAATTCTTCAGTGTAATTCACAGAGAAGTTAAGGATATTCACCAGGTGAGCGGCAACATGTAAGACTATAAAACAGAACAAAACTCAGTTCACTAAGCTGCATTTTGAAGGTCATGTGAAGGCCCTGATGCAGGTAGCTCAAACATGTAGATGGATCCCTGGTCTTACAAATATAAGCTTGTAGATCTGAGTCCCAAGTGATTTACTGGGCTGATTCCATCATTATAATTTACCCTATCCTACTACCAGGCTTTATCAACTACCTGTTCATTATTTTCATTTGTTACATTAAATTTCCTGACTTAAAGGTTTTATACAAGAACTTTCTTTATGGAATTGATCCAGCTCTGACTGAAGTCAATTGGAAAACACCCATGCTCTTCAGGGGAAACAAGATCAAGTTCTAAGAAACCATATACTACTTTTTTACTATCTGAGAGAGACAGCTAGACTGATACAAAAATGCAACACATTTGGAATGTTTTAATGTACTGTCATTTCTTTTCCTATTATATTTCTCTGATTTGGAGAATGAACCAAAAGGACTGTATCAAAGTCCTGAATATCTCATTGAAAAATGGCAGTATTTTGTGATATTTACTTGTATTTGCCACGTTTGCAGTAGTTTTTTCCTCTCTAACATCCATGCCTCCCCATTTAAATTGACTACATGTGATCTGAAATCAGTTATGAGGGCAGCTTTTAATTTGATTTCATATATGAAATAAGAACAGTCACTTCAGAACCTGTAACTTTTAAGGAAATGCTTTCCACCCAGATTTAAATCCTTAGCTTCTAAAACATCTGAGAAAACACTCTCACATCTAAACAAAGAAACACGTAGAAAAACTACCCCAAAACATACTGCACTAGAAAAGCCATAGGTGACTCGTATTGTTTAATGTGCTTCCCACATAAACTAGTGCTCAGCACAATAAATTCTTACCTGAAAAGACACATATAGTAACACCACATGTTACATGGAAAGTTTTACTTTTATCCAACAGCCTTCTTGTTTTCCTGCTGGCAACCTAATAAAAGAAGAATTCAAGCAATCTCTCTTTTAAAATGAAGCAATGGAAAATGAAGTTTAAAGTAATTGATGTTCTAGATGTGATTTATAAAATTATAAAGTTAACTTTTGCATGAGGTTTAATGCTATTTTATCACAACACCTACATTTAGTAGGAAAAGGATTAGAGACAATATGGTAACTCCATGGGCTTGATGCAGCAGTTACTGGAAAAGATTCTTTGGCCTGAGTTATTCAGGAAATCAGACCAGATGAGCATAATGGCCCCTTCTGGCCCTACAACCTATGAATCCATACTCTAAAAGTGGATGAACTTTTGTAATGTAAAAGACCAATAATATGGGACAAAGTATTTATTTACTTTACACTGTGAACTCATATCATTGTCAGGCATGAGAACAGAGGACGCAGGATAAGGACAGCAGGGATCTTTAATTTGCAACCATCCAAAAAGTGCCTCAGGCATCCAAGTAAGTCTGTACTACATATATAGAGTTACTTAGATTTTGGTCACTGGTAGCTAATGAGTCACAACCTTTGGAAATTACTGTTTGCTGGATTTACAGAAATGTTCTTTAGTTTGTCATTTTTTCCATGATGCCCAACAGAATGTTATTTGTTTGGTATTCAATCATCCAGCTCGCACTGCAGGTAGCACAGAACCACAGAATAAGGGAGGTATATCCCCCTATCTGTATTTCCTCGCTACGTCATTTGAGGTGGGGCCAGACACCCCCCAGACCACTTCTCTCTGTGGTAATATGGGAACGTGTAGTCCTGATATTCAAAGAATACACCAGTTATTGAGCAATAGAGGGAAAAGGAGGTAAGAAGGCATCTCCTGCACACATTCTTCTTGTGCACAGGCACAATGTGGCCTTACTCACCAAATCCTGCAGACTAGCACTATATACAGGCAAGTAAATACATAATAACTAAGAACATATGTATCCTAGCCTAACTAATATTTCTTAGGAAACTGTCTATGTGGTGCACACATCATGTCAAGTAGTGGTATTCTAAACATTGTTTACCTTCCGAGATCCTCTGAGGAAGGCCAGGAGAATACGGCACATCGGTAAAAGGACCAGACTGCAGTTGAGGTTGAGGACAGATGCTGAAGCTCTGCTAACACACAATCCTAGCTAAACAAATACAGCAAGAGTCAGATTATAGAGAGAAAGGATGGGTAGGGTGCTAGAGCAGTCTTGGGAGACCCAGATACAATTTGGTGCTCTAACACAGGCTTCCTATGTAACCTTCTGTTACCCCACATATAAACAATTGTACGTCCCTAGTTTATAGGGGAGTTGTGGGGATGAATGCACTAATGACTGTGAGGAGCTCAAATACTATGGTCCTGGGAGGCTCAAATCAATTGTAACAAATTTTATAGTATTACCTCCCCAACCATCAATCAATGTTGCAGAATTTCCATTTTTCTGATGCATTCTTTATTTTATTAAGACTGTAGCATCCTGATGCTCTCACAAGACCAGGAAATCTACAGCTCTTGCCTTCCACATGGTGTTCTTTCTTTTTCCCCTTCATGGAAAATTTCTTTTTCCTCTTAGTGTCAAAAATTACAATGACTTTACAAACCAAGTTAAATTTATCCCAAAGGAACAGGTTTGAAGACCCTGTAGTGTTGGGTTATCAGATGCCGGCAAAAGGAAGACATGTCCTCCTTTTTACCTTCATGTCCTCCGTCCGGCAGGCATTTTAAAAACACGTGATTTTGTCCGGCTTTCTACTTATGATTAAAATTTCAGTTTTTTATATGGAACTACAATATATGCTCGCGTATAAGCCGAGAATTTTAGGGTCCAAAATATGCCTAAAAAGCTGGGTTCGGCTAATCCGCGGATCACAGCCAAAACCGGGGCAGAACTCTGCATTCCAGTGCGTTCCACCCAGGGGCCCAGCAAAGTGGCAGACTCGGGCGGCCAGACTGGGGAATTTCAAACCTCCCACTCTGAGCATGCTCAAACAGAGCGTGCTCGGGGCGGAAGGGGCCTGGCCCAGGAGTGGCTCTGCCAGCCACCCCTCCAGCTCCGGACCTCCAGCGAGGTAAGGGGGGCTGGGAAGGAGCCACGGGGGGCAGAGGAGCAGGAAAGAGGCCGGGCAGGCGGGAGGGGGGGACAGAGGAGCTGGAAAGGGGCCAAGGGGGGAAGGAGAAGGGGCAGAGGATTGTGGAAGGGGCCACGGGGGAGGCAGAAGATCGTGGAAGGGGCCGCGGGGGAGGCAGAAGATCGTGGAAGGGGCCGCGGGGGAGGCAGAGGATCGTGGAAGGGGCCGCGGGGGAGGCAGAGGATCGTGGAAGGGGCCGCGGGGGTGGGCACAGTAACAGGGAAGGGGCCATGCGGGGGAAGGAGAAGGGGCAGAGGATCGTGGAAAGGGCCGCAGGGGTGGGCAGAGGATCGTG
>ML685818.1:11055560-11082912 GCA_007922175.1 Pelusios castaneus
GGAAGGCAGAGGATCGTGGAAGGGGCCGCGGGGGAAGGCAGAGGATCATGGAAGGGGCCGCGGGGGTGGGCAGAGTAACAGGGAAGGGGCCATGCGGGGGAGGGGGCAGAGGAACATGGAAGGGGCCACGGTGGCTGGGAGAGGAACAGGGAAGAAAGCATGGGGATGGGAAGATATCAATACTACATTTTCTCCATGTCCTCCTTTCCATGCTTTGGTATCTGGTAACCCTACTGTAGAGTAACAAAGAGTTCCTAGTGAAGCTTGGAGAGGACCAGCTGTTGCTTCTGAAAGCAGAAGAATCTGGAAGATTTTATACCGGCCAGGACTCAGCCCCATAAGTAACTATAGCTGTACTTCTTCCCCAGCTGCATAAAGAAAATGGGAAATCTACTGTGAGTTGACCCAGTTGTGCGCTGATCCAACTCCCACCAAAGTCAATGAAAAAACTCACTTTGACTTCAATATGAGGTTGACTGGTACCTTGTTCTTTCAAAAGGTGATATCTCATCTGGAAAGAATTGCCACCCTAAGCACTGCTCACAAGCACATGGAATGGAATAAATCAAAAGCAACACTAATGTCAACACAGCAACCACCCTCTACATGACCAGAGGGGTTAAACAGTCATAGTTAAGAGGAAGAAAGGATTAAACAGCCGGAAAATCCTCATTAGCCTCTTTAACTAAAATGGAATGACTTTGTGATAAATGAGCCAAAGTTCAATGTCATAAATTAATTCAGCTAAAATGGAAATAATTGTACAATTTCAGAGACTGTTTCAATAGAGTCTGTAGCAAACAGTGTGTGCTCGGCACCGTGGGTCATGCACTTCTTGCCCAGGTGACCAGCTGAGGCAGGGCTTTCCCTCTTCCAGGCCCCCAGTAGGGCAGTTACTCAGTCCCACTTGCCCTAGGGGTCAGGCTGTCCACCCCGCAGAACACTGTTCCCGGGGCCCGAAGGTCCATTTGGGCAGGCTTGCCTAGTCGGCCTATACCTTTCCAGCACTACCAGCAACTGCTACAGGTCAGCCCCATCTGGCTCAGCTCTACTCTGTTCTGCTCTACTATGTTCTTCTCTGCTCCCAACACCAACTCTGCTCCTCACTCCACCTCCAAACACCACATCTTGCATTATTCCTGATCGCAGAGTACATGTAAATGTCACAAACCTTACAATCTGGTATGAAAGAAGTTTGGAATTTGAGCTGGGTTAAGACCAGGTGATTATTAAAGAAAACTTATTCATACCCCTAGAGTCTGCCAAATTTGGTTGGAATCCTGGCAGAAACTGCTTTTCTGGGTAGATTTATTTATTTCCAGAAAATGGAAGTGGGAGAGGAAAAATATCTACCATACCATTTTAGCATCTCATTTTAGCTTGTATTTGTTCCTAAAAGAGGGTGCTTTGGAGGCAGAGCGCTATGTAATTCCATCCTCAATTAACTGCAATTCTTTTAAAGTTATTTAAAGTCATTGGATGCACACTGGAGTTTTTAAATTTTGACAAATGCTTATATATTTACAGACGTCTCTATCTAATGTTATCTGTGTGTGCATGCATGCGCATATATATATATAAACACTAGGAATAAAACCCTGATCTCAGCTACCCAGGAGTAAATTTGGAGTAACTAATGAAATCAACAGAATTACTATCAATTTACACTGGCGTAACTGAGATCAGAATCTGGTCCTGATGCAATGCAAATTAGGGGAGGAGGAGGAGGAGGAGAAAGCCTATGTCAGTACCAGATATAGTTCCTTCCCCAATGCAGGGGGGCGGTCTTCCTACAATACTGAAGCTCTAAATTCTTGTGGCTAACTGCATGAGTCATCTTCTTTCCATGTCACTTGGGACCCATTAATCCAGGCCATTTTTTAGGTTTGCTTTGGGGGGTTTTGTCTGATTCTTTTGTCATATTCAAAGCATGTACTCATATATGTTATTTGCATCTAGAATATGAGCCCTACAACTCTGCTGGTGACAATGACACCAACTACCTCAGCAAAGTAAAAGCCATAGTCTGAAGGGTAACAGAAGCAGTCAGAGTCTGTACTGACTCTGTGGTAGGTATATTAACCTTTTGTAGCCCTGACCCAGAGCAGGTGACATGAAGCCAGGAAATAAAAATCAACCTTTTGTTAGCACTACTGTGTGACACATACATTTACTGTCCTTCTAGGCATGTTGTCATTTTATATTGCACGGCCTTTGAAAGAACAAAGAAGAGGAACACACTTTCCGAAGAGTGGGAACCTATTATACACTTTGACACATGAACATGAAGAGATGGTCTTGCCTGATGATGTGTGCCCTAAATTCCCTTTGAGTCAATTGTGAGGGAAGAGTGCTCAGCACCTCAAAGGATACAGATTGTTGGATCCCACCCAAAAAGGCTTCTCTTTTGAGATGTTTGGATCTCTGGTCCTATCAGCAGTCTGGGTCATGGTTTACTGAGAAGTACTGCTATTTCTGGGATCTCCCCACCCCTTCTTCCAAATTTGTGTTGAATTCATCCTCTTATCATTTGATGCACCTGATCATATAGCGGCAATGTAACCATGAGGAATAATCAGAAAACATACTGTACTCTTCTCAGGCTTAGAGAGTTAATCAACCAAGAAAAAACAAGTTGAAAGTAAAGTTAGCTCTTCAAGGTTTAATTTGTCTATATTCATTCAAAGGCCTTGTCTATGCTAGACTATTAAGGGATATCCCTCCATTGCACAACAATCGCTACACTATTCTCTTCTATGTAAGTACTTTGTGCTCATCGCATAGTATCTTGGCTGCAGTGGTAATTAGACAGGACTCTGGCATTTTCTCCACAGTTCTAGACCAGTAGCTCTCAACTTTTCCAGGCTATGGTACCCCTTTCAAGAGTCTGATTTATCTTGTGTACCCCAAAGTTTCAACTCACTTAAAACCAGGCAAAAATACAAAAGTTACAAGATACTTTTATTGAAAAACTGCTTACTTTCACATTTTTACCATATAATTATAAAATAAATCAACTGGAATATAAATATTGTACTTGCATGACAGTGTATAGTATATAGGTCGGAATAAACAAGTCATATGAAATTTTAGTTTGTACTGACATCACTAGTGTTTTTAATGTAGCCTGTTGTAAAACTAGACAAATAGTCAAGATGAGTTGACATATCCCATGGAAGACCTCTGTGCATCCCTAGGGGTACATGTACCCCTAGCTGAGAACAACTGTTCTAGAGCACAGAATGGTAAAAATGCTGTGGCTATCTGAGCCCTGTCTGCTTTAATGTTCCCAATGTTGCAACTCTACATAAAGCTGCACCAAAGGTAGCACAACAGCAATTGTTCTCCCAAAAATGGTTTTATCAACACCCTTCATGGGAGTACTGCCAAATGAATGGAAAATAATTAAGAAAGCAAAGAATGCATGTTAAAGATATGTACAGTGCAAACAATGAGCTCTTTGATGACTCTTAACAGATGAGAACCCTAATATTGTTGAAATGTGGACTATCCAGAAGAATCAGAGAAGGGAGAAAAAAGGGTTGAAGGAAACTGCAAAACACCAGAATGGCAGAAAGAAAAAGCAGACAGAACATCATACAAGGCAGCAAATTGCCTCTAAATCAGACAAAGACAATGAAATACAAAATATTATGTTAAACAAACAAAGTTTCATGATGCTTATTCCCCTCTAGACTTCAGCGGGAAAAATAGACTTTGGTGGAGTTGCACCAGAAAACTGAGGGGAGAATTTGACCTCAAATAGCAAAATCTTTACCATGATAAAGCAGCAGCAGAACAACCCATTGTATCACCTGGAACATATTCAAAAAAAGAAAGACAAAAAGACAGACAGAAAGAAAACAATGTATTGTAAAATGCTTTATGGAGCAGTATCAGTGTAGCTAAAGGATGAAACAGTACTTTTCTTTCCAATGCCATGTACGGTTATGTAATTATCTTCCAAAGAGAACCTTTTGGGAATGCAGTTTCTCCAGTATGGTCTCATTCCCAGCAATTAATTTCTTCCATTAACGACTATTTGGCCATTTTGAGTTTTCCAAAAATGGATGGACAAAAAAAGGGGGGGGGAGGGCACTGTTCAGCCATTAAATTCTTATCATGCTTTTCTCTCAGTTTAAAAATATAGGTTTTATTCACTCAGTTTAATGTAAGGAAGCACGTCTTGAGATACACACACACACCCCCAACACCAACCAGCTCCTGGACAAGGAATTCATTATTAATCAAAAATAATTTTGGTGACAAGCACCTCTCTTTCCCAGTTACAGAGAGGATGCTGGGATTCATACTCAGGCTGTGTTCCTGAATCAGAACTAGAAACTCCCTCTTCCTCATCAGCCTCAGACTAATAGATCTCTCTACAGTCCTATTTATTAGCTCAGTATCTGTGCCCCTCCCGACCACTAATGCGTTTGCGCTCACAACACCCTTGTGAAGTAGAAGAGTGTTATTATATCCCATTTTATGCATAAGGGACTGAGACTGACAGATCAAGGTCCATATTTTCCTCATAGTTTCCCCCCTTTGCACATTCCCTCTGGACACTTTACAATGCAAGCTAATCATACCTGCTTATGAACTATTGATAACTTCAACAAAGAAAGAGACTTACTTCTGACCACCTAGAAACTATTTCTTGTGGGTCATCATTACTAAGGCAAACTGGAAAAGTCAGCACTATGCAGTCGATAGCAGGACTACACTCTTTTTGACACTGATAGCCAAAAGTTATAGCAAAAAATGATATGGCTTGTAATTATTTATTAACCACACACCAGTGAACCATGAGAATGAGAGGCAGAGGCAGAAACACTTGGGTAGTTAATAAAACAACTCCCCTAGGAAATATGCATCATGAGAACTGGCATAAGAGTTCAACGGAAGAAGCCCACAAGCTTGGCTCAAGTTATGATGGCTAAAAACTAAAGCCCCAGTCATCTGTTACTATGTTTGTGTGTCAAATCCTGTAAGCATGCCTCTAGTTGCTTTCCCAGCCACTTGACTGGCTCCTAGCTTTTAATGCACTCCACCACAAAGACTGCCCTGAACACTACCAGCGTGCTACCCCCAAACAAATTTCAACAAATTTCTTATTGATCCTCCATTGCCCACTGCCTCCGGGGGCTAATAAGCAGCTCAATTCCTCCACAGCAAAGCTCTTCGGTTCCCCCCCAACCAAACACACACTCCACCCCACAGCCTTGAAAAAGGAAAGGCACTGTGTGGATCACTTACACCTAGCATCTGACGTAAGTAGTAGTACTGAGGCCCACGGTAATACAGCAGGAAGGTTCTCCAGAAGACCCACATATTGAGGCAGAGCCAGGAAAGCTACAATGAACCAAACAACATGGCATGTAAGTAAAAGGCACATGTACAAGTCAGAATGCCTCAGTGTTTCTTTGCATGCAACATGCTCTGGAAGGATTTTGAAGCTGAATGGGAAAAGAAGCAGAGAGACAGCCCGAAAACAGCCCCTGCTGTGTGTAAAACGTTTTGTTCTCAGCCAGCCACCCAAAAGTTGGCATGTGAGAGTCAGTCCTCTCTGCAGCCTCTTGCATGGCAAGAACTGTCTCTCCTCCAGCTCAGGGAGACACAGGCTGCCATCAAAGAATGGCACTGAGCGAAGGAAAAGCCCCGGGGGGAGGAAGCAAGGGAAAGCACCGGTTCCAGAGAAAACAAACTAGAGCCCTGCAGCACTCTTAAAGACTACTAAACCTATTTCTCGCAGGAGCTCTCGTGGGCACAATCCCAGTTTCAGACCAAAGCCACACAGCAACCCTCAAGAGGGGATACAGCGAACCCACCCAACCTCAGGCAAGCGCGCGCGCGCACAAACCCACTCCTTGCTCCTGGCTTCCAACGCGCACGTGCGGATCAGCAGCCCCGCACACCCCCATGCCCACATCCCCCGGCCAGAGCAGGAGCGCGGCGCACGCAGCCTGCCTACGGGGCCGAGCGCTGCACACACGCGTGGAAAGCAGCACCCTGCGGGACGGCTGCATCCCCACGTGCGCACAGCCGAGCCCCGGTCGGGAGCGCTCCAAGGGGTTCCGAGCTGAAAGTTTCTTTCCCCGGGCAAACTTAGGCGGCCGGCAACGCAGAGCGGCAGCATCCTACCAGGCAGAGGTGCTTGCTCCCCTCGTTGGCCAGCCAGCTTCTCCCGCACGGGGCCATGCTGCGAGCCCCAGCCCCGCGCAGCCGTTCCCGGCAGAATCCGAGCCCGTCCTGCCGCTCCCCCTTCCGGCCGCCGCCCCTGCCTTGCGCTCCCTGCCTCCCACTCGGCGCTGCACCCGGAGCCGGCCGGGGCAGTCTCGCGCCCAGCATGCTCAGTAGCATCTTCTGAAGCCCCTGCCCGGGCTCCGCCCCTACGTGCCAGCAGCAGGGTGGGCTCTGTCCGCCCCTGGAGAAAAGCGGGGGGCAGAATGGGCGCCCCGAGGAGGGCAAAGGGGCTGGAAGTGGGGAAGGAGAAGGGCAGCCCTGAGCCAGGGGGGCAGAAAGAGGGAGGTGTACTGCCAGACGGGCAGGAGAAGGGAAACTCTGGAAGGGGTGCAGAAGGGAGGTTACAAGTTGCTGGGAATGGGATGAACCCACTGCAGCAAATGGCAGGGGAAGGGCGGTGAGGCTTGTGTAGCTCCCTGGGTGATCCACCCTTCAGCCCAGGGTGATGGCCCTAAAAGGCCCATATAGCCAAATGCCTAGCGCTCAAACCTACGTAAAGTGCTGGCCTCTAGGACAGGGGTTCTCAACACTTCCACTGCTACGAAACAGTTGGCAGCCCTCCCAATCAGGTACGACCCGGAGATCCTGCAGTTTTGGGAAATCTGCCATTACAAGACTTTTGGCAACAGTTCTTTCAGACATGGCCCATCTTACGCATACACGCAAACCTGGAGGGGCTGTGACCCCACATGCCGTATTTCAATGCCAGTAAGATTTGGCCAGCTGTCCCTGCAACAAGAAAGAGGCTTTGTCTTTACTACCCACCCGTGATCAGGGGTCCAGAATGGGGCCTTGGCCTCCTGCTTCACCTTCCTTCCCCTAATGAATTCATGTTCTCAGAAGTGCCCCCCCATTTTCAATGCCAACATTCAAAGAATGAAGCACTTGAAAGTTAGGAAATGCCAGATTTGCCATTGTCAACATGACCTTACTTCTGTCCCCTTTAATGTCTATCCCGTGCACTGAAGGAGACAGGTGCTGTGGGGAGGACAGTCTATGATTATGTCATTAAAGTTGGTTACCACCATGCCTACAAACAAGGGAGCCAAATTAAGGATTTCATGGGCAACTGTGTATCTGGAAAACGAACAAGGAGCCTACTGGCACTTTTAAAGAGTAAGATTGATTTATTGCATGAGCTTTCATGGAAGAAAATCCAGCTTCATCAGATGCTTGAAGATGGAGAAGTACAGATGAAAGGGACGAAAATAAATGTAGGGAAGTGTAAGTCATAGGATCAGGTCAGACTGTTACAGCAAATCGATGCAGTTGTTTAAGTTCAAACAGTGGAGAACACAGTCTTTGTGCAAAAGAATCAATGGACACAAATCTGACATCAGAAGTAACATTCAAAAAGCAACAGGGGAACACTTCAATCTTCTTGATCACTCCATCAATAATCTGTTAATAGTTGTACTTATGCAAATGGTAACAAATCAAAGCTTCAAAGGGAAGCTGCAGAATTGGAATTCATGTGCAGATTTGACACTATCAGCTTAAGTTTCAGTTTCCCTCCCCCATTACAAAAGGTAATTTTGCTTTCCTTTTTCCCTCACCTCCCTCCTATCTGCTGTTGTCTACTGTTTAAATGAACTGAATTGATTTTCTGTAACAGTCTGACCTGATCCTCTGACCTACACTTCTCTGCATTTATTTTCCTCCCATTCATCTGTACTTCTCCATTTCAAGTGGCTGATGTAGTGGGATTTTCTCCCACGAAAGCTCATGCGATAAATAAATTTGTTAGTCTTTAAAAGTGCCATTACACTGCTTGTTTGTTTTGCTGAACTAGACTAATATGGCTACCCCTTTGGAACTTGTATATCTGAAATGTCCTTACTTTCAAGGGCTTGTCTTTGCAACCTAAATAACACTCTATTAACACAGTTTTTCTTTGTGTGTATTTTTATTTTCTTATAAGGGATTTGTTTTTTTTAAAACAAGAAAGCAATCCGCTGGAATACCATTCCACAAAAGTCACCACCGTGGAATCGTCAGCATCGAAACACACCAGACTGTTAATGCTTAAACTACTGCTGGCTATTTTTCCAGAATGAAGTATGGGGGTCTGGGATGTGATGAGGGGAAGCTTAGCCCAGCCTGCATCTTTTTCACTCCACCTGGGGAACTGGGGGAAGACCTGCCCTCCATTTTGTCCCCAACGGGGGACGTTGCTTACTAGAGCCATGTGCTTGGCCCACGGAGGGTTATGAGACACCCAGCCCTCTCTCTCTTTCTCCCTGTCTGAAGGCTATGGGAGAGCCTCCCTCATGAGGTGCCTAAGGTGGAAGCAATGGGGCACTGGAGCCAAGTGACTTAGGGAAGAAACACAACCAACACTCTCCAGTACTGCCACTCTGGCAGCTTGCAGGTTGTTCAAGTTCACTGGGTTCTCCTGCGGCTGCTTCTTTGGCTGTGGCATGAGCCTGGCCTCAGAGTTTGAGTGATTTTGGCCTCTGTCTAATCCTTAAATTGAGGTCTATGCAGAGCAGGGCTCAGGACGGCAACTATGCTGAGTGGAGGTATGGCTAAGAACACTAGAAGCAAGCAAAAAACACCATCTCTTAAATTTTGAAACTGATCAGAACTGTCATTTGATGACAGAACAGTGATAACATCAGAAAAAAAGGGGGGGGTATTACTGTCTAATTACCTGGTTTTCTCTTTTTTTTTTTCTTTTTCTTTCATCTCTCTTGGAATGTACAGAAAAACTGAAGCAATTTATAAAGAAAGCCAGCTGATAAAATTGCCCTGCATGATCATTTCGGAGGTTGAATGTCTGGGAAATGTTCTGTATTGAAACTGAAATGTGCAGGGTGTACGTCACTTAGCACAACAGGACTTGGTTGAGGCCTTAATCACTACCTCTGTAGACATAAAAGCAATTGGACCTGTGCTATTGTAGACTTGACAATATGCTGCCCTGCAGGGCCTCCTTGGAGATCTCTCAGGAAATGTAGTTCCTGCAGAACTTGACTACCCACTTTTTGAATACTCTTCCTCATGTGGAGCAGATGACACATATTCCAGTGATTGTACTGGCCGCCAACTCATTTTCAGGAGTTCAATTCAGCCCTTAATGGCCCTAGCTGAATTATAAACTTCTCTCCTCATATGTACCAAATTGTTGGGAACAGCTGTGGCATGTGTGTTAACATACCAAAAATGTCCATGAGAACGGGTGGGGTAGCAGGCCATTCTCAGCTAAAAGCCCTTATGTCAAACAGATAACCAGTTGAACATGATACCCTAGAGCAATGCTGCAGTTAAGAGAGCAAATGTGACAAGTGGATGAAGAGGAAGGGGAATATCAAGTAGGAGCAGGACAGTGATATTACCTCAATTTATGGAATTAGTGAAACCATTGCTAAAATACTATAGCCAGCTCTGGTGTCCCCACTTCAAAAAAGATGTTAAAAAATTGGAAGAGTCAGAAAAGAAGTATAAGAATGATCTGAGGTTTGGAAAACATGATTTATAGTAAGAAAGTTCAAGCTATTTCTTTTACCAAGAGGTTACATGATCATGTTCTACAAGTATCTAAATGGAGAAGAGATTTCTGATAGTAGAGTGCTCTTTAATCTAGCAGAAGAAAGGAACGACAAGATCCAGTGGTTGAAAATTGAAGCTAGACAAATTCTGACTGGAAATAAGATGGACATTTAACAGGGAGGGTAATTAACCATTAGAACAATTTATTTAATGAAATGGTGGATTCTCCAATTCAACCTATACAATCATTATGGTCTCACTCGGCCTTAGAAATCTATGAATTATTATATAAAACTAAATTTTACTTTTTATTTACTGTACAGTTTCACACGGTTCTGATCCTACTTATATTAAAGTCAATTGAAAAACTTGAATAGAAGCTGGATTGGACCTTAAACCTTTTAAGAGCTGTAAGACACTGCCATTATAATTTTCTTCACTGTGTGGGTCTGTTCTGTAAAGAACATACAAACCCAAGGCAAGTGTTATAATCAGTAGGACAAATGAATATAGCTAGCACTTTTTACTGGTTTGTCATGTAATGCACTGCAGCTGTATTTATTATACAAGTTTTCCCTACATGTGCTGCTTGCATTCCATTATATTAATCAGAGTTACTGCTGTGCACCGGAGTTGGCGTTCAGTCTTTTCTTGTTTAAAGTAGGAATGTGTGGGAGGTTATTTGAGGACATAAGGCTACATGACCTCATGGTATATTTTGTGATACTTGTAGCATGGAATTTAACAGTGAAAACTGGCTCAGTGGCTTGAAGGGCTATTAACAGAGGCAAAACTTACACGTTTAGTGTCATTGCTAGATTTAACAAACAATTTCTCTAATGACGTGATACTGGTACAGTTATCTCTATAAGAATCAAGGACCAGCTCTTCAATTAGTTCAAATTGGCAATGCTCCATTGAAGTCAATAAAGCTACACAGATTTACATCAGCGGAGGCTCCAGCCCCAGATCTTCAGGAACAGTTTTCACTTCAGACTCTAGGGAGACCATAGAGCCAGGCAGGAAACCATTCCTGACAGAGCTTATCCTATGGTATGCAGCAGATGAAAAGATCTGGTTTCCAATAATAAAAGAAATTATATAAAATGAAATGCCCTAGAGGACCAATGCCCTCTGTGTAGGTTATTCTTCTTATACAGCTTTGAAAATAGTGATATAAATATTGTACATCATTCTGTCCTTGTGACTTGATAGTGAGCCGCACATTGTAGTTCTGAAAAAATACGACAAACAGCATGTGGCTTAACTTTAATTGGAAAGTTTTTAGCAAATACAAAGAATCATATATGGGCAAATTCTTTTATTTTATTTTTACATTGTTCCAACACTTACAGTGTTCCTGCTCAAATCTATTTGTTTTTTCCAAGGGAGAGCAAAAAAAACCTGAAGTGAGGTGTTAGAGGGGTTAGATGAGGAGGGAAAAAAAGCTGTACCTTCCTGTGTAAATGATAATAACTGAATCCTTTTTTAACAAAGTCCATATAACTAGTTGTCTTCATTACTTTGCTATTTTTAAAGTGTGGTATTAGAGGGGAAATGTGATGAAGTTGAATGGAACATGCATGACTAGGATTCAGTTTCCCACCTTCCCACATACTTCCTATGTGACCTGGGGCAAGTCATGAAAGGTGTGATTTTCAAAAGCGTCTGTGTGACTTTACAGCCTAAGCCCCATTGAAAAGCTCTGAGACTTAGGCTCTTAAGTCACCTAGATTGAGAGACACAAAGTTATTTAGCCTTCTAAAAGCCATAGATTTCAATGGACATTGGGAGCTTTGTGGATCTGGGCAATAGATTCTTTTGAATCTTGTACTCATAGTGTTTCTATACCTTCCCAATCTGAGAATGTCAGAGTCAGAGCAGACTGCAAGTCACAGGGCAGATAGTCTGCCAAAACTGATGGTTAATTGTATAATTAGATTCACCAAACCAGTAATAAATAAGTTTCTGCAGAACCACACTGGTTAACAAGAAGCCACACACAGTCCTCTTTAGGCATTCCAGCCCTTGGTTCCCATCCAGGCAAATGAGTGAGGTTCCTGAAAACCCAATTCACTATATGTGAAGTGCTACCAGTCCCAAAGGATCAGATACTTATCCCCGGGTCAATATATACATTTCAGATCCCATCCAAATATCATGCTGTCAGCCAATCCTTAGTAAACTAACTAAATATTTATTAATAGAAGAAGAAAGGAGAAGAGAATTATAGAATGGTTGAAAGATTATAGACATTAGAAATGCTAACAAGGTCCAGCAGTGATGGAAGAGTTTGCTCACTTGCAAAAGTCTCTTTGAAAGCATTCCAAAAAGTTAGAATCCAAATGCAGCTTAGTTGTAGACTGAGTCTTTCCATGCATTTTCCAGGGTATTCCAAGTAACTACTTGGACAATCTCAGTATCATGACTTAAACTTTCCCTGTTTATACTTCAGCAGACTAAAAATAACAGAGTCACACCCAATGTCCAGTATTTATAGATCTCTAGCACAGTGGTTCCCAACCTTTTCTCTACCGTGGCACACCTTGATACCTTCAAATTGTTTCGAGGCACCACCATTATTAAAAACTCATGAATATTCAAATTATCTCATGAATATTCATGAACCACAGCACACTGGTTGGGAAATGCTGCTATGTGGGACAGTAGGGGTAGCAGGGCAGGGGTGGCAAGAGATGGGAGGGGAGATCAGGAGTCGTCATGTGGGGTGGCAGGAGAGAGTGTGGGGAGCAGAGCAGATCAGGGGTGGCAAAAGCGGGCAAGGGTAGCTATTTGGGGAACAGGGTATGGGTGGCAAGAGAGAAGAGGAGAAGGGAGAACAGGAGTGGCTATGTGGGGTGGCAGGGTTAACCTAGGGAAAGGGAGGGCAGGGCTGGAGCCAGATCCCACTGCTGCGGGCGTCCCTGGGTCTGGGGCACAACAGAGCCTGCTGCTGCCAGACAATAAAAGTAACAATAATTTCTGGTAGTGTCTAACATCTTTGATCTTAAGTTTAACTGAAAATAATCACATCTTTAATGTAAAACAACTAAGACACTAAGGCTATGTCTACACCTGCTAAAATTAGTTTGAATTAGTTAGTTCGAACTAACTAATTTGAACTAATTTTAGTTAGTTCGAATTAGCTTAATTCAAACTAGCATGGCTACACTGGAACGTTAGTTTGAACTAAGCAAGCACTTTCTTAGTTCGAATTAGCGATCCCCATTCATTTCAATGGCCGGTTAGTTTGAACTAAGAAATTAGTTTGAATTAACAAGGCCATGTTGGTTAATTTGAACTAGTTAGTTCAAATTAACCCCTTAATTCGAACTAACTAAAGCCTAGTGTAGCCATGGCTTTAGTTAGTTCGAATTAAGCCTCCTTAATTGGAACTAACTTGCCAGTGTAGACATAGCCTAAAAGGATTTAACATAAAAAAAGTTTATTTGGTTACACTGATAAACTTCTAACAGGATACAGGTACACAAACAAACACATTTCCATCTGCCCTTGATTTCTGTTACCACAGATGAATGCGTTAGTGTTTGCTGGTCTAGTATATCTCTTTGATATTCAGATACAAGTGTATTGTCCTGAAACAACTGTAATATTTCATGTTATGTTTTTAAGTCATCCACTGGTGAGCTGGTTTGCCAGTGTGATTCACTGCGCTCTAGAACAGAGTTCCTCCATCTTGTAAGCATGGCCCACATTCTTTGTTCCTATATATATATATATATATATATATATATTGTATATTTATTTGTTCCTTTCATTTGAATGTATTAAAATGCATTGTTCAAATGTGCCTTGCTTTCAAAATGATCCAGATTGTTCTGTGTAACTCATCTTTCACCACCATTATTTAGCACTTCACCAATGGTTGTCATTGCAAATGACACCAATAATGATTTCTATTTTCTTCTAGATCAGGGGTAGGGAACCTTTTTGTCTGAGAGAGCCATGAATGCCACATATTTTAAAATGTAATTCTGTGAGAGCCATACAATATGTTTAAAACTAAATACAAGTAAATGTGTGCATTTTATGTTTTAATTAATTGAATTTGAATTACTTTTAATTGAAATTTAATTTTAGAAAGGTTTTTAAAAAACCTTTAAAAAAGGTTTTTAATTAAAATTAATTTTTAAAGGTTGGGTTTTTTTAAAAAGGAAGGAAAAAAAGAAGGGAGGAAGGAAGGAAGAGAGAGAGAGAGAGAGAGAGAGAAAAAAGAGAGAAGAAAGGAAAAGAGAGAGAGAAAAAGGAAGGAAGAGAAAAAAGAAAGAAGGAAAGAAGTGGAAAGAAGAGAAAGAAAGAAAAAAGAAGGAAAGAAAAAAGAAGACGAAGGAAAAAAGAGAAAGGAAGAGAAAGAGGAAGAAAGAAAAAAGAAGGAAGGCAAAGAAGAGAAAGAAGGAAAGAAAAAGGAAAGCAAAGGAGAGAAAAGGAAAGAAAAAGGGAGAAAGAAAAAAGAGAGAAGGGAGAGAAAGAAGGAAGGAAGAGAAAGGGAGAGAAAGAAGGAAGGAAGAGAAAGAAGGAAGAAAAAGAAGAAAAGAAGAAAGGGGAAAGAAAGAAGAGAAGGATGAGAAAGGAAGGAAGCAAAGAAAGAGAAAGAAGAAAAGAAAGAAAAAAGAAGGACAGAAAGGAAAGAAGGAAGCAAAGAAAGAAGGAAAGAAGAGGAAGGAAAGAAGGAAGCAAAGAAAGAAAGAAAGAAAGAAAGAAAGCCAACACCGCCGGCGGGGGAGGACCCTACCGCGGCCCTGGGAAGCCGCCGGTGGGGGGGGAGCAGACCCCAGCCCCGGAGGCTGATCCCGGCCCCGTGCTGGGAGGCCGGGGCCGTGGATTAGCCCGGCCCCAGGAAGTCGAGGCGGTCGGGGGGTGGGAGCCCGGGATCCCACCGCTGCCGCAGCCACCCCGCTGCCCCGGCTGCGTGGGGCAGGCAGGCCCGCGCTCCTGAGCCTGCCTGTCCCACCCTGAGGGTGGGGAAGGCCAGCCCAGAGGCAGGGCGCAGGCCGGGTGTGCCGCGGCAAAGCCGCGGCCCCGGGGCTTGGAGGGAGCAGCGGGGGCTGCCGGGCTGCGCGGGGGTCGCTCACTGCTGCGCGGGGGTGCGACGGCCACTGCGCAGCCATGCGCCCGCGCAGCTTAGAGGGAACACTGGCAGCGAGCCAGATGCAGCCATCAAAAGAGCCACATCTGGCTCGCGAGCCATAGGTTCCCGAACCCTGTTCTAGATCATTAATAAAGATATAGCTTGGGATGAGAACACACCCCTACAGGACCCCACTAGAAACACCCCCTTTGGATGACAACACTTTGTTATATAATAGATACATAGGAATGGCCTTTTTCATCTAAGGAATTGAGTTTTAACAAAAACAACAAATAATGAAGCCTGAGATCAACCCCATGGAGTAGCTAAGGCCTATGCAGGAATTATTTCACACACAACACAGCCTCCTCTACTTACAGAAGTTAACTAAAGACCCTCGTTCCTTCAGCTATTCCAGTGAATCTCATTTTCAAATAGTTTAAAACAGCAATCACAAAGCATCCTAAATGAAGAGCCCCAGAGATTACATGTGAAAATCTGGTCCTACTTAAATTAATAAGAGTTTGCCATTGGCTTTGGTGGAGTCCAGGATTTTACTTTAAAGTCTTGAGTTGATCCAGAAAATAGTTCCAGCACAGCAACAGTTGTGCCAGTCTTATCATAGGGTGCGTCTACACTTGTAAGTTTAAGTCAACTTAATTTACTCTGCGTCTACACTACACTTTCCTTAAGTCGACTTAAGCAGCTGCTTAAGTCGACTTAAGGAAAAATTAGGTCGACTTTCTTAAACCTCATTTTAAGTCGACTTTGCTGGCTAAGTCGACTTTAGAAAGTTGACTTAGCCAGTGTAGACATGGAGTAGCCCTAAGTCGACTTTAAGTTGACTTAGGGGACTCCAGGGCTTCCCCACTGCCCTCCCTGCCAGGGTGGCTGGCACAGCCACAGCCTGGCGTGCCCCCCCCAAAAGGGAAGGGCACAGCCCTGCCCACCCTGCCCCTATGCCCTGCCAGGGACAATGGGGCAAAGGCTGAGCCCCCTGGCACTTGGCAAGGGTTGCCCACCCGCCACTGTGGACCTGTCCCAGGTCCACCTAGCCCCTGCAAGTTGACCTACGTGTCCAGTGTGGATGCTCTAGGTCGATTTTGTAGGGTCCCCTCTAAGTCAACTTAAAATTTGAATGTAGACATGCTAAGTCGACTTAACAAAGTCGACTTTAAAGTCGACTTTAAGTCGATTTAGCTAAGTCGACTTAAATTAACAAGTGTAGACATAGCCATGCTGTCCTATCTTGTGCTTCATTGCAGACCAGGAAGGGATCACCTTGAAGAACGGGCATTCCATCTGGTCCAATATGGCATTGTTATTCTAGCTCTGTTTCCATTTCTTGTTATCTTTATCCTTGCTGTGAGATCACAAACAGGGCTTCAAAATAATGCCAAGGTAGTGATTTTTAAGATGAATAAATCTAGAAATCGTTACAAAAACCAAAATTGTTACAAAAACACCAACTTGGTTCATGTTGGCCACTGAACAGCTATGTGACAGTAGCGAGTTTTGCTCATTGTCAACCTGGGCTGTATTGAAATCAGCAATCTAGACATGAAGATTCCATCACCCATTATCAGTCCCCTTAACGAACTCACTTGATTCATCTCCAGAAATTTTAGTTTCAGTTTACTACTATCAAATCCTTCTTTTAATGTAATTACACTTCTTGAGCAAGATTGCTATTATTCTCCCAGTTACTTAATCATAACCTTTATCATACTGAGTCCAACATTTACAAAAATAATAAATAGAATCAATTATTAGAATTCTGAATATACATAATTCTTCATAGAATGGAACAACATACATCCCTGCCCTAGTGTGTTTACAATCTCAGGCTCGGGTACTGCAAAATGCTAGGGACCCTCAACTTACCCTTCATGCACATTAATAGGAATCAAGGAGAATCAGCATAACTGCTTGCCACTTCAGAGCCTTACTGGACTAAACTTGGAACAAAACTATGAAAGTCAGTGAAATTGCATTAGAACAAAATCTGGGCAACTATATGAGTCTTCTTTTTCCCCAAGAACTTACTCCTTACATTTAGTCTAATTATTGAATACACCCCGGCAAAAAAGGCTGCTAATATGAGAATTTCCATTACTAACTCTCTTTGAAGGTTTATGATTTGCTTGTGTATACATACTTTACACAAAACAGATGCTGAGACATTGGTGACACATCTCTTTCAAAACATGCTATTCTTTTGCAGTTTGACGACATTTAAAAATTGGTCAAATGTCAGCTATTTCACTCCATTTTGTGGTTTATTGCCATACCCTCACCGGTGGAAAACCGAAGACCTCTTTTATGTTGTGATACATGACTTCCATTTTACTATATGTAGTGTTTTGAATCCAGATGGATCCCAAACTTTACAAACTGATGAAATGCAGCTACCACCTGACGTGAAATAAGGGAATTTTATTTAACAGAGCACTTTCACAGTATCATCACAGTTAGCCCACCTCTGATACCTTCTTGCAAGTTTCAGAGAAATTGGTTTTTGAATTGCAAACAGCATACCCTTTTCAGGTGAGGCTTGTGTCTGGTTGTTCTTACAGGCTTTAATTTCCCACAGTCTTTGAAAGATCATGTTGTTTTCTTTTTATGCCATGGAATCTTATGATTCTAAACACTTTCTTTTGCCTTCTCCTCATGACATCTGATTTAAAAACTTGCTACTATGACCTTTAGAGATGTCAGTTCTAACATCTACATGATTGCCTATTGACCCTAAAAATCACTCCAAGAAGTACTACTAGTAAACAAAACCATAATTTCTTCAGCTCAGATTCTCAAAAAGTATTGTGTAGTAGTCCTTATTTTCTTCTCCTTTAGGGAGAATCTCTAGAATTAAAGATGCATGGTTTGGAAAAAAAAGTGTCCTCATTTCCAAAGTATGAATTTCTCTTCTATAGCTCATTCTTCATGTCAGACATTATAAAGCCTTGGTAATCTAGAATAGATGAATGACATTTATTTTCAATTATGCTGGCCCTTTAGTATCACAGCAGGTTCTCCTTAATATTTTTGTAGTTCAATGTTATAAAAAGCAGTATCTTCTTTTTCCCTCTCTTTCACTCACACACAAAATTAAAAATGCCTTGTGTCACTCAAGTGCTGAATGATGTACCAAATGCTTGAGCTAATATTTTTGGCTAGTGCTTTTTTAATGTGCTAGACTTCAGTATAAACTGACATACTATTAGGAAGCCATAAATACACATTGAGGTAACTGTGAAAGGGTTAAACAAAATTATCTTTCAAGTGTCCAATGTGCAAGGATGATCAAAATCAAAGGTCAGTAAGAGGTAACATTTTGTAATGACTTTGTACAAGGCATGACTTGCTGGTTGCATTCCTGACAAGTTTGTTCCATCCCTCCCAATCCCCCTTATTCAAACAGGCTAACATTCACTCACTGAGTAGGGATATGTGAACGAGCAGACAGACAGAAAAAAAACCTGTATTATTTATTCGTAGTCAGCTCTTTGCCAAAACCAAAAACCTTTATTCTTTCCTGGAATTAAGCTGCTCCTAAAAGGAGTCTAATTCTATAGTTTGCCTGTAGGTCCCCAATATCTTCAAGGAGTGCTGACCAATTTAGGTTGGCACATCACCTAAATGTGTAAATGAATGTTTGTTTATCCATAGTTAATACTAGCAGTATTAAGAGATACTTGAACAAACAAATATCTTTCACTAGCTAGTCATATTATTTAGCTGAACATGGCTTTCTTACTTAAATGTCCCATTTTCAAATATTACTTGGCTTTATCTACAGTTGGTCTGAGGAATAACCTTAATAATTCTTCCCATTCCAATTGACAATCTAATCATAAAGGCAGGCCTCCAGAGACGGTGAGACATTTACACACTCTGAACTCTGGAGCTATTCCCCATCAGTTCTGTACACATGGAACAATACAGATTGTATAGTAAAAGAGATGGGTATCTCAAATAGGAATTGTATTGGGTCATCCAATCAAATTGTCTACAGTGAATCTTACTAGGGTTTGTTTTCATCTGCCTTTATTCCTAATATCTTGGGAAGAACTATTCCATTTTCCTATAGAGAAATTTCCTATTTTTATACCTGTCAGCCACAGTATTGCCTCACAAATGAATTTATCTTCATAACATCTCTGTTACAAAGAGAAGTACCATCATCATCCCCATTTTATAGTTTTGGGGACTGAAGACTCATTGGCTATGTCTACACTTACAAAAGTGGAATAACAGAAACGTGGTGGGATAACTTGCATGACTGGAGCACTGCCATGTATGGATATAAATTCTTCAGGAAGGACAGGCAGGGAAGAAGGGGGGGAGGAGTAGCATTATATGTAAAAGAGCTGTATGACTGCTCGGAGCTCCACTATGAAAGTGGAAACAAGATGGTTGAAAGTCTGTGGGTTAAGTTTAGGGGAGAATGCAACAAGGGGGATGTTGTGGTGGGTGTCTGCTACAGACCGCCAGACCAGAAAGAGGAGGTGGATGAGGCGCTCTATGGACAACTAACAGAAGTTTCCAGATCGTCGCAGGCCCTGGTTCTTATGGGGGACTTCAATTATCCTGATGTCTGCTGGGAAGATAATACAGCATTGCACAGGCAATCCAGGAAGTTTTTGGAGAATATTGAGGACAAATTCCTAGTACAAAAGCTGGAGGAACCAACTAGGGGCCTTGCACCTCTAGATCTATTGCTCACAAACAGAGAAGAATTGATCGGGGAAGTAGAAGTAAATGGCAACCTGGGCAGCAGCGACCATGAGATGGTAGAGTTCAGGATCCTGATCAATGGAAGGAAGGAAAGAAGCAGAACACACACCCTGGACTTCAGAAAAGCAGATTTTGGCTCCCTTAAGGAGCTGATGGGCAGGGTCCCATGGGAGGCTGATCTGAAGGGGAAAGGTGTCCAAGACAGCTGGCTGTATTTTAAAGAAACCCTGTTAAAGGCACAGGAAGATAACATTCCGATGTGCAGAAAGAACAGCAAATGTGGACGGTGACCAGCGTGGCTTAGCAGGGAACTCTGTGGGGAGCTGAAACATAAAAGGGAAGCTTACAAGAAGTGGAAGCTTGGACAGATGACCAGGGAGGTGTATAAAGATATTGCTCGGGACTGCAGGGATTAAATCAGAAAGGCCAAAGGACAATTGGAGTTGCATCTAGCAAGAGATGTGAAGGATAACAGAAAGGGGTTCTATAAGTATATCAGCAACAAGAAAAGGATCAGAGGTGGTGTAGGTCCCTTACTGAATGGGGCAGGCATCCTCGTGGAGGATGATGCGGAAAAGGCTGAAGTACTCAATGCTTTTTTTACTTCAGTCTTCACAGGGAGGGCCAGCTCTCAGGCTACTACACGGGGTAAGGCGGACTGGAGAGAAGAGTGGCCCTCAGTGATGGAAAGTCAGGTTAGGGAACACTTAATGAAATTGGATGTGCACAAGTCCATGGGGCCGAATGAACTGCATCCGAGGGTGCTGAGGGAGTTGGGGGAAGTGATTGCAGAGCCGCTGGCCATTATCTTTGAGAACTCGTGGCGAACGGGGGTGGTCCCGGAGGATTGGAAAAAGGCAAATATAGTACCTATCTTTAAGAAAGGGAAAAAGGAGGATTCGGGGAACTACAGACCGGTCAGCCTCACCTCAATCCCTGGGAAAATCATGGAGCAGATCCTCAAGGAATCCATCCTAAAACACTTGGAGGAAAATAGAGTGATCAGGAACAGTCAACATGGATTCACCAAGGGCAAATTGTGCCTGACCAACCTGATTTCCTTCTATGATGAGATAACTGGATTTGTGGATGTGGGAAGAGCCGTTGATGTGATATACCTTGACTTCAGCAAGGCTTTTGATACAGTTTCCCACAGCATTCTCGTCAGCAAGTTAAGGAAGTATGGGTTGGACGAGTGGACCGTAAGGTGGATCGAAAACTGGTTAGATCAACGGGCTCAGCGGGTAGGAATCAATGGCTCAATGTGTGGTTGGCAACCGGTAACGAGTGGAGTGCCCCAGGGGTCAGTCCTGGGGCCGGTTCTATTCAACATCTTCATTAATGATCTTGATGATGGAATAGACTGCATATTTAGTAAGTTTGCGGATGACACCAAGTTGGGGGGAATGGTAGATACTCTGGAGGGCAGGGACAGGATCCAGGGAGACTTGGACAAATTGGAACACTGGGCTGAAAGAAACCTCATGAGGTTCAACAAAGACAAGTGCAAAGTCCTTCACTTAGGACGGAAAAATCCCATGCACTGGTACAGGCTGGGGACCGATCAGCTAAGTAGCAGCGCTGTAGAAAAGGACCTGGGAGTTATGGTGGATGGGAAGATGAATATGAGCCAACAGTGTGCCCTTGTTGCCAAAAAGGCCAATGGCATATTAGGCTGCATCAGTAGGAGTATTGCCAGCAGATCGAGGGATGTGATAATTCCCCTCTATTCGACACTGGTCAGGCCGCATCTGGAATACTGTGTCCAGTTTTGGGCTCCCCACTACAGAAAGGATGTGGACAAATTAGAAAGAGTCCAGCGGAGGGCAACAAAAATGATTAGGGGGCTGGGGCACATGACTTATGAGGAGAGACTGAAGGAACACGGCTTATTTAGTCTACAGAAGAGAAGACTGAGGGGAGATTTGATAGCAACCTTCAACTACTTGAAGGGGTGCTCCAAAGAGGAGGGAGCTAGGCTGTTCTCGGGGGTAACAGAGGACAGAACAAGGAGCAATGGTTTCAAATTACAGCTGGGGAGGTCAAGGTTGGATATTAGGAAAAACTTTCTCACTAGGAGGGTGGTGAAGCATTGGAATGGGCTATCGAGGGAGGTGGTAGAATCTTCATCTTTGGAGATTTTTAAGGCTCGGTTAGATAAAACCCTGGCTGGGATAATTTAGGGGGAGTGGTCCTGCTTTTTAGCAGGGGGTTGGACTAGATGACCTCGTGAGGTCCCTTCCAACCCTATTATTCTATGATTCTATGATTCTATGAAAAGCTAGTTCGAATTAGTTAATTCAAACTAACTAATACAAACTAATTTTAGTTTGAATTAACTTAATTAACTTAATTCGAACTAGCATGCTAGTTCAAACTAGCCATGGCCATGCAGGGCACTTGCTTAATTCGAATTAGTCTGTTGCGTGGAGGTCAATCTGCCGATTAGTTCGAACTAAGCAGTTAGTTCGAACTAATATGGCCACATTGACTTAATTCAAACTAACTATTTCAAATTAAAGGTTAGTTCGAACTAAGCAATCAAATTTATTAGTTCAAATTAAGGAAGCCCTTAATTCGAACTAATGAAAGCCTAGTGTGGCCAAGGCTTAAGTTAGTTCGAATTAAGCTTCCTTAATTCGAACTAATTTGCAAGTGTAGACATAGCCATTGACTTTAATCAAATTTCCAAGAACTACTTTTTCCTGTCATATCTTGTCTCGTCCACTATGGAAAACCTCAATATTTCAGTTTCATTTTGTTCCAAAGTTTAGCACATCTAGGGGTAAGTTAGTGTGCTGTCTCTGAGAGCTCTCACACCGTAAGAACATTTTGCTGATTGCAAAGATGCGTTCTAGTGAAACACCATGTTAACCACTTCATACTGAATTAAACAGTACAGTCTTGTTTCTTGTTACTTCACCTGGCTTGCTTAAAACATGCCTGTTAACATAGCCCGGAATGATGTTTGCAGTTTTTACAATAGTGTTAAAATGTTTATTCATATTTAGCTTGTGATCCACTATGAACCCTAGATGCCTTTCCACAGTACTCCTTCCCTAGGCAGTCATTTCCCATTTTGTATATATATGTGGCAAAGTGGAGGGTGGTAAACCCCTTCTTCTACCTTGGTTAACCCTTACCAAGGGTCTGGGCTGCAGTGAGGCAACCCGAAGGCACCTTGATTGAAGGGCTAATGGGTGATAGCTGTCCACACAGAACTGCTTGAAGCAAAGCCCTGAGGGAATGGGCACCACCTGAGTGGCTCCCCAGAGTGGGATAAAGCCTGCTACAGGGAGTTGAGAAAGGGGAGGTGTGATTCAGTCAGAGGGATTTTGGGGGCTATTCTGCCTGCAAGAGCCTGAGGGAGGGGGAACAACCCTGAGCTTTGCAGGGCCCTAACAAGCCCAGAGATGATGGGGCTGGAACTGGGCTGGTTGAAGTGCTGTTGGGAGGACTATTTGTAAGAAGCACTGTAAATAAAGGAGCATGGGTGGTTAAAAATACAAGGACTCTGGACTGGTCTGTGTAAGAGGGGAGGACAAAGCCAGAGGAAAAGGAGTAGGAGCACACATTACAATGTGCACCTGATTGTTCCTTCCTAAGTGGAGTACTTTGCATTTGTCCTTATTAAATTTTATCTTATTTACTTCAGACCATTTCTCCAGCTTATCCAGATCACTTTGAATTTTAATCCTGTCCTCCAAAGCACTTGCAACCTCTCCCAGCTTGGTATTGTCTGTAGACTTTACAAGTGTGAAGTATACATATAAAGCATAACTTTATACTTCCTATGCCATTATCTAAATTAGGGGTCGGCAACCTGTGCCAGCCCTGCCTACTGCACCCTCAGCAGGTGCCAGGGGTGGGGCCAAAAGGGGGCGGGGCCAGTCCAGGTTCCCTGCCGGCTAGGGCCTGGGCTGACATCAGCCGGCAGGCAGCCTCCGGTTCCCGGCCCTGGGGCCAGATCCCGTCCGCAGGGGCGGTGCAGGGCTGATGGCCCCTGTTGGCCCTGCCCCCTGCTGTATGGCAGGAGAGGAGAGGAGGGAAGCAGAGTGGGTCACGTCGCCCCAGCCCGCCCAGAGCCGCGCCACTGCCAGCAGGGTAGAGCTGGCCCCGGCCATGGCCGGCAAGAGGACGAATCGGCTTGGCCCACCCAGATCCGTTGGTGCCAGTGGGAGCCGGGGCCAGGAACCGGAAGCCGCCTGCCGGCAGCAGTGGCTCTGGCCGGGCTGACCCGACCCACCCTTTTGCTGGCCATGGCCAGGGCTGGCTCTGCACTGCCGGCAGCAGCATGGCTCTGGGCGGGCCAGGATGATGTGACGCAACCCGCTCCCCTCCCCTCCCCTCTCCTCCTGTCGTCCAGCAAAGGGGCGGAGCCAGCAGGGACCCTCAGCCGCATGCCGCAGCTGCTGGCCACACAGTTTGTGGGGCCAGCGGGGGAGCCTGAGTGGCTCCGCGTGGCTCTCAGGCTTAGCCTGCGTGCCAACTCTGGCATGCATGCCGGGGGTTGCCGACCCCTGATCTAAATCATTGATGAAGACATTGAACAGAACAGGATTCAGAACCAATCCTTGCAGTACCCCACTCAATATGCAGCTTCACTGAACTAGTGATGAATACTCTCTGCGAATGGTTTTCCAACCAGTTATGCACTTATCTTATTGGCTATGTCTGCAATAGAAAAGTTAAGTTGACTTCATTAATTCGACTTAATAAGGTCAACTTTAAGTCCACTTAAATTTGACCTTATTAAGTCGACTTAAAAAAAGTCGACTTAACTTTTCTAGTGTAGACATAGCCCTTTTTGACCTTATTAAGTCGACTTAACTCATTAAGTCGACTTAATAAGGTCAATTTAGGCGCTAATCCCCATCCACACTGGCTTAAGTAGACCTAATAAGGTCGACTTAAGCGTTAAGTCAACCTAAATCAAAGTGTTATTAAGTCAACTTAACTTTTCCTTAAGTCGACTTAAGGAAAGCCCAGTGTGGACGCAGAGTAGTTTAGGTCGACTTAAGCCTGCTTAAGTTGACCTAACTTGTAAGTGTAGACGCAGCCATTGTAACTCCATTCAGGTTGTATTTTCCTAGTTTGTTTATGAGGCAGCCTTCTGAGACAGTATCGAAAGCCTTACTAAAGTCAAGATATATTTAGAAAAGTGCAAGCCTATGCCATCACCTTCTTTTTGATAGGCTAAACAAACCAAGTTTTTAGTCTCTGGCCCTCTATTCCTCAGAACATCCTAACTGAGAAAGAAACCACCCCTCAACCCCATAATCTATGGTGTCTGTTGTGCAGTGCTACCCCAGCGGTGGAAGAAGTGGAGGCATTCGCTCCTGACCACTGCAAATATAACCCTTCCAATTCAGAAGATTTGAATCTGAGGACACCAGCACCAAAGTACAAACATCTACCATGTCAGCTAAAGGAGTAACTTCATTAGCTATCATTGTTGGCTATTAAATTCCAGTGAAGCAGCCAGGAGAGGGGAAACACCACACACCAGTGCTAGTGTGGCTTAAAGCAGCACTCATATGTCTTAATCATGAGACCTGATTACTGTTATCTTGCAGATGCAGAGAAGAGCCACTAGGATGATCAAGGGAATGGAAAGAAGGACCTGGTTTGTTTAGCCTCTCAATAAGGTGAAGAGGGAACAGGATTGCACTCTATAAATATATTGGAGAGTAAAAATACCAGGTTGGGTGAAATGCTATCTAAGCTAAAGGAAACATATGGTATAAACTGTCAATACAGAATTCAGGATGGAAATTAAAAGAAAGTTTCTAACCTTTAGTGGAATGAGGTACCGGAACAGCTGCCCAGTGGGAGTTGTGGGGGAAAACAACTTAATTTGTTTTAAGAGAGAGCTGGGCAAAATTTTGAGTATTGACGGTATGACAGGGTTGTTTGCAATGGCAGGGGGCAAAGCTCAACAGCCCCGAGGCTCACATCTGGTTTACATCTTATGTTTCTAAAAGTGCATGCTTCAGGGTTTCAGCCAGCCACCTGCAGAGAGCAAGGAAGGATTCCCCTCCCCTCCTTAATGTACTTTGGTTTGGTGGTGGTGGCTGGTAGGGTTTTGTGTGTTTTGTTTTGTTTTGTTTTGTTTTGACTCTCTTTCTTCTATCATGGATAGCCCAGGCTGGAGAAGTGACACCAGTCTCAGTGTGGACCATAATTCTTACCAAGCATTTTCTCTCTCAGGTTCTTGGTTGGATGGTTCCTGTTCACATGCTCATACTCTAACTGACCACCATAAGTCAGGTTGGGACAGAATTCTCCCCAAGGTCAGACTGGCAGTGACCTTAGAGAGTTTCCCCCTTCTTCTGAAGTGAGTCAATGCAGGTCACTTGCCAGGATTATTTGGGTATATCTCATTTAATTATTTCCCTGCCACTTTTGGGCCTCATGCACTGGTGCACTTCACTCCCACTTATGCTCTGCCTGTGGCACATAATAGTATAATCTCTTGTGGGCTGTAATACTTCGCTCTAATTTTGGTTGTTGGGTTGAATTGTACAGGTGCTGGATACTGTGAATGGCCTGTCATATACAGTAGATTAGATAAGGCCTTCAATTCTATGATTCTGATTAGATCTTTGCATGAATACATGATATTTTATTTATTATTGGTAAAGGTGTACATTTGTCATGGCCATGAGTTCCCCAACACAAAGATTCAAAATAAATTCACATAAAAAGAGCCCAGTAACATTCTCAATTTTTATTCGTTTGTTTTCTGTGTGCAAATACCTATCACCAGCATTGTACTCAATTTCAAATGCTTAACAGAAACACATTAATATATTATTTTTCAAAATCTTAGCAATTTAACTGTGAAAAAAAAAGTATAGAGGTGACTTTTTACACAAAACTTCCCAATATTTTGGTGCATAAAGTTGTTGGGCAGTTGCTATTGATTTTGTGTTTGGTTTTGTCAGATAAGTATATTACCATATCTACACAGAGATATTAGGGCCATCTCTGGGAAAATATTTGATTCTTGAGTGCTTATATTGTTCTGTAGAATCTTTAGGTATGCTGTACACTGCAGTGATGAAACTCACAATTGCCTGAAGTATGCCAAGATAGTGTTTGATCCAGAGCACAGCTTCATTCTTTTTCTTTACTATAGAAATGAACAATTGTTATTTATAGCTCATGTTACTGAAAGAAATTTAATACCCATGTAGCCTAAGGAATGCTGATTGCTAACTGAATGTTCCTTTTATGAGAACAAAGAACGGGAAAACAAGTTGTGTGTGCAGAGTTCCTGAATTTTTTAAAAAAACAACACAGTACTTGATAGTTGGAAGATTATTCCAGGATGGATTTAAAACAACTCATTTATCACCACCTACTTTCTAAGAGCAAGTGTAATTACAGCTTGAAAGGTATAAATAAAGGAATGAACAGTATCTAGTATATGTAATTATAACTGTTGCCTTTTTGTCTCTTGGATTACTTTGAAAATTTACTAGCCAACTAACTTAAAGTGTTTTCCCAAGACCACATTTACTGAGGAGTAGAAAATGTGACTAATGTAACTGGACATATCCTATGCCTCATTATTGTACTTATAAACAAAATGTTGAAGAAGGGGCAATAAACTAAATACTATGTGGCATTTCCCCCACCCTAGAATGAAAAATCCAAAATACCACAATAAAATCTTGCAACGTGGTTTACAAAAAATATTTTTTATTTAACTAGCATGTCACGCTATTTTCATGATAACAGAGTCTTGTGGCACTTTTAAAGACTAACAGATTTATTAATCGC
>ML685818.1:11082922-11097121 GCA_007922175.1 Pelusios castaneus
TCAGACGCTTTGAAGATAGGATGAAGTTGATGGATTTCCACTTCAAATGGCTGTATTCAGTGCCCTGCTGGGCTGGTGACAGCAAAAATTAGCTCCCTGGGGTATCTTAGCCTCAAGTTTTCTTTTTTTATTGGTTCCATTTCAGAGATAATAAAACTAAGCTTATATAAAAAATGTTCTTGAGATGTGATAGATATAACACTTTTACTAGTTCAAAAAGTTTAAAGAGGTTCGCAGACGGTTGCGATAAAGCCCATGCATATTTTCCAACTTTGAAAAAAGTGTTTAGGATGTTCCAAATCAATTTGCAGTGTCAGGACTGCTACTGGAATAATTTGTATGTATCATTGTAGCCATTTGCACTTATGTACTACTTTTCAAACATTAGAACATAGTAACTGCTAATACTAGTGCTTTTTATAGCAACCACTGTAACTAACAATGATAGAAAGGAGGGATAGTCTTATGTATAAGGCAATGCATTGAAGTTCCAAAGGGGTAGCCGTGTTAGTCTATTGCAGAAAAACAGAGTCCTGTGGCTCCTTTAAAGACTAACAGATTTATTTATTGCATGAGCTCAATGCATTGAGACTCAAAAGATCTGTTTATGTTCCTGTCCTGCCACACATTTGAAGACTGGCTAAGTCTTTTTATCTCACTGTGCTCAGTTCTTTATAATATTTCTAGACTTCATGGTCCTACTGTGAGTTGAGTAGTATTGTTGGTGATCATTTCAATGCTACAATGACTGGAGCTGAAAGTACCTAGGTAGAAAACTGAAACATGTATAACAAACAAGGAGTCCTCTGGTACTTTAAAGACTAACAAATTTATTTATCGCATGAGCTTTCGTGGGAGAAAATCCCACTTCATCAGAAGCTTCAAAGTGGGATTTTCTCCCATGAAAGCTCATACAATAAATAAATTTGTTAGTCTTTAAAAGTGCATAGGACTCCTTGTCTGTTTTGCTGAACTAGACTAACACAGCTACCCCTCTGGAACTTGAAACATGTATGCAAGCTTTCTAATAAACCTTCATTTCTTAACACATATATCATATCATTTTCTTCAATTGAGGTATATCATTTTTCCTAAGGGAAAAAGTAAAGATAACATTACCATTTTTTTAATAAACACCAAGAAATCCACCCAGAAACAAAGATCATTTGAATTTTATATCGTAAACTCTATCAGAAATTCAGATAACATACCCAGAAAAGTCCATTTGTGATCAAACATTATTATATCTATTTCATGGTAATGGATCAAACATAGGAAATGCAATTAGGCACATGTCCTGTACAAGGGCTTTCATGTATTCCCAAATGTAGATGCTTATGAGCAGGAAAGACTATAATAATGCCTTGTAAACAAGCAAAGTTTTCTACATTTTTTCAAGAGAATTCTTAAAAGGTAAAGGGATTGTTCCAGTGGTATGATTCCTTCAGACCCTCTGTTTTTAATTGATTCCTTTTTCATAACCTAGATTAGGCTTTTAGCAAAATGGTGACTTACACTGAATCAAAACAATATATCTTAAATGGGTTCAAAGATTTATACTGGCCCCAGTTTTCAGGTTTGTCCTATAATTAATTTTCTCCCCCCCCCCCCCCCAAAAGATAAATGAATGGTTATCTAACCAAGGAGACTACTGTTTGTTATATGTTCTTACTTGAAATATTGATTAAGGAATTAGTTGGAAATTCAAAAACCCTTGAGGGTAGAATTAGATCAAATTAAAGTTGAGGAGCCTCCATAAAGAGAAAAAATGTAGGTGGTTGTATGACAACAAAGGATAAAGTGACTAATAACTTTGATTCTGAATTTCAATAATTTAGCAGGCTGCGATGGTTTCAAAAAGACCTCAGACATCCACACGAGAGAATTCATTTATCAGCTAAATCTGTGCACCCTCTTAGAATGATTAGAGCTCTAGGACTCTATTGATGTAGTAGCATGAACAAAATTAAATTCTTTACTGCTTCCAGGCTAAAAGGAAAATTTTAAAGCAAGAGACCAGCATAAACTATCTTAAACTTTAAAGGCTTTTTTGCATTTTAGGAAACATGAAGCATCCTTGTCACTACCTGTGACAGATCAATTAATCTGCCTACAACGTATAGTTGACAAGGAACTGAGTTAATGTTAAGAATGAATTGTGAGATTACATAATTTCTGCATCTTGAAAAGCAGACTACACCGGTTTCAGGGTGACACCTTCAGAGAAGACAATTACTTGCTAAAGCACGTTGGTCAAGGCCAATGGAAAGGTCAGAAGCCTTAAAACTTGGAAAGAAACCAAGACTGGATAAAAGAATGGTACAGTGGTTAGGTCACTACTGTACTCCGCAGGAAACTGAGGTTCAATTCTCTGTTCTGCCACAGACTTCCTGTGTGACCTTAGGCAAGTCATTCACGACTAGATCCGCAAAGGGAACTCGGGCTCAGCGTTGCAGTACCTCACTTCAACTGCCCTGCTGCCTAGTGGAATCCACAGCCTCAAATTAGGTTCCCAGGCTCTTTATACAATTCCTGGGGAGAATTGGGTGCTTATGAATGAAATCCACGAAAGCTGGGAAGCTGGCCAACAGAAAATGTTGTGGAGGAAGTGGAGCCAAAGTTCAGCCCTTATTGAGGATTTAGGTACCTAAATCCACCTAGATTTGCTGCCATGAATTCTCACCTGGAGTTAGGTACCTCAGGCAGGTTGGCCCTTACTCACAAGAGGGTGGTGCCCCCTTCTTTCATTCAATAGCCCAGTGCTTAGAGCACCTCAACCCAGGTTCAAATCCTCACTCTACCTGAGAGGAGCAATTATTTGCAATTCAGGTGTCCCACCTTGCAGGTGAGTTCACTGGCCTATGGGATAGTTAAGAGTGAGTCTCTCCTGCTGATGCTGGTCCACTTTGCGAGAAATACTAAAACAGTCATTGAGATAGAAAGAGCAAGAATGCTTTCTCATCCAGTGATTAGAGACTCTAGCAAATATTGATGTCTTTTATAAAAATTGGCACACCTTCAGCAAGAGATATTGAAAGAAACCCACATCACAATATCACCTAGTCCCGTGGTTATGGCACTTGTCTAGGAAGTGGGAGAGCTGGACTACAAGACTGTGTTCCTCTCAGGCAGGGTGGGGATTTGAACCTGAGCCTTCCCAGCGTTGTTCTAACTACTGACCTATTTCTTTGTTGAAGAAGCTTTTATTTTTTGATGCCTCAGCTCCCCGTTTGTTAAATGGGGATAATAGTATTGCCCTACCACACAAAGCATTGTGAGAAAAAACACTTTAAAAATTGTGAGATGTTGAGATATTTTGGTAAGGGGGGGGGGCATATAAATGCCTTAGACAGACTTAGGCCATGTCTACATGACAGAGTTAAGTCAACTCAAGTTATGTCGATGATTATAAGTTGCTTCAATTACATCAATTGTGCACGTCCACATAACTCTCCGTGTGTTGGCAAAGCACATCCACTGTCATTGCTCTTGCATCAACAGAGAGAGCATTTAACATGGGCAGCTATCCACTCTGATTTCTGCAGAAATAGTTGCTGGGTAATGAAACAAAATTTCCTTTAGTGTGGGGAGATACAAGGCAGATTGGCTAAGGAACCTTCAGCAGAGGATTGCAGAATACCTACAGGAAAGTTTCCTAGAGATCACCATGGAGGATTCCTGGGACATTCCTATGTACATTAACAAACTTTTTTTCCAGGACACCACTGCATAGCTGCACAGGCTCTTTTGCTAATTTCTGTCCCTTATCTCTCCTCTACCATATAACAAAGTACATGAGAGCTCAATCTCCTCTCACCATGCGGCGTCGAAGCAAAATGAGTACTTCCTGGTGCTGTCCTCTCCTGCACCCAGAGCTGTAGTGCTGGGGCTGGCTAGACCCCTCCAGACTCAAAAAGAGCTGAGGTGCTGACTCACTTCCCCATTGGTCAACCCTGTCACGTGCCTCACATCATCCTCCAGCTCCCCTTCCTCATTCAACATTTAGTCTTCAGGCTGAGTCCATTGGCCACTTCCTCCATTCCGCTCAAAGTATCCACACGGCTCTTGGCATCACCACCAAGGATGGTGTACAGCTCCTTTTAGAAGCATCACGTCTTCACCACTGCACCGGAGTGATGGTTGGCTTCCCTTGAGTTCTGGTATGCCTGCCTCAGCTTCTTGATCTTCAGATGGAAATGCTGCATGTTCCTTTTGTGCCCCTTTTCCTGCATGCTGTGAGCAATGAGTCCATAGGTATCACAGTTCCTATGGCTGGAGCAAAGCTGTGATCGCACAGCCTACTCTCCCCAGAGACCCAGCAGACCCAACAGCTCCAGTGTACTCCACACGGGAGTGCATTTGGAAAGCCGGCACGATCAGCTTGGGAAATGCTGTGTGTACTGTGCACACTGAGTAAACAGGAAACGGAATTTTGAAAATGTCCAGGCCTTTAAACAGGGGAAGGGTACACACCCATGTGCCTTCAGAGCAGCGGAGTTCAAACTGCTGACCAGAGCAATCAGGATGGGTATTATGGGAGGGAGCTGTTGAGGGGTGTTTACATAGGAGCAACATGCAAAGGTGGAACTGAAACTGTTTTCATAAACACTGGTTTTGGGGGATAGACCTAGGGAACACCATTTGAGAGAGGTGTGACCTGATGTGTCTTGGGTAGAAAATGCTGAGGTCAGAGCAGGCTTCAAAAAGAAGAGTAGATTCTTCCAAAACTGGTGGTTAACACGGTTAGATTTCATTGAACAGTGCCCTTGATTCCCTACAATGGTTATCGAGATGCTAAAAACAAGAAATCATACAGCTGTCATTACTGCATTTCAGTCTTTGGCTTCAGTCTCTGGCTCCCAACAACTAGTAAAGAGATAGTTATTTAAAACTCTATTCCCTTTACGAAATGTTCTTCTGATCTCTATGGGACAAGCCACATTACCAGGTCAATATTGGTTTGAACATTATCCAAAATACCAAACTGCTAGCCAGTCCTTTAGTATCTATAACTAAAAGTTTATTATAAAAGAAAAGGAACAAACAAGAAGGGAAACATTAAATGATCAATGCAATCAGATACATACATATGACTTCCAAAGTCCATATAGAGTTTGCTGGCTTGTAAAATTTCTGAAGCACATCCAGTACCGGAATAGGTCTGTTAGTCCTTTGTTCAATGCTTTGGCTTATAGAGAAATTAATCCCGAAGGAAGAAGCAGGAGTGAAGACAAGATGGAGATAGTGCCATGTGGCCTTTCCCAAACACAAGCTCACAGCACATGGGCATAGAAAAGCACATGGATTCCCCCGTCCACAAGCATGTCCCCATGTGTCCTGCTGATGCTAAGGCATAGCCCGTGGCTTCTCTCCCAGGACTGCCTGTATAGCTGATTACCCTTGATGAGCAAACAAGCAGGCTGGATAGTGCTGATGCTAATCTGTCTGGGAGTGTCCCCAGGAGCACAGCACCAGTTTTAGATATAGATGTATCCCACATGTTCATAACTTACAATACAAAAATGATATATACATGCAAACAAGATGACCATACTTAGCAAATTAGAACTTTTCCATTGATACCTTAACCGGCGTCTCTTGTAAGATTAATTGCAATATTAGCATGTTGGTATTAATAATATTATAAATGGTCACTCCTATTCCATACCATCACAAGAGGTACATTGTATAATGGAAAAAACTTAAACGGTCTAATGGGGCTGCGAAGGGAAACAGCAGAGGAATAATGTGTATGACAAGTTGACTGGTTGAAAAGATCAGAATTGAAAAATGAAAAAAAGTTCTGCCCATGCACACTAACCCTGGCCCAGTATAAGACTAGTTTGTCAGGCTGTTTCTTTTGTTTTCAGTTGATTTTTCTTTCTATTTTTAACAATTATGATTTTTAATTAGACCCTCTGATGAACAGAACTCAGCAAATGAGGCAGCTAGCTGTTCAATATTTTTTTTTATCCTCTTCATTCAATATGTGGCCCTATAATTTAATTGCGGTGTGAAATCAATGAAAGCTAGGAGCCTAATTATCATTGAGGATCAGGGCCCTACAGCTTTTAATTAGTCCTTTTCTCCAGTATCCTATTGTGTTCTGCCTCCTCAAAACACAAAAAAAGCTCTTCAAGGCTAAGGCCTGCTTTCATCTTTTGTGTCCTATCAGCACTAAGCCAATAATAAAAAAGGCCCTGCTATAAAATCTTGACTTTTACAGACTTGTAGAGAATCTGCTGTTCCATCCTCTTGGCCAAGTAAGAGTATCTGACTAATAGTTAGTGACGTAGCAATTGGAGACACATACAGTACTTCACCTCTTCAAAACAGTAGCCCCTGCCTCAGGAGATTAGAACTCTGGCCCAGAACCTCACAGGCTATGTCACCACTTACCAAAGTTAGTTCGAATTAGTTAATTCGAACTAACTAATTCGAACTAATTTTAGTTAGTTCGAATTAACTTAATTCGAACTAACATGGCCCCACTGGAATTTTAGTTCGAACTAATCAAGTGCCATGCATGGCACTTGCTTAGTTCAAATTAGTCAGTTGCATTAAGCTCAATGTGCCGGTTAGTTCGAACTAAGCAGTTAGTTCGAATTAATATGGCCACATTGTTTTAATTCGAACTAACTCGCATTATGGGTTAGTTCAAAAAGCATAATCAAATTTATTAGTTTGAATTAAGGAAGCCCTTACTTCGAACTAATGAAAGCCTAGTGTAGCCAAGGCTTAAGTTAGTTCGAATTAAGCTTCCTTAGTTCGAACTAACTTGCAAGTGTAGACTTAATTCCAATGAAATCAGAGGAAATTAGGAGGCTGAGCACCTTACAGGAAGTTGTCCTCAACAGTCTCCAAAAACTTTCTGGATTGCCTGTGCACTGCTGTATTGTCCTTCCAGCAGATGTCAGGATAATTGAAATCCCCCATGAGAACCAGGACCTGCCATCTGGAAACTTCCGCTAGTTGTCCTTATAATGCTTCATCCACCTCCTCCTTCTGGTCTGGCGGTCTATAGCAGACACCCACCATACCAGCCCTCTTGTTGCACTCTCCTCTAAACTTAACCCACAGACTTTCAATCGGCTTGTTTCCACTTTCATAGTGGAGCTCCGAGCAGTCATACAGCTCTTTTACATACAACGCTACTTCTTTACCTCTTCTTCACTGCCTGTCCTTCCTGAACAATTTATATCCATCCATGGCAGTGCTCCAGTCATGTCAGCTATCCCACCATGTCTCTATTATTCCAATTATGTCATAGTTCCTTGTCTGTGCCAGTACTACCAATTTTTCCTGCTTGTTTCCCAGGCTCCTTGCATTTGTGTACAATCACCTAAAACACTGGGCCAATTGTCCTACTTTCCCCTGTCAATTATCTCTCCTGTTGCATCTTCCTCCTTGCATTATCTCCTGGTGTCCTCCTTCCCCACTCACCTCAGGTATTAGGGCTTCATTAGGACACCTAAGACAATGATTTGATTCCCCCCCATCCCCTCCAGTTCTGACTAGTCTCTCTTTTATCCCTGCTGTTATATCCCCATCTCCCCGCAAGTTCCATCCCTTCCCCCAGGTCTCCCTCATTGTGGACTTACCTGTGGGCTTCAGTCAACTTCCCCCTTCAAACCTAGTTTTAAACTCTCCTCACTAGGTTAGCCAGTCATATGCTCTTCCCTTCCTCAATAGGTGGAGTCCATCTCTGCCTAGCAGTCCTTCTTTCTGGAACACCACCCCATGGTCAAGGAAGCCAAAGCCCTCCTGGTAACACCATCTTCGCAGCCAGGCATTCACCTCCAGGATGCATCTGTCTCTGCTCAGGCCCCTACCCTTGACTGGAATGTGTTTGCAGAGCTGCTGGCCATTATCTTTGAAAACAGGTGGCAAATGGGGGAGGTCCTAGAGGATTGGAAAAAGGCAAATATAGTACCTATCTTCAAGAAAGGGAAAAAGGAGGATCCAGGGAACTACAGACCAGTGAGCCTCACCTCAATCCCTGGAAAAATCATGGAGCAGGTCCTCAAAGAATCCATCCTGAAACATTTGGAGGAAAATAGAGTGATCAGGAACAGTGAGCATGGATTCACCAAGGGCAAATCATGTCTGACCAACCTGATTGCCTTCTCGGATGAGATGACTGGATTTATGGATGCGGGAAGACCCATCGACATGATATACCTTGACTTTAGCAAGGCTTTTGGTACAGTTTCCCACAGCATTCTTGTCGGCAAGTTAAGGAAGTATGGGTTGGACGAGTAGACTGTAAGGTGGATAGAAAACTGGGCTCAGCGGGTAGGAATCAATGGCTCAATGTCTAGTTGGCAACCAGTAACGAGTGGAGTACCCCAGGGGTCGGTCCTGGGGCTGGTTCTGTTCAACAACTTCATTAATGATCTGGATTATGGGACAGATTGCACACTCAATAAATTTGTGGATTTCACCAAACTGGGGGGAATGGTAGACACGCTGGAGGGCAGGGACGGGATTCAGGGAGACCTAGACAAATTGGAGCATTGATCCAAAAGAAATCTCATGAGGTTCAACAAGGACAAGTGCAAAATCCTGCACTTAGGAAGGTAAAAATCCCATGTACTGCTACAGGCTGGGGACCGATCAGCTAAGTAGCAGCACTGTAGAAAAAGACCGGTTATGGTGGATGGGAAGATGGATACGAGTCAACAGTGTGCTCTTGTTGCCAAAAAGGCCAATAGCATATTGGGCTGCATCTGTAGGAATGTTCCCAGCAGTTCGAGGGATGTGATTATTCCCCTCTATTCGACACCGCGGAGGCTGCATCTGGAATACTGTGTCCAGTTTTGGGCTCCCCCACTACAGAAAGGATGTGGACAAGTTAGAAAGAGTCCAGCGGAGGGCAACGAAAATGGTTAGTGGACTGTGACACATGACGTATGAGGAAAGACAGAAGGAACTAGGCTTATTTAGTCTGCAGAAGAAAAGACTGAGGGGGGATTTGATAGCAACCTTCAACTACTTGAAGGGGTGCTCCAAAGAGGAGGGAGCTAGTCTGTTCTCAGAGGATAGAACAAGGAGCAATGATTTCAAGTTGCGGTTGGAGAGGTCGAGGTTGGATATTAGGGAAAACTTTCTCACTAGGAGAGTGGTGAAGCATTGGAATGGGTTACCTAGGGAGGTAGTGGAATCTCCGTCTTTGGAGATATTTAAGGCCCAGTTAGACAATACCCTGGCTGGGATGATTTAGTAGGAATGGTCCTGCTTTTAGCAGGAGGTTGGAGTAGATGACCTCATGATGTCCCTTCCAACCCTATGATTCTATGATTCTATGATCTCGGTCTTACAGTTGACTGGATGAAAGATGCTGCTACAAAGTTACAAGAGAGGTGAAAGGCAAAGTGTTTCATCAAAAGTAAAAACAACAAAAAAATAGAACTAAGAAGTAGCTAAATTCAAAGTTAGCCTAAAAGACTAAGTAAATCTATATAAAAGGATTAAAGAATGGTCATTTTATAAAAATGAGAAAAAAAAGATGAACCGCAGAAATCTAGAAGAAAGTTAATCAGTTTGTCTATTTATTTATTATTTTAAGTAGTCATAGTTATGGCCTTAAGGATCATCAGTTATTATTACTATCATAGTTTAGATTTCAGCAATATTTTAAATTCAAGGTCCTTGAGATGCAGCAGCAGCCAAAAAAGCAAAGAGAATCAACCAGCAACAACCCTTCCAACTGAGATAAACAGACACTGGATTAGTGCAGACTAATTTCTTTGCTATCTTGGCCAAGTTTAATGTTTTTGATTTTTTGAATCAAGTTGTTGAGTTTTTAATATTTATCTGATGGTAGAGTGCCTACACATATCCGAGAGGGAACAGAAACAAAGGATGGAATGTTCCAGAGAGGTACCCCGTGTTAGTCTGTTTCAGCAAAACAAACGAGGAGTCCTGTGGCATCTTAAAGATTAACAAATTTATTTGGGAACAAGCTTTTGTGGGATATAACCCACTTCATCGGATGCAACTGAGGATGGCATGTGCAGTAACTGGAAACGGACAACTTCACTGGAATTTTTGTGTGACTTGACTCATCTCTAAGCCATAGTCTGGTCTTTCTGTGGTTTTTCATTGAGTTCACAGGATCACAAGCCAGGACTTGGTCTAACCAAGTCTGGATATTGCAAGATGAACCAGAGTATTCAGTCTCACTATACACACAAATACGGACAAGTAGAAACCAAAGATCTTCTAAACATATTTTATCTAGAAAGGAGCAAGTGATGATATAATAAATAATAATGCCTGGTGTTTATATAGCACTTTTCATGAGTCGATCTCAAAACATTACATGAGGACAGTAGCATTGTTATCCCCATTTTACAAGTGCACTGTAGCTATGCTAGCACAACCCAGCATACATTGATAGGAAGGATTTTCTCGTCACTATAAGTACAACATCTCCATGAACAATGGGAGCTAGGTCTGCAAAAAACATTCTTCCATCAAGTTAGCTGCATCATCACTGGGGATTAGGTTGGCATGGATACCGCATTCAGAGGTATGAATTATTCACACTCCTGGGCATCCTAGCTTTGTCGAACTACATTTTAAGTATAGATTAGATCCCAGTTTCCCAGGCACCATGCAGTTGTGTCAGTGCAAAAGAGGAGACTTTACCAAGGGCTTTTAATTCAAATCTAATCTGAAGTATACAAATATTTGTTTAGCTTTCAAAGCCCTTCATGGCCTATCCGCATCCCATCTAGCATCAGCTCTCATTCCCTATTCCGATGTTGACCCAAGCCTCTGATTGACCATGATGCCAGCCCTATCAACCACTTGTTAAATTTTCAAACAGGCACCTTCACGCTTTTCTTCAGTGCTTCCCCTCATGCTTTGTGGGGGGAGCATCCACAAAGCTGCCTCATCATTCCCTTCCAATTATTGTGCCATGATGTCTATATACCCTTGACAACAGTTAGACGATAGGTCTATCATGCTACCCAGTATTGTTTTGATGCTTTCTTGTATTCCCCTGTCTGTCTGTCCATCTGTTGTCTCTTGTTTTATATTTAGACTGTAAGCTCTTTTGCTCTGTGGATCGTCAAGTGCAAAGGGGTGCTGCTCCATGGCATTATAGTAATACAAATGATAGGAAATATTAAGCAGAGTTTAGCCATTTGACACAGCTGCTGTCCCTTTTTTGACTGTATTATTTGTACAGTTATAAAAAACACTTTTCAGACCACTAATAATTCAATTGCCTTTTTAGAATGTTAGTTAAAATAAATAAATTAAAATAAGATGCTTTGCTCTTAAGAAATAACCATTACTAACCATACCAATCATTCAGATATATCTGATGAAAACATTCAAGACCCAATTCTGGTCACAACCACACTGCTGTAAACCTAGGATAAGTTTTTGGAACTCACTGGCATTACTTTAGATTTACACCACCTTAAAGTGGAGCAGAATTTGGGCTCTATAACTCCAGCAAATGGGCAGTATCACAAACTGCATTATGGATTTCTTAAGCCATGGAGCTTGGCCTAAACCATATCCAACACTCCTGAAGCTAAGGATGTGTGGCCTATAAAACCCAACACAGAATCCAGATCTGGATGTTGTGTTAATTCCGGTATTTGTAATGGATCAAACAAAAAATCTTGGATCGAAACACCTCTAAAATGTGTGTTGTTCAAACTCAGATGTTAATTTTGTGACTCAGACACTTCTCTAGTAAAGCGTACATGCAGCTACTGGAGAACGTTGAGGAGCTGCAATGTAGACAATCAGTCCATGTATGTCTGGAATCTTCTGGATCTCTAAACATACTTGAGAGAATAGTGATGGAAAGGGGGTTTTAAGCCATCATGTGTGGTACTCTTGTGATGTATAAATGATCTGAAACACAGCAAGAGGATATGCTTGGAGGTATTGTAGAATGAGGAATTGGTCAAGGAGTTCAAAAGCATCTGTATGTGTTTGAACAGTGGCTAGCACAATGGAACTCTGGTTTTGGTTGGATCCTACAGGAGATTCTGTAATAAAAATAATGATTTAAGTCTCTAAACTTTATAAAGTATGTAAAATGTGAGAATTCTGACAAGAAAAGTATAATCAAACAAAGACAAATGACAGGATTTAGGCAGAATGAGAAGACATTGGTAGACGTAGAAAAATATATTAGCCACTAATAAAAACCAATAGTGAATTATTTAGAAGAAAATAACAGAAAAGGAATAATTAAACTATAAAAACTTTTAGACTTTTGAAGATATCTTTTTCCCAGAATCTCAGTTAAGAGTTCAATGAGAAAGAAAGAGAGAAGATGTGATACAGGAAAGCTGTATTGTAGTTGCAGAGAAAGTGATTACTAGAAGATTTTGAGGAAGAACTTTTATGTAGGAGCTTTAATGAAAGAAAGGACCAAGAAACAACAACTGTAAGTAAGGACCTAAGGAAAGCTTTTTTACTTTGAACAAAATGGAGGGTGATGTGATCACTGTGGTAAATGTAAGCAGCTAGTGGGGAAAAGAAAGAGAAGCTGATGTCAATCAGCAAGTTGCAAAAAACAACACTGGGATATACAGCACCAGCGAACGTCCCATTTATTCCAGTGAAGAATCCTATTTAATAACTGATGACACAATGTAGCCTTTTGGGAGAACAAACACAAGAAGAACAAAGGATATGAAACTTCACAAAGAAAAAAGCAAAGTCAAAGGGTATCTGAAAAGCAAGACATTGAAACTTCAAGAAGATATATTGTTGGAGAAGGAAGAATCCATAGGGGATCCCCCGAAAAAGCCAGAAGAAATCATTCATAAGAAAAATATTTGATTGCCAAGCAGGTAGAGGCAACTATATAAAAAACTCCAATCACATGGCTGCAAAACAGAAAGCTAACCTAAAGGCAGAATGAGTAAATTATAGCAACAGAACAGAACTTTAATATTTAACCACAACTAAAGAGAAATAGAAGGATCATCTGAAAGAATGTGAGCATGCTATGAAAGAAACAGAGGAAAATGGGTAAACAGAAAGTACTAGAAGAGGAGAAGAGCCCTAGGAATAATGAAAGGAAGAACTCCCAGTCCCTGTTATATAGGAAAAATGCACAAGCTAAGGCTAGTTCAACAAAACATTAAAATGTAAGAAGCAATCCACAGAATGTATGAAAATACTCACCAGGCCATTATAGATATTCCACTAAGATACAGGTCATCTCAAGGTTCTTCCATTGGGCAAAAGAGACCAAGAAAACCAAAGAATATCTCTATTTTACACTGAGTTAAAAGGAAAGATGTGCATCGAACACACTTGGTTGGTTCAGAATACCAAGAGGGTCTGTTTCAAAAACTTTTCTTCGTATGGGTATGAGTTTCGCTAGCACCTTAGACTTAAAATATTGATGGCACTGGAAATAGTCTTGACAGGTGAAGGGCTGGTTCTGAATTCCCAGCTGATGGTGCTGGGAATACCTACTCTCTGCCACCTCTTTAGCATGTCAGCTCAGTATAATTGGTCAGTTCATGGGGCACGACTCACCTACACGGTGTGGCATAAGTGGCTCCCACAAACAGTCATATATGTTATCCAGGTACGGAGTCTAAATAGTCTGAAACTCCCTCCCTTACTAGCCTAAAACTATCATCATGACTACTGACAATCTTGGATCCAGTCATACATTTAGTTTAAACTGTGCAATGTACCTAGGAGATAGGCACAACTGTAAACCAGAATAATGAAACAAAGATTTAAACTGCCCTTCTTAACACTCCCCATAAAATCAACAGGATCTTTGGTGCAGTAAGGACAGCAGGATTTGATTCCTAGGATAATCCACAGAGCTTCCAGATCACAAGTACCCATCATGTTCACTTTACAGGGTTTCTGTGTAGCAGAGAAGAAAGACTCACTGAGATGCAGAATATTAGACACACTGACTGATTTTAAATGTATTTAAACACCCAAAAATACAGATAAACACTGGATGCTTAGGTCGACTTCTAGGGGCTTAGGGGGACCTAGGGGAGGACCACAAGGGTGGGGTGGCACCCCTTGCCCAATGCCAGGGGGCTCAGCCTTTGCCCCATTGTACATAGGTACAATGAGGCAAAGGGGGACAGGGACCCTGGCAGGGCATAGGGCAGGGACATGCCAGGCTCCCCTTGTGCCCCCCCTGGCAGGGAGGGCATTGGTGTAGCCCTGGGGTAG
>ML685818.1:11105061-11121423 GCA_007922175.1 Pelusios castaneus
GAGGCGAGGCGAGGCGAGGCGAGGCGAGGCGAGGCGAGGCGAGGCGAAGCGAAGCGAAGCGAAGCGAAGCAGAGAGAGGAAGCGAAGCAGAGCCGAACAGAACAACACCAGAGCAACATCAGAAGAAGGTTAGAGGAAGGGAAGGAGACTAGGCAAGGCCTGGGAGGGTTGCCTCGTCCACTGCAGCAGGGGCAGCAGAATACTTCCCTTCTACAAGGGCTGAGTCCAAGGCAGTGAAGCCACCGCCCTGACAGGGAGAAGTGGGCTTGCCAGGGAGTCTGACTTACCATAGGCCCTACTACGCCAGGGGATTGGACATTAGGTGGCACGAGTTGGAGAGTACTCTGCCACACCATTCAAAAGGAATGGGGGGTGGGGGAGGGACAAAAAACCTAGCTGGTTTCAAAACTGAGTTTGATAAATTCATGGTGGAGATTGTATAATAGGACAGCCTTGTTTGACTGATCTTTGGCTCCTGGAGGTAGATTTGCTGATGGGATGTTTGATGGGATGGGTTCTGAGTTATTACAGAGAATTCTTTCTTGGCTGTCTGACTGATGAGTCTTGCCCACATGCTCAGGGTTTAACTGATCACCATATTTGGGGTTGGGGAGGAATGTTCCCCCAGGGCAGATTGGCAAAGGCTTTGAGGGTTTTTCACCTTCTTCTGAAGCATGAGGCATGACTCAATTGCTGGTGGATTCTCTGTATCTTAAAGTCTTTAAATCATGATTTGAGGACTTTAAATAACTCAGTCATAGGTTAGTGTGGTCGATAGGTTAATGAGGTTCTGTAGCGTCTGTTGTGCAGGGGGTCAGACTAGACTAGATGATCATATAGGTCTCTTCTTTCCTTGGAGTCTATGGCTATGTCTACACTAGAAAAAGTTAGGTCAACTTTGTTAAGTCAACTTAATAAGGTTGACTTTGAGTCGACTTAAAGCCGAACGTATTAAGTCGACTTAACAAAGTGGACTAAGTCGACTTAACTTTAAGTCAACTTAGTCCACTTTGTTAAGTCGACCTAACCAACTTAAGTCAACTTAAGGGTTATTCCACGTCCACACCATCCTTAAGTCAACTTAAGGAGTCGACTTAAGGCTTAAGTCGACCTAATGGGTGGTTCTTATTAAGTCAACTTAAGCTTTCATTAAGTCGACTTAAGGAATTTCTTAAGTCGACTTAACAAAAGTCTGGTGTTGACAGGGAATAATTTAAGGGTCCTTAAGTCGACTTAAATTGCTAGTATAGACATAGCCTATGAATCTATTTTTTATTACATAATATAGGAGTCCCTTGGTATCAGCCTCTGAGGGAGGCCACTCTGCATCACTTCACCTATGTATTCAACATGTCCTACCATTTATTGGTCTGAAATGTCAAGATTTGCAGTGGAGAAGCAAACCATGAATGAGATCAAGTAACCACACTGCCACACTAGAATCAGTGCTGGCTGACTTCAGGTCTCAGGATTAGATGGACATGACTGAGGATTTTTGTAGAGGTGCTGGGGAGGGGCTGAGGGGAACAGATTATTATATTTGATTAATAGATCAGAAGCTTTGGAATGCCAAGAATTCCATTAAGTAACTCCACCAAAAGAGACCCAGCATTATAGTACGCAGTTAATTTTCTGTGTAGGTCTGTTCGTATTCAGATTAATGCTACTTAGATAGGTGCTAAATTCACTCTGAGTCTACTTACACAATTTCACTGTGCTATTAATAGGGCCTCATAACTGAGCTAATCACAGGTTGGATTCATGCTTAAGGCCATACACCCCGTCTGCCTGCCAAAGCAGCAGTAAAGTTTTATGCATTTTTTTCCTGTCAAGCAAATTGAATTTCATTGAAATAATACATCTTCATTCGGCCCAGCCACAAGAAACATTGAAAAGAGTGAGGCCTTGGGTATCCATTATTGTTGCCATTGGCTGCCCTCCCTCCTCCCTCGTGGAATGATTTTAGAGCTGGAGAAAAGTATTTAGGTGACAGTTATAGAGCATGAAAATCTCAATGCACAGGATGGAGAGAAGTGATACTATTTCAACTGAAGCACTGGACTAAGACTTGGGTTCAATTCCTGGCTGTGCTGCAGACTTCCTGCGTGACTTTGGGCAAGTCTGCTAAGCTCTATACACCTCAGGTCCCCATCTGTAAAATAGGCACATTATTTCTTTCTAAGATATTAATATTGCCCCCTTAATGTAGTATTTGAACCCTTCAAATTTTTAACACCCCTCTGAGATAGGACAGTGCTAGTATCCCCACTGTGGCGTGTCCAAGATCAGGACCTGTAGTGGAACAGAGAACTAAACTCTGGTCTCCTATGGCAAGCACCATGTACCACCCTTATTGTCAGTCTGTCACACAACTCGTGAACTTCCTAGGATGGTTCATTTCCTGTTTCCCTACTTCATTTGGGTGTAACAAGGATAATCATAATACCATGCAAACTCAGACACTACAGTAATGGGGGCCACCTAAACATTTAGACAGATAAGTATAAAAGAGCCTTGAAATGCTTCTTCAACTTACTCTATCAGTGACCCTTAGCCTTGACCACCAGAGAGACCACCAGTTGGTGTTACTTCCTGCTGAAGCCTTGACTTTTTTTTTTAAGATGCCCACAAGTGTTCATTCACACTGATCGAAAGAATGGTAATTTCTGCCAGGGACTCCTTCCTTCCAAAGAATGCCTTGTCACCAAAACGTCTTCAGTGTTCTTGTCATGTCTCCAAGTTAGCTGGGTAGTAAACTTGAAGCATTTGAGATGTTTCATTGAAGTTACACACTGAAAAGCACCAGTGAGGAGGAAATTAACTACCCAAGTGATTAATCTCTAAAGTTACTGGGAAGTACCAGGTAGCACTATCACAGATATGTTCCAAGTTCTGTTTAATTGAAGGTATAGTCAGCTAGATCTTAGAGAATATGCAATTTTTTCCTCCTTATATGCATCAAGTCTGCACATGAAACAAGGAAAATTCTATTAAAAGAAAGAACAGAGCATCATCTTGAGAAAACACAGAAATGATATTCTATCTGAAAGATAAACTCCTTCCTGGTAACTTTGGCAGTAATCAATCAATACTGCTTCCCACTTGCTGGTGTGAACGCCCAAATAGGTAAATATTCCTTTACCACATGGCTTCTCTCTTTCCCATCCAGTAAATCCCAATCAAAGTTTGAGAGTCACTCTGGCAGGCCTGTCTCCAGGCCTAGGAAAGCACTTCCTGCTCCTGTCTTGCAACTTCACCACTTCCTCAGCTCTAGTGATTTAGTTGTAGTTAGTGGGTGGAGGTAGGAGCCTCACCAGAGTTCACTCAGCTCTGCTGCCGTCCTCTGTGAAGAGTGTTGTGTTGCAGCACCTCAAAGCCCTCATTCTGCCAGGCTCTCAACTCAGAATTCTCACAAAGGGCAGGATCCCCATGGGAGAAGTGGTAGCATTTATATAGCCCTTATTTGACACCTACCTCCCCCCTTCAGTTCCCTGCCCCATCAGTTCAGACTGTGTATTCAGTGATGGTGACTCCCAAAGTGTCCCTTCAGGAATTTCTTGGTAGAAAGCTTAGATATCTGGAGTTCTCCCTGCAGCCATACCGTCTGTAACACTGATGGTTAATTCATTATCCAGGGGAAAATATTAGTTGCTCTCCAAAAATCTTTGATCATCTGTTAGCAGCATGCATCATTAAACTATCACTATATTATCATCACCAGGAAATGCACTAAAATTATCACTGTATTATCACCAAGAAATGCAAATGGCTATTTTAAATGGACTAAAGCAGCATTTGATAGGTTAGGCACAGCATCAAGTGTTGGGAACAATATCACTATGACACTGAAGAAGTACCCTTTTATACAAAGGCCATGTCTATGTACAAGAGTTACCAGTATAGTTAAAGCAATGGTTCTCAACTCATAGGCCATTTGCAGCCCAATCAGCGCACAGCTGCAGCCCATGTGGCATCCTCAGGGCCATACAAGTAGTATATGTAGTACAGATATGGCCCACATAGCACATAGAGAACTGCATACATGGCCCACAATGGTAAATGGTAAATGGTTGAGAATCACTGAGTTCAAGTGATACAATCCCCCTAGGGTAGATGAAGTTAAATTCGTATAAATGTGCTTCTATTGATACCAAAGTTCTTATATCAGTACAGCTGATTTCTGAAGAGGAAAGGAAATAAACTGTACAGGTACAAAACACTTTATATCAGTATAACTATCTCTACATAAGAGCAACTATTTCAGTAATAGACAAATAAATAAATATCATTCCCTTAATTAGCATAGTTATACCAGTGCAAAAAGACCAGACCAAAGAAATACATAAAGGATAATAGGGAGAACAGATATGGAGAATTTGTGACAATTAAGACTCAAATTTGACAGGATAGGGGAAAGGAGACCTGAAGTTTTGGCTGTTTTGTGTCTTTTCCTTGTTCCCTTTGTGGCAGGGACTTCGATAAAGAGTGCATTAGAAGGCATAGGATTGGGATCCAGGAAGCCACAAAATATTGATATTTCTGACTTGGGGCCACACACGCTGCTAGGGTCAAGAATATGTGTAGTTACTTCTCGGTAGCTTATGCTGAAAAGAAGAAAAGTGAAGTAGTGATCGGTCCATTGGCATTACTCTGAACTTTTGCTTTCAGGTGGTTTGGTTAGAAAGACAGCCCAGTGGAAGTCGTCCCTTGAGTTAGGACTTCAGGACTGGGGCCACATGTGAAGGATTAGGGCCCACATGTTCACCCAAAAAGATAATCCACAGGAAAAACAGTGGCAGGGATACACGGAAGTGGAAGTAACTGCAAGGAATTCTTTCCTCTTTGTTTCTACCCCATATCACTATCTTTCTATCTTCCCCTCCACTCTGCAAATTTCGTGCCATGCAGAAAAGGAGTCAGTATTCTGTCTCAAAACTGGAGATGATTGGTAGATAAAAATCTGTGGAAAAGTCTGAGCATGACATGTACTGCATACTCTTTTGGTATGTCTACACAGCAGCTGGGAGGCATGATTCCCAGCTCAGGTAGAAGAACATATGCTAGCTCTGCTCAGACTAGCATGATAAAAATAGCAGTATGGCTATGGTGTCTTGGGCAGCATCTTCGGCAATCAAGCTGAGTACTATCACTCCCCCTCAACTCCCAGGGTACATATGCAGGCACCTAGCTCAAACCACCTCCCATGCTGCTGTGGCCACACTGTGGTGCTTTTAGCATGCTAGAGCAAGTGGATGTACATGTACCCAAGCCAGGAACTATACCCACAGTTGTGTAGACATACCTCTGACTCTCCTCTGAATCATCATGGAGCACAGCTAGAGACTGGTGGCCAAGAGCCACATTGTTACCACTCCTGGACTGATGGGAATGGATTAATGCAGTGGAGTCTGGGAAAAGACAGTGTCATGGAGGGATTCTATGTTCCATAGGTTTGGCTGGCCTCTAAAAACTATGCACTTCCCTGCCTTACTAAGCCTCCTGCCTGGGCTACTGCACACCCCTGGCGTGGAACTATGAGGTGAGGGATAGTTAATATCCTGACTATTGTACGTTCATTTTGCCTCTCATAGGCTATGTCTACCCTTAGAACCTTAGGTCGACTTTATTAAGTCGACTTTAAATCGACCTTATTAAGTCGACTTAAAGAGTCTACACAAGACTCTTAAGTCGACTTAAAGATGACCTTATTAAGTCGACCTAGAGAGTCCACACTAGACACTCTAAGTTGACTTGTTAGGTCAAGGGGGAGCGGAGGCAATTGCCGGCCCCGTGCTCCAGCTGACGGGAAACCCTGGGGATCCCGTATCAGCTGGAGGGCCAGCAATTGCCGGCACAGCCCTCCAGCTGATAGGTAAACCCCAGGGATCCCCATCAGCTGGAGCGCGGTACCTTAATTCGACCTAAAACGACCCTTAATTTGACCTAAAGCCTTAATTCGACCTATAACAAGGTTCTATTAGGTCGAATTAAGTTTTCCTTAAGTCGACTTAAGGAAAGTCCAGTGTGGACGTGGAGTAAGTTAAGTCGACTTAAGCCTCCTTAAGTCAACCTAACTTGTAAGTGTAGACGCACCCATACTGTTTTGTGGGAAGGGAATCTGTGGGCCACGGTAATTAGTCTGCATGAAGACAAGTTCCTAAGGGGTAGCCATATTAGTCTAGTCAGGGCTGTCCTTTGGGGGTGGGGGGGCGAACGGGGCGATTGCCCCGGGCCCCACAGTAACGTGGGCCCCGCACCGTCCCTCTCCCAGCGGGGCAGTGCGAGGCCCACGCCGCTGCCCCCCCACGGCCGCGTTTCCCCCTGCTCCCCGCTGCCTTCGGGAAGCCGAAGGCAGCAGGGCGGGCCAGGAGCACCTCCCCTGACCCCTAGGCTGGCCCTGCTCCCCGTCCCCAGGGTGGAGCAGGCAGGCCCAGGATCGGGGCAGGTGAGTGTATCCCAGCCTCTGGGCTGGCCGTGGCCACCTGGAGACCTGGCTGCCACTGAGGCAGCGGCAGCCTCAGCCTGGGATGGCTCACCACCTCCCCAGGCCATGGCTTTGGCTCCCCGGGGCCGGGGCCACGGTGGCGGTTCACCACCGCCTGGCCTGTGGCCATGGCTCCCTGCCACATGGCGGGTGGCCACGGCTTCCGGGGCTAACTCCTGGGGGGGCGACCGGTGTCCCTAGGGGGCAGAGCAGGCCGCCCCTGCCCCGCACTCCCCACCAGCATGGGGGGGTGGGGCCCCCCCCTAGGCCTATTGGCTCTGGGCCCCGCTCCCCCCTAGGGATGGCCCTGAGTCTAGTTCAGCAAAACAGAAAAGGAGTTGTGGCACTTTTAAAGGCTAACAAATTTATTTTTTGCCTGAGCTTTTGTGGGCGAAGTACCACTTTGCCAGATGCCAGAGTGGAGAAGACTTGCATTGAAAAAAAAACCTTACAGTATAGGAGTGAAAGATAAATCCTGTGATTACATTTCACTGCATCAGGTCAGATTACTTCAGCAAATCAAACAAGTTGTATAGATTCATACACAACATAACAGATTCATATCAAGATATCAGAAAGTGGTGAGGTTGTGAAATCACACATTTAAAATATCTTCTGTGTAATAACAGTCAATTGTCAGGTCTTTCAGTGTCATACAGATGAAGACTGGAGAGATGGAGGGAATCAGTTCCTAAATTCAGTGAAGCAACTGCATAACCTCACACTAAATCGAATGTGCAAACTAATCTAAACTTCAAAAACTACAGGATAAATCCTGGGTAATGAAATAATCCACAGTTAGAGGGAACAAATAGTCAGCTTTTTGCTGGGCAGAAAATATAATGGGCTACCATATCTACTATAATTAAGGAAATTTTGGCTGCGTGATTAAGAGGAGGTCACTGCAGGATGGGATCCCTCAGAAGTTTTAAATTGTGCACTCCTTAAGTCCAATGGTTGAATCTCCTCAGTAGTAGCTTCTAGATGAAATATTATTTGTATTATGGGACCCCTTATCCTTGACTGGAAACACACATAGCAAAACACAAAAAATTTACTGCTAAACAGAGTGGATCGGAGGTGAAAACGGACAGAGAAAGGTTAAGCGTCTTGACCAGAGTCACAATGCGGGTCCATGACAGCGTACTAAATATTCTACAGGCCATGTTAGACCCTTAGTGACACCTGTAGAACTCCATTGCCTTTGCACAGATGTAACCAAAGCTCAGCATGTAATTTTCTTGATGTACAAGAAGAGACAAGACTCCAGCTCCCTGTCCAGAAACCATGTTGGCTCTTCAGGTTTAAAAAGTAAAAAAGCAAGCCAATATTGGGCACAGAGCCACCGAGAATGGGACTGAAATCACTTTTCATAGGTACTCCTAGTGTTGCAGTGTGGCAGAGAATCTCTCTGAGAAGTTGCTTGGGAATTTTTCAACAAGGCAGTTTTCCCTAGGAATGTGCCTCGTTATCAGAAATTAAACTTTTCACAAAGAAGTGTTGGTTCCAGCATTTCCCAAACTCTACTAAACTGTGTACCACTGACATAAAACACCACCACCTGTAGTACCACCACCTGCAGGGGTAGAGAGAAGGGACAAGGTCAGGAGGACGAAGCAGCCTCCACTCTGCTTGGGGTTGGGGCCAGAGCCAGAATGGTTCCTGGCCAACTGCTTTGTGTCTGGGAAGTGGGGGGCAGAACTGTTGAGCCACTGTGCTACTTGAGGACAGGACTGGTCCTGGAGTGGCTCCTGGCCAGCTCCCCAGAAGTAGGTGGATGTGTACCTTTGAGAGGTGGCCTGCATACACTGGTGGTACGTGTACCACAGTTTGGGAACCACTTTTGTCAGGAAAGGCGCTCAGGTCCAGGATAGAGTTTCTGGTAAGAGAAAGAGCCTAATCCCAGAACACCTAATAGCCTGATGGAGTAGGCATTCGCCAACAATATGGGAGCCATGGGTTCAGCTGCATGCAGATCAAGGACTTCATCTGGGTCTCTCACGTCGCAGGTAATGAGAGGAGTTGGTCTGTCTTTCTCCGGCCTCAGCTGTAGAATCTCAAACACTTTCATGGGATGGGAAAACCATTCCCCCACCCAGCTCTAACTTCTACTGCCTGTTGGTCCCCTGTGCAGTTCCTCATGTTGATTGTGACAATCCTTAAACAGCCTGGGACGGGCCCGCCCAAGGGCTGCTGCTCTTCCTGTGCTATATTCCCACAGCTGCAGTCACCTGGAGCTTGGCAGGTGGATCCCCATCACTATAAAAGAGAGGGGGCAACCTGGCAAGGCTGTCTCTGTGAGGGCTCCAAGGCTTTGCAACTGCATCCCTGTGTGGTCTGATATAGCCCACATTTGGTAATTTTCTAGGTACGCTGTGAAAGACATCTGGGTAATAGAGTCTCTGGAAAAGGGCTGAGGGTGTCCTTCCTTGATAACAAAGGGGCAGGGGGGTAGTAGGTGACTGGCTGGCCAACCTCCTGTGGAATAGATTTTAATGACTGGCTGGCCAACCTCCCGTGGAATAGATTTTAATGCTGCTGAGACAAGTGTAATTACATTCATTATATGTTAAGGTGTCTTGAGTCTTGGAAAGTCAACTTCTTTTAAATCTAAGTAAATAAAAATAAACATATACCACTCTGCTATGGACTGACTTAAAACCCACAGAAAAGAGTCTGCTTCACTACTGTTTTACTCCATTTTTACACCCGTGTCACTGTTGATCTCAATGGAGTAACACAGCAGCAAATCATGCCCATTGGTCTCACCTAATATTACTATTAGCCTCACCAAATGAAGTCATAATGACAAAACATGCCATATAGCAAAGACTGCTTAATAGAATGTATCTTGAAAATCCAACTCCATAACTTAATGTACAACTCTTGCTGTGAGCTACTGCCACCTCCTTTCTGAGGTTCAAACACAATTGATGCCATTTCAAACCTGAGTCTTTCAGGATAAGATGAAAAGAATCCATTTTGCAGTGATGGTCCGTCGTTGGTTAATGCTGCAGCTGGAAGTGTGTGGAACAAATAACAACTGTAAACAGAGAAATAGGCTGTGAAGAGCTCTGGATTTACAGACGGTAGCATATGGCATGAACAAAACTAAATAGTTAAGTGCTCTATTCATTCAAGAGATCCATTGGCAGCTCTTTCACATAGGGAGAAGAGAATCAAGTTGTGTCAACTAATTAAGTCTCCAAAGAAAATCTTTCCCTTGGCAAGTTTCCTGTTTTTAATTCACACTGTAGCACTGACAGATTTTTGAATGGCACCTCCAATTCCCCCAATGCCTTTTCCGCTTTTCCAGTCCCTTGTCCGTTTTCTGCTGACTGGTCCGACACAAACAAGCATTGCTGGGTGTTACTATAATGTAGATTACTAAAACAAGCCTTTCACACAAAGAATTACCAGACCTGATGGCGTGTATTAAAACATTGCTACAATCACTTTGCTTAAGCAAACAACCATTGTTGGTAATGGAATAGTTCTCTCTCAACTCATATCTGATTGAAAAATCTTTTTACGAACTGAACTCACAATAGTCTCTGTCAATTCACTGAAGGAAGATGTTTTCATACCAACTCATAAACATTTCCAAAGGAATACAAATATCCAATAATATACAGAGAGCTTACTGTTGCAGAGGGACACAGCTTTAATTAAATATAGCTACAGTAATTAATAACAGACTCTTTGGAAGGAATGCTGCAGGATGAAAGGTCACTAATGGAAGGTCTAAAACAACAGCCTACAGCCAGATGAAAGAACAAACATGTTCCCTAAAGTGGGGAGGAAAAGATTTTTCATGCTTGATCTGCAGGCTCTTTCTATGTGACTTAAACAAATGAAATAATGGCAGCCGCACCACACTGTGACCGAAAGATGTCAGATTTCAAATGATGAAAGTCCAGTTGAAGAATAAACATGGTTCCTAGGAAGGTACCCCATAAAGGGTGTGTCTACACTGGCAAGTTAGGTCAACTTAAAGATGCTTAAATCAACCTAAACAAAGCCATGTCCACACTGGGCTTTTCTTAAGTTGACTTAAGCATTTCCTTAAGTTGACTTAAGGAAAGCTTAAATTGACTTAATAACACCTCCTTTTAGGTCGACTTAATCCTTAAATCGACTCCTTAAGTTGACTTAAAGCCAGTGTGGACGGGGATTAGCGCTAAATCAACTTTATTAAGTCGACTTAAAGCCAATATAATGTCTATCTCTGTTGTTAAGTCGACTTAACAAAGTTGACTTAAAGTGTAGTCAATTTGTTAAGTCGACTTAACAAGGTTGACTTTAAGTTGACTTAAAGTTGACCTTGTTAAGTCAACTTAACAAAGTTGAGTTAACTTTGTAAGTGTAGACATAGCCTAAGAGACTTTCTCCTCTTTCTTCCTTGCCAGTTTCTTGTTCTTTGCTTTCAAGGAAGCAGAATTTCTAAACATTCCTTTACACATTTTTTTCCAATAGGTCAAATGAAATGACCCATCATTAGGAATCATAAATGTGGTCTGGTAGTCACCACCTGTATTTGAAATCAGATACTGGATCAGACCTAAGAAGAACTTTGCATTTACCAAATATTAGATTTGTTTGATTTATAGAGTCTGGAATAGGGGACAAGACACTAAATCCTATTAATTAAGAGCATTGTTACTTCTTACACCAGCTGTTGGAATCCCAGAGACTCCTGGGTCTTGCCACAAACTTCACCATGGCCAAGATTCTTATTTTCCCTGTCCCTCAGTCATTTAGCAAGAGTTTTGGGAGGTTTAATTAATGACTATGAAATACTTTTTGAGATGTCTACATGCAAAATGCAGCAGATCATTATTACAGCTGTTTCATTTGGTATTTGCTATATACTGTTCCATTCTTTTGCTGATCTTCACTAAACATCCACGCTGCCTCCAAGGCAGAGAGCAGGGAGAAGGGAAAAGTAAATGAGTTTTTATCTCATTTTTTCTTCTCTCCCCTTTTCTAGTGGGGAAAGGGAAGAGGGGAAAGTAAGAGTCTGTCCCACTAGGCACTCTGCACATATCCAGGAGTGTGGTTACCCTCCACGTTATCCACTCAAACCTCTGAAACATATGTCTAAGGGGAAGCAGATTCCATACTAGCTAGCTCAACTGACGAGTGTGAGTAAGTGCATATTAGATGTGGTATGACCCCATACCTGGCCCACACTGCAGAATGGATGGGGGAGCGGGGTGGGTACCTGGTCTCATCATTCAGTAGTCCTCCACTCCCATTCCCACAGTGCACAATTCCCATTTCTTCCTGTCCCTCACTCAATCTATGAAAGGTCTTTTTCCCTGTATACCATAGTAGCAGTGTGCTGCACTGACTTTCGCACCAGCTGCAGCCTGGAAAGATCAATATGATGGATGAAAAAGGCTGCAGCTCAGAGAGCAGCTACCTGGCCCCAAGAACATACCTGAGTTTCAACAAATGTCTGAGTAGACTACAGCATCCTGTATGATTTTGCCCACAGGAGTGGGAACATCCACATGTACCATGACATTGAGGGAAGCAGGAGGAGTCAGGCATTCACCAGCCTGCTTTTCAGGGCAGGGAATGGGTGAAAGACCAAAATTGTCTGTACAGGAAAGCCCATGATTCTACCATTCCATCCGGGAGGGCTCATGCCATGTGCCTGTTCTACAAGGAACTGGATCGAGTGCTCTCAAGGCCCCCCAATAATGAGCCTGGCTCACAATCTCCCGCTGACCCCAGCTGGTCTGACTGTCCAACAGGACATGATGAGGGTGAGGGTGAAGAGGTAAAGGGGGACATCAGAATCCTGGAAGGTGAGGAAGAGGTGATTTTACCCAAAGGTGCAGGCAGCTTTGCAACCAGACAGCCCACTGACCAGGCAGGAGGACAATGCTGGACCTGCAGATGTGCTGGGAAATCCAGTTACTGGTCTCTACAGCCCTTTTTCAGCAAAACCTCCATGTGATTCCCAGACCTTCTCCCAACTAAGTAAGAGGTTAAGTGTTCAAAAGAGATTAAAATATCAGTGCAATTCTCAGTTGATATTTTTCTTCTTTAAGAACTGTAATGTTGCTTACTTTCCAAATTCTTGACTTCTGACATAGTGTACTGAAAATTGTGCTGGGCAATTTTTTGTTGCTATTGTTTTTAACATGTTGCCTTGAGAAATATTTTGCTGCCAGTAGGACATCTATGTGTTTGTGTGGTCCTGTGATATCTTGTGCCTGTTAAGACTGAGTTGCACACAGAAGTTCTTCTACTTGTTCATGTTACTTTTTTTTTTAACTAAATGCATTTGACCATCTACCTTCCATTTCAGTAAAATTTATTTCACTGAGTTTGTCTTTTCTGTGTAGCATATAGTGAACTGAAGGCCTGTGGTTGTAGAATGAGTTTTCTACCCTATCTCACTGAATGATGTAGGGGGAAAAAAATTGCAGGATTGACTGTGGAATTCTCTCCCAAAGTTCAGAAATATCATAAGACTTAGTGATACACATCAAGGATGAGGAAAGCTATGGGTATGTTTTCTGTGCTGGACTGATTCTTACTTTTTTACATACCTGATGTTGTCTACACAATAGCCAGAAACTGTTCAGAGTTTGCAAATCAAAATGGCCCGAGTCTACTTGCCATGGAAATATTCACCTGTATCTTCACAAATGTGGTGCAAGACTAAACAGGCAACAATCATGTGAACAGAGTTGGGCATATTGCCTACAAACCTTTCTGGATGCCAATGGGACTTGAGCCCACCAAATGGTGTCTCTACCACCATATTGCAACTCCTGAGCTTGAAAGTCAATTCTCTTTTCCCAGGACTATGGATGTAGAGATACCAGCTGTGTGCAGAGTGAGTAAGCAGAATAGAATAAAAATAAACATTGGCACAGATACACCTTTCATAACAAATATCATTTCTGGAGAGTAAAGTCCCTGCCTCAAGTACAGCCTGGTCTCCTCAGCACACTGGCACCATAAACCTTTCCTGTACTACTGACAGATACTCCTGAATATCTCTGTGATCCACCAGGCCTTGCAGAATGATGGTAATGTAACCTTTCTGAATCATGTACTCATTGTCATGATCTAGACAAGGATGGTCAGACTTGGAGTCAAGCCATATGAGATACTCAGAGGTGTCACTTCAAGACAGGCCAGAGGGCAAATGGAGCATCAGGAGACAAGAGACAGACGGGGTTATGTTACAGGCGATCAGGGTTAGGGGACAGGTTACAAACAGCAATCAAAGAGCAAAGCCAAGGATAAACCAGGATCAGAAACCAGAGTCTAGTTCCTGTTGTGAGCAGAGTCTGGAGCAGAGACAGGTAGGCAATCTGCACTGTTGCTCATGGCTTCCTGGTTTAAGTACTGGCACCAACCAATCAATTGACTGTGAGTGGCCTCCACTCAAGTCTTGCTGTGTGGTACGTCCTGCCAAGCCCAGATTCACAGGTTCTTCCCGTGACCGTCTAGCCTAAGGCTCCTCAGACGATGTGGCAGCATAAGCAAAACAGAAACCCCATAGTTCCAGGTCTCAGCCCTATAGGTTTTTACACTCGGCCCTTGTAGTAGGCAAACTATGGGCACATGAGTGCCACTGATGACCCCTGCAGTTTGGGAATCTCATCCTCTGAAAACCAGTTATTAGTTCAGGTATGTTTCTTATATCAAACACCCATGAGTTAATGGCCTCACAAACCTCCAAACCCACAACCCCAGCAGTGGACTTTCTGGTTCTGGGTGATTTGTATCAAATCTGTAAGCCACTTGGTGTAGTCAGCTGTGATGTTCCCCTCTTCAATCTGGACTGGGGAATTGTTGGGTCACCCCAATCTCCCATTCCTGAGGCACATCTCACTCTGCCTCACCATGTGCAATCCCACTCCTGGGCAAGTCACACACAGCCTCCAGCAAGCAAGTTGCACCCGACTCAGTGGATGAGTGCCTCTAGGCAGCCACTCATGGGATTATGCAATGCTATGGCCCCAGGTAACACCCCCAGCCCCAGATGCAATCCTAGGAACTGCCATCTTACAATCTTCAGTGCTGCCCACGGCACGCTGCATGCTCATTGGCTATGTCTACACAGGCAAGTTAGTTCAAATTAAGGAAGCTTAATTTGAACTAACTAAAGCCATGGCTACACTAGGCTTTAATTAGTTTGAATTAAGGGCTTCCTTAATTTGAACTAATAATTTCGAATAGGCTATTCGAAGTAAGGGTTAATTCGAGCTAGTTAGATCGAATTAACCAATGTGGCCATTTTAGTCCGAACTAATTGTTTAGTTCGAACTAACCAGCCCATTGAAATCAATGCAAATCGCTAATTCAAACTAAGCAAGTGCCATGAATGGCACTTGCTTAGTTCGAACTAATTTTTTCTAGTTCAAATTAAGTTAATTCAAACTAACTAAAATTAGTTCAAATTAGTTAGTTCGAACTAACTAATTCAAACTAATTTTAGTAAGTGTAGACATAGCCATTGTTCTGCCTAAATCTGTATCAAGCCATGAGACACATAGCTGGGAATATTACATAGTAAAGCCTCATAACCATACAGCATGTCACAAAAAACACATCACTATAACAATAATGGTCAGTATGCCATGAGCATGCCCAAAACGTCTTACATGACATGCTTTGCATTAAACATCACAATTACACCATAAAAGTGTATATGAATAATATACAATTACACCATAAGGGTGCACAAGAGGGTTCCGTGTGTCACACTAGTTTTCACAGGGCAGTTAACAACCCACTTTTGAACTGGCAGGGCTTCCCTGAATCGAGTGTTCTAGCAGTCAAAAGTTCTGACATTACTGCAGGGAGATCTGTTTCCTCATGTAGAAGATCTGCAATCACTGCTGGTCATCTCAGCTCTCCAGGATGAGGTTCTCCTGAACTAGAAGTCACAGGAAACCAGAATGGATTCCATTACAATTGCAGCATTCAAGATATCTCTCCCACTGTGTCATAAATGAATTTTCATCCTCCCTCGAGGCATTCTGACTTTGAGGTGTCAGAAAATGCTGCTGAAATGCTGTTCAGTGTTTGCTAAGTGCCTAATCCACAGCATAAACATTTGTCCTTCAGTAAGGAGCAGGACAATATCATCCAACTGATCTATGACTTCAGCTCATCTGTGTAGGGTTAAAAGTGAGGGGCAACATGATCCAGAGGTGCCAACAGCAAATGTGTGAAGGCTGGGAACAGCATCAACAACATACCACAGAGTCATTCCCAAACTTTCTCCATGTAATACCAAGAACAAGGGGATATGATCCCTGACTTGGTAGTGCTGTCCTGATCTACTTGGAACAGCAGTTTGAACATAACACTAAGTCCTTGCCATTAATGATGATGTTTCGTCAATCTTTACAAGTTTTCTGAAAGACAAAAAATAAAACAAAACTCTAATGAGTTTAATTGCCAAGATGTAATTGTCAATTCAGATTTGATCATTAAATTGAGTAAGCTCTTTGGAGCATGGATTGTGTTTGGTTCTGTGTCACGTGTAGATGCTCTAAGTTGATTTAGCAAGGTCGACTTTATTAAGTCAACCTAAATTTACAGTGTAGACATGCTAAGTTGACTTATTTTGACAAGTGTAGATATAGCCTATGTTAGGGCTCGCTGAAAATTTTCCACCAAAGTTGTTTAGGCAGAATAATAGGGGGTTTATTTATTTGATTTTATTCATGACAAGGGTCTACTTTTCATGGGACATTTCAATTTTGGAAAAAAGCTGAAAAAATTGATTGGGAAATGCCACCATGGTGCCTCATGGTAATACAGATGCCTCAAGCCCACATTCTCCTCTTTGGGCCAGTTTCCCTAGCTGAACTACATTGCTCATGAAGCACCATGGC
>ML685818.1:11121433-11218772 GCA_007922175.1 Pelusios castaneus
CAGCAAGATGGAATACTGGTGGATCATGGTGGACTGGTGGGACATGTAGTTTGACCATAGAGGAAAATGAGGCACTCAAACTACAAGTCCCATGTGGCATTGTAGGTGCATTTCTGAAAAGGAACTTTCTATTTTGAGCCCCAAAAAATCAAATTTTTCCAATGAAGAAAAATCCATTTTCCAACCAGCTCTACTGTGCATCTTGATCCTTCATCAAAATTCAGGAACTAACGTTATAAATGTTGTAGAAATGAATTCTAAAATCTATAATTCATTGAGCATTCATATATTCATATGGGAATCCTTTTCTGGGTCTCTGCTTTAGGATTCATGACTGGGAGCACCCCATGATATTTAAAAAATTAAATTGGAAACATTTTTCTTTCTACCATTTCTTATGCCTTCTAATTTTCTTCATATTTCTTTATTCCTTTCAGAAGAACTATAAAAACAAAGAAGCAAAAATTGGAATAAGATAATCAAACAAGATACAAACTAATCTTTTTCAAACCTCTTTGCCTTCTTTCTGCCTATTCACAGCCTTTTACAGAATTCTCCAAAGCTGGAACTCATCATTTTTGGAGTGCAACTTCATAAGTGAGCAAGCTTCTATTTTTGCCACTTTTTATTTTATTTTTAGATTCAAACGAAATATTATCAGGAACAAAAACAAAACCTGTAGCAAATGAAGTTGAAATATGTCTCAAACTTAGGCTTGATAACTTAAAGACCTTTTAAATAGCCTTGTAAACTTTTAAATAACCTTGTAAAGACAATTCCATTCTTCATCTAAAAATAGTAACATTGGAAAATATTTAAAAAAAACTTCAATTAACGTATAATCAGACTAACTGAAGGGCCAGGAGGCATGTGTCCCTCAGAGATCTGGCCTGTCATCTTTGATTTTGTATTTGAATTTAACTTTATCTAACCCAAGAAGATAATCAAGGCATTTGGCAATCCACTAAATCCATCATGAATCTCTCTACAGAGAAAGCTAATTTATGTACTCAAAAAATTAAGTGCCTTTCTTTTTTATTATTGATAGAGATCAGATAATAACTTTGGTCTGAAACCATCATAGTAGTTTCCATCAGTGGCAACAAATACATTCCTTACACAATTCATCTGGCCCACTCAAACCATTTAAAACTGACTGGTGACCCTTGAAATGGAATTGGGTATTTACGAAATGGATATAGTAGCATTTTTTTCTGGTGCAGCAGTTCTCTTTTATATTGTGTACACTTCATATTCTGTAGTGTGGTCCATCATTTCTGTGCTCCAGTAATTATGGAGATCTTGTTCTGGGTAGAGGCAAAGAATGGAGAAAATATGAGCAATGCTAAAATGGCCAACTCCTGCAATACTAACAGAGACAAAATTCCATTGGAAACCTGATTCTGTCAGTATGGAAGCTAAAATTCGGGCTGCCATTAATCATGAACGCTTCTAACAGGCTGTTTATCAGCAGGTGTTTGTGGGCTAGATTCTCAGATGAAGTAAATCTACATGGTGCCACTGAGGTTAATGAAGCTATGCTGATTTACCTCAACTGAGGATTTTGCTCAGTGCATTTATCTGATGTCATAATGTTCTGAGTACTAATCAAGAAACCACATAAGTGCATGGTGATCAAGAGAGCATGTCGTGGAAAAATAAGTCAAGAAAGATTGGAAAAGAAGACCATTCTCATTAGACCAAATGAATGGGAAAGAAGATCATTTTCCTTAGACTAAATGGATGGGATAGGATACCATTGTCCTTAGACTAAATGAAGCAAGTACTAAGGAGGATTGGAATCTTTCCTCCATTCTGTTTACATGATACTCAGTAGCCTTTTTTTTTTTTTTTTTTTTTTTAAAGTTTTCCTTCTGTCTCTAGCACTTTTTGTATTATCTTGAAGCCCAGGTTGGAGAAATGTTCACAATCAGACAAACCTCATTGCACCTGCTTTCAGATTCCTGTGTCAAAACTCAGATGATGTACCTCAAAGGATTCACTAAGGTTCCCAAACTTTCTGAGTGAACTTGAGTCCAACAGCGAGTGTACCTGGCCCTTTTATGATTCTGTATTAAATTAGGGGACATGTGGCAGTTGTGTTTTGAGCATGGTTTGAGCTTTTAATTTTAGATCTGAGATTATTTGAACACCTCTAGTAGCATTCAAATGGGAGTTGGATTGTAAATTTTTAAGTAGATGCTTCAAAACCACTATTCATTCTATTAGACATATTCTGCCCTCATTTATATCAATGCATATTCATAATAACTCCTTTGATTTAGTGTGGAGTAATTCAGATGCCCATTGGATTAAGAAGAGCAAAATTATCCTTAATTTGGGTTTTGAAGGGGCAATATTTTGAGAGTTTTCCCACTATGATAGAAAATATATTACTAAACTCACCAAACAGCTACATACACTAATGGCTTGATTTGCAGATGTGCTAAGCACTCAATTTCAATTGAAGTCAATGACAATGAAAGCTGCAAGTGCACATCTCTGAAAATCAGGCTCTATAATATTGGATATTCAACTAACATTACAGTATTTGAACACGGGTCTCTTGGGCTATGCCTACACTGGCAGTTTAAGTCGACTTAAGGAGGCTTAAGTCGACTTAAACAAAGCCGCGTCCACACTAGACTTTCATTAAATTGACTTAAGAAATTCCTTAAGTCAATTTAATGAAAGCTTAAGTCGACTTAATCAGAACCGCCTATTAGGTCGACTTAAGCCTGCTTAGGTCAACCTAACCCTTCTTTAGGTCAATCTAAGCCCAGTGTGGACATTGAAGTCCACTTTGTTAAGTCGACCTAAAGGCAGTCGACCTAACTTTTTGTAGTGTAGACATAGCCTTGGATTGATAATGAAATCACTAAATCCCAGAGAGGGAATCTGAGCATTGTTATGCAGTGTGGGGCAAATTAGTCCTCTCACTAATGTGTTTAGAACATATGATATATTAGCCATTCCTTTTGGCACATCATCCATGAAGAAACCAAAGCAACACATTAAGACAAAGCATTGCTCAAACATCTGTAGTTTTTGCTCTTAAAAAGAGTATTTTTTGAAAGATTTGCCTAAGTGGTAGATATTAGCCGTTTGATTTTCGGAGGTGGGATTTCTGGAGGCAAATTACTAAAGTGACACATTAGTGATTAGTTTTATGAAGCACTAGTACAAGGCAGCAGGTGCATCTCTGGGTTGAATATTATCAACAGCTCCACTACATATTTTCTCAATGATCCACACTTTCGAAAAAGTTGACATGATCATTAAACTCATTTTGAAGACATGCCTACATCTTAAAACAAATAAAAATTGAGTGTTCAGATATTAGCTTTAAGCAAAATAACAAAAAAGACTGAGGTTTTTAAAAGATGATCTGCAAACAGAAAGGCTTGTTCTTTGTGATGTCAGCACAAGGCTGGGAGGCAGGAACTCCTGTGTTCCAAGCAGAGCTCGGTGAATAATGAAATTTTCAGTTGAGTGGCAGTTTCCAGAGAAATTTTTAAAAAACAAAAAAACAAAAAAACAAACACTGGTTTGGGCCAAACTGAATCTGATTTAAAAAATAAATAAATAAATGCTGGCAAATCAAGAAAGTTTTTGTTTTGTCTGCTCTAGAATGGGGATTCTTCAAACCTGCTTCTTCCCCTATCATGGCGACAGCCCTAACCCTTGGACTAAGGAATATATGTAAGAGTGAGGAGGAGGTAGAGGAAGGAACAGCAGCACCATTTTGTGAATGGTCAGAATGATCCATATCAAATTCATGAATAGTTTTGCATAACTTCATTTTGCAGTGAATAAATTATTTGTCTGAAACATTTCACCTATCTCTATTTCAAAATCCTCACTCTATTGACTTGGACATGACTTGGGCAGATCACGTCATTCAGATGCCTCCGGTTTCCAGTCTGGAGAAGGCCTATAGTAGTGCTTGCTTAGCTTCCTCACAAGGGCATTTTGATTTAAAACAAAACATATGAAAATATTTGTAGCCTCATGTTACATTTGCCAAATATCTGATCATTCTCTTTGAATTTCCATAGAACCACAAACAGCTAAAAGGAACCTGAGATATCATCAAGTCGAGTTTCCTGCACTGAGGCAGAACCAAGTAAACGTAGACCATTCCTGAGAGGTGTTTGTCTAACCTGTTCTTAAACACCTCAAATGATGGGGCTACCACCACCTCTTTTGGAAGCCTATTCCAGAGCTTAACTATCCTTATAGACGGAAAGTTATCCCTAATATCTAACCTGAATTTCCCTTGCTGTAGATTAAACCCATTACTTCTTGTCCTACTTTCAGTGGACATGGAGAACCATAATCATTGTCCTCTTTATAACAGCACTCAACATAATCATATTATCAGGTCACTTCTCGGTCTTCTTTTCTCAAGACTGATCATGCCCAGTTTTTTAACCATTACTCATAAATCAGGTTTTCTAAACCTTTTATCACTTTTGTAACTTTTCTCTGGACTCTCTCCAATTCATCCACCTCTGTCCTAAAGTGTAGTGGCCCAGAATTGTACATGATACACCAGCTGATGCTTCTCCACTGCCAGTAGAGTGGGACAATTACCTTCTGTGTCTTACATACAATACTCCTGTCAATGACTCCTTTGTCCGTCTTTTATATATAGTTAGTAAGTTCTTTGAAGCAGGGAGCATCTTTCATGGCCGGGTCTAAATTGATAGTGAAATTTGATGGGAGTTATGCAAGGTACACAAAGTAGCTTTCATAACTCCTGTCAATGTCGTAAATTCCCTTCTATGCATTATCTCCATTGCGCTGCGCCAGCAAGAAATGTGTTCCCTCGACACAACACTACACCACCTGCAGAGGTGATTTTATTAGATCATTTTCCAGATCGAGCGTGTCTTTACTGCTGCTCAACTGATCCAAATAAATTGATCTGACGGTGGTGAATTTGCCACATCAGTGTAAACATATCCTGGCACAATGAGATCCTCATCTCATTGGGGCTTCTAGGCATTACTGAAATATAAATAAAATAATGTTTGCAAAGCATATCTAACTCAACCTGTTAGATAACCATATGTGGTATAATTAGAGGACATTCTTCCATTGCTAGGTCATTACATGCCATACCCCACTGCTTTCATCAAAATGCCCAGAATACATTTTTAATCACTGAAAATACAAGTTTAAGATGTAAATGAACTCAAGTCAACTGCCTGTTGCATTTATTACCTACCATATCATTACAAACCCTACATACCATTCTTCCACTGCTTTTGTCTAAAATCTAATCTAGACACGGACTGGAACCATTAAGTTCTGGCTTGATTTGAATGGTAAGATTCAAGAGTCCCTGAGTAGATGGGGGTGGGTATGTGTGTGTGCGGGGGGAGGGGGGAGGGGCAGGGGGAGGGTGTGTTGGACTTCTTGCTCTTTAAAAGAATGTGATATGATTATTTGGTTCCATGACCAAGTTACTTAAAATTGGCCATTTGGCATGGAACAAAGTATTCATATTGGCATTCAGTAGCATTGTGTAGCATGAAGGAGAAAACACAGATGCATGAACAGTGGTGAAGGAAGTGAAAAAAAAAACAAGTTTGATAATGATGCTGCATCCTCTTAATGCAGGTCCTGAACAACTCACACTACAGGAAGCAGCTAACAGTGCGTTCTTGCAGATTACTCAGCGGTCAGCTGTGTGCATCTGTCCTGATCTGACTGAGGGATTTCAGCTGGTATTTCCAGCCAACTAGCAGCAGCAAATGAAAGATGCCCAGCCAGAACAATCCTCTATGCTCATCCCCTCAATGAGAATTAACAGAATCCTCCTTACCTATAACTTTAGATTTTAAGGCCAGAAGGGATCAATATGATACATCTTGTTCAGCTTCCTGCATCTAATTTTACTTTGTAATTCCTGAATGTACAGATATATGAGAGAGAGAGAGAGAGAGAGAGAAAGAGAGAGAGAGAGAGAGAGAGAGAGAGAATGCATATATTCACAGTTATTTGAGACCAGAGATATCCACTGAATATACCATACACAGCTTTCTGCTCTGTAACCCTTGATGCAATCTCTGTGTTATGTTAGTTGTATTGGCAAGAAGGTGCATTATAAATAACGAGACAGGTGCCACCCTGAAGGCAGTTTAGTGACGGAGCAAGCGCCATAGACTACGTGATGGCCAGAACCCTCTGAAGCAAAGCAGACCCCAGCATTCCATTTCTTACCAAAATAGACTTTCATTTGGTGACACCCCACGCCAATTCTTCACCCTATCCTTTGCTAATGCAGGTGAAAGCTTGCGGACACAAACTGCTTCCAGAGGTGAAGGCTGTGTTGTGTGTGCTTTTCTTGCACATGCAAATGGAAAAGGGTTGGCATTCATTGGAAGCACCATGTAACTTGTCTGCTTGCTCCCTTGTATTGGCCGTCACTTTAACAGCATTTGTGGAAAGAGCATGGCAATGTGCAGACATGCTAAGCATGTTCAGACCCCATCCTAAACTCCCTTCACATAAGGGCTAATATCTTGACAAAAGCCAGGACAAAACTCCCATTTATCCTCAGTGGAGCCAAAATTTCACCCAGTTTCATTAGTGAAAGCATCTCTGGATGCATCGTTTCCACCTTTAATTAATGCTTGGTGCACGAATGTACTGAGCTCACTTACTTGTCCCAAGAGTTCAATTCCCTAACAGAATGTTTGCCAGATACAGGTTGGTGCTGCACAGTAAGGAATGGGATATTTTCTTCTTCTCTCTCTCCCCCAGTAACATCATCCTCACCACTAGAAATCAAGTGCCATTGTTTTAGTACTAGAGTGGCAAGCAAGGTGGCACCGTTCTGTGCCTCCCTGAAGGCAGAGGGGATAGAAGGTGCAGGAAAGAGCACAGAAAACAGCTTAAGCTAAAAAAAAGTATTTTTGTCTAGAGAAAGGAAGTGATTCTACTCAATATTTTGCAGACACACAGTTATCCTCTTTTAAACTCCCTACATATTTGTAATGCTGTAATCTTCATTCTCCATAGCTTAAGTAAGACAATGCTCAATAACAATTTCCACTGAAACCAACTGTCTTATTTGTAAGCCTCTGTAAATCCCATCTCATAGTCAGTAACAATAAAACAAGAGTGTATACTGTACTGGAGCTTAGAGTGGGAATTTTGCTGTATTGGTCCCAGGATACCAGCGAGACAAGGTGGGTGAGATACTAGCATTTATTGCACCAATTTCTGTTGGTGAAAGAGACAAGCTTTTGACATAACAGAGTTGTTCTTCTTGTAGAATGGAAAACGGATGTAATACAAGGCCTATATGTGGGTTTAAAGAACGTCATCTAGGTGTTTTAAGATTGTTCAAAACATGAGGTTCACAAAAAAGCCTAATATAATAATAAAAAAAGAAACAACGAGAGTCCTGTGGCACCTTTTAGACTAACAGATTTTCTTTGGCATAAGCTTTCGTGGGCTATAACCCACTGCATCTGACGAAGTGGGTTATAGCCCACGAAAGCTGATATCGAAGAAAATCTGTTAGTCTATAAGGTGCCACAGGACTCTCGTTATTTTTTTGCTGTACACAGACTAACACAGCTACCCCTCTGGAAATTAGTATAATAAAGGAGCATTTATAGAACTATCCCTATTGTGACTTTCTGCTAATAGCTTATATTAATTATAGCACCAACAACAACAAAGCCCCCTTGGGCCTATTGATGTGTACAGCTTGATTTAAGTGGTGCCATGCCATTGCAAACACAGTACTTCATCTGAAGTATAGTTTAATATTTTGACTCTTTGATTTCAAGACTCCCCAGGAGTGACAGAAAGAGAGGAAGTGAGTGAATGTGTGTTTGCAGGGGGTCATTCTGAATAATAGCCATGAATTTCAGCACGTAACTGTCTAATTTATTCCCATTGTCTTCTTATGAAATCATGCAGAAGCACTAGAGAAAACACCTGTTCTGCATAAATAGGAAAAATATTTATATGGCCAAATTTTTTATGTTGCCTCTCTGAAGGGGGGGAATTTCACCATGACAGCTTACAATGCAAACATTAGCACTTAGAGTACTACTGGGGTATTCTGTCCATATCAATTTTAACAACAAAAAATATATATATACACATCTTGCATTTAGTTATCCTAGATGAAAAAACTAGGCAGGGTGTATATTTTATTGTATATTGATTCAACAAGATATTCACAAGATCTTTACACTAAATTGGTTTTGTGATTGGGGCCACAAATCAGGTAGAGGGGCAAACTGTCAGATTTGGATCCACATTTGGGTTTGGGATGTGCATGTAACAGAATACCCCTGGGGGAATTAATAGCAGCAACAATTCAACCCTGCACCTAAAAGGCATAAACTTATACTGTTTCACCTACAGGAACCTGCTCTGCTAGATCAAAAGCTATGTAAATTTAAATCTCTATATGGGGCAGTCTGCTGCTTGATGGAAATTTTTTCACAATTTTCATCTGAAAATGCCTCTGTTGAAAAAGAAGATGTGGCTGAAGTGTACTGTTCTAACAAAACTTACACTACAAAGGTTTGTAAGTACAGGATGGAATATCTGGTGAGAGAGAGCACATGTATGTGCATACCTCCTCCTGCGCTGAATAATCAATAGTCCTGGTGATTAGATCATTCACCTAGACTGAGAGACTCAGGTTCAAATTCCTGCCCCACATTAGGCAGAGCAGCAACTTCAGTGATAGAGTCAGCCTCTCTATCTCTTATGCTGAGCTGTTCCACTTATGTATAAAATTAAAATTCATTAACCTGAGAGATTGACTCCTTAGCCTGGATGGTATGCAGAGCAGAAGACCCAGTAGAAGATCCAGTTTCATGCCCCTGCTCTTTCTCAACCAAGGTGACTATCTTACCACCTAGCTTTTCTGGGCTGAAGGTCTTACTCTCTTTCTTTCGCCCCCTAAATATTCAAATGAGTTGTTTTCATTCTAATGCAGAATGAAAACAAGGTTTTAAAAGCCAAGGTTTTTCTTCTGTTTCTTTGCAAAGCAAATTTTTTGCTTCTCACCCACTCCCGTCCAGGACTCAGTGATAGACAGAGTGTGAGCATAGGATATATGCAGAAATGCAGGGTCAAGTTGCACCTATGGAAAGGGAGACCAAACTTCAAGTGGCCTTGTTATGATATATGTTATACGTAGAAAGTGTAATATGATTTAAGACCCCTTTATTTATTTTACTTTAACATAAATGCGGGCAGTAACAATGTATTTCATTCAGGTGCATGTTTTAATTCTTTGCCAGGACACAACACATACATTCTGAGTAGTTTTACAGATAGTCACCAAGTGGAAGAGTGTGGTTTCCCACATTTATGGGTGCAGCTCTTGTACATTTCATTTTTTGAGAGGTTCATGGCTGTCAAAGACAACAGCTTATTATGCTCAGCTCAGTTCTCCTGTCTTTATAGTATGATGCAGTAGGGGAACCAGTGCTGGATTAAGATCCATTGTATTTCATGATTAACAATTACTGTCCTTGCCCCACAGAGTTTACAATCCTAATGTAAAATTACTGTCCCTGCCCCACAGTCCAATCCTAATGTAAAACAGGTATGTGGTTTCATCAACCAGGGAATGGAAACCAGGCTCTGTTATGCATACAACCAGAAATGTTAGAGAAAAACCTGAATACTTATTCTGGAAGGTTGCAATGTAATATGACTTTATTTCTTGAAATCCAGAACCGTTACACCCAATGAATCAAAAACAGACAGGGACAAAGCAGGCTGCTCCTTAAAGCAGAAGCCATAACCTACCCACTGTGTTCTAGGCTGCATCTTTACAGACTGGCTCAGCTTTAACAGTGCTCTGCACTCCCCTAGCCTGTAAGCAGAGCTAGTTCACCCCTCACATTTGAAGTGATAGCTTGTAATTTGAACAGTATACAGTATGCTTCAGGTTCCAGGCCTCAGTCCTTTTAAGGCCCTTTTCTGACAGGGCAATAATTTCACAGAGATAGCCTGGAAAGCAAAAGATACACCCTGACCCATTATGCCCCTTTGACCCAGCTTCCCCTTCCATTTACACTCTGTCTAAGCAACCATCTTACCATCTGGGACCTGTTAACCCTTTATAGGCTAAACTTCTCTACTTTGGGTATGTCTATCTCGCCACTGTGAGATTGATTTTTTCCAGATCAGCTGAGCAATCAGTTAAGACACACTCAGTTGATCTGGAAATCGACTTAATAAAACCACCCCCTCAAGTGGCATAGCGCGGTGTCAATGAGAACACATTTCCCATTGGTGCAGCGCAGTGAAGACAGCACGCTAAAGGGGAGTTGGGAAGTCAATGGGAGCTATGCAAGCTATTCTGCAAAGCTTGGGTAACTCTCATTGACTGCCACTGAATTTTGCCAGCAGTGCAGACCAACCTCTTTTCATACTAATTATCTCCCTTTTTTACCAGTTTTTTGTGGATGTTTCCCCATTGGGTCAGTTGACTGACTCCCAAACTTACACCAATGGGAGAGGAGAGTCAGACCCAAGATGTTCCATGTGACTCCCAGATAGATGCACTCTGACTCAGAGGAGGGCACATCCCAAATGGAGTCTCAAAAATCAAGCTGTCACTTGTTCCATTGTCTGTGGAAACTCAGCAGCTTCTCAGTTTTTCTTGTTAATTCAACTAAGTTAATAAGTAATTATTGCAGATCAGAAAGTTCTCCTCCCTCTGAGTGGGATGCATCTCATCAAGCTGCAGAATTTCTAAGAAAAATCAGGGTAAAAAAGCTAATTCTTTTCCCTTTTAACTCATATTGAAGTAAAACATGGTTTTGCACCAGGGGCCTAATTCCACAGTAGTCAGCTGATGAGTACATTGCAGAATGGATGCAAAGTCTTCCAAAACATCTGAGAAATAAAGATGTAAATTTGGCTATTTTTATAGCGTGTAGCAAAGTTTAATTTTGACATTACAGTGCTACAAGATATACTGCTTTCACATTTTAGCCAAACTATTAGTAAGTTCTTTTTTATTTCCTGTTTTTAAGCATTTGTGCCACTTTAAAACAAAATTTACAAACACTTTCAGGTTCTTTAAAAATCAAAAGAGTAGTGAAAACCCCAAACAATTAAAAATCATGAGTCAGACCCCCAAAATCTCACGCAAGTGACTTAAAAATAATGAGTTTTTTTAATTAAATAATATTCTGGTGTTCTTTTTCTTTGTCTTCTGTTTTGTTTTGGTTATTTTTTTGTTTTGTTTTGTTTGAGCTTCTAAGGCACACTCGGGTCATGTTTTCAAGCTTTTCTCTGCAACCATAGGGGCTAGAAATAACTAACTTTTAAAAATGAAAACAAAGTTGTTCACATAATCATTTGACACCAGGAGTTGAGATTTCAGGGAAAACACCAAATATTATGCAACTCAGGATAAAACCATGAAAGCTGGCAACACTGTAAGTGGTAAATACCTTCTGGTACATCCATGGCTCCTCATTACCATAAGAATAAAGTATTCTGCAGTGTTTGATGTATGTATCCTCATAATGCTCCCGTGAGCTAATTACTCCCCGATGATCCCCATTTGAGAGAGACTAAATGAGTTGGCCAAGATCACACATGAAGTCTAGTGAAGCAGAAATTGAATCCTGGCCGCCCAGGAGCCATGCTAGCATTCAAACCACTGAGCCATTCATACATTCTTTTTCTTACATATTTTTTCCTTATAGCATTAAGTCAGATCTCATATAAAGCCTGATTCTGCAAACTGCTGAAATTGAAGCACAAAGATAAAATGAGGCTTTTGAACCACAAAGCAATCACTCAGCCTGCAGCAGAAGAAGAGCAGGAGTGACATGAAGCTAAGCATGTTCTAGGAGGAAGATATGCATGACTTAAAAATTACTGGGTACAGTTATGGGTTTCCAGCTGATGGTCCTGTTAAGTATATGATATGATTCGGTATGGCAGCATTTTCAAACTTTGAGCTGTGTGCCCCGCCCCATTTGGATTACAAATTTTTGGCTGCACCCCCCCAATCCAGGCAAAAATAGACACATGCCAGGGCAGATGGCCCGCTGAGGTGAACGAGGGAATGGAAATGATGTCACCACTGGCCTGAGCCCTGCCCTCCTGAACATTCCTGTGCAGTCCCCTAAGGGGACACACCACCACACTGCTGTATGGAAAGCCTTGTGTGAAAGCAGAGTATGCCTAGGGCAGGTGGAAGATGTCTGGCCATGACTAGGGCAAGTGGAAGATGTCATATAGGGAGGCCACATGAAACCACATGATACGAGCCTCCTCCAGGAACTTACCTTGTTTTACAAAGGGCTCCAAGATCCATGGGTGAAAAGCACTGTATAAAAGACACTAATATTTTTACCTATGGAAAAAAAACTGGTTAAAATAGTTCATTCATCAATGAAGATGCCACAAAAGGTCACACATTTAAACATTTTACATAGCTTTCATTATAAATGTTAACACAGTTATAGGATGGTACATGATATAGGAATGTGCAACCCACTGCTTTATGGATATTTATTTTATTTATTAATTTGAAAGATTCTGTAATTAACTACTGCTTTCAACTCATTGCATACATCCTTGATTTACAAGTGGAATTTTATATTTTACTTCTCTGTTTGCAGAAACATAGAGGACCCCTCCAGGGTCAATATGTTCACATCATGAGAGTGTTTATGCTGTAACTGACTGCCTATAGCAATCTGGTCCCGTTTTCCAAATGGCCAAGAACTCTGCCACTGAGGTGAAAATAACCAATGAAACCTTTTGAAAAGGCCATCTTTATGTGTCAGTGGAAAATGTAAACCTGGTGTTTAGAATATTGGATCATTGTCTGAAACAGCTAAAGCTGTCTTTCTTGCCAAGATGAGGAAACTGGAACACAGCCAGCAATCATGTAGGTATCAAAAGCTTTGGAGTGAAACAAAATTGCTGATGATGGAAAGTAACTGACTATCCAGCCAGACCACCTTAATGATCTAGCCAGGGACAGATCTGGTGGCACTCAATCTGCAAGGAGGCATTATCCCTCTGGGATCTGCCGTGATGACAAATGTAAAGGAAGGGGGGAAAAAATCAGTGCTTGCGCATGCGTGGGATGCAAAAGCAGAAAGATTTTGGTTTTGGTGACAGGAAGACGAAACATTCACAGTGCAATTTGCAAACAGAGCCATTAAAAAGATAATTAGGTAAAAACGGTCTAGAACCTTTGGTTCATTAATTGCTTAATTACCCAGACATAATTTAGAAACAAGCAAATATAAGAGAACGTTTCTCTAGCCCTAAACTGCATAAATCCTGTAGTAATTCACACCTACATATTTTCCTGGTCTAAGTATTAATGCCTCAAATACATTGCAACAGCATATTATTGATGAGCAAAAAAGAGAACACATTTTTTAAAGCAAGTGTTTACTATACATGAGGGCCTGCTCCTATTGAAGGTGATGGAGAATTTTCAATTGTGTTCTGTGGGACTAAGCTTGGGCCATTATGGCATGATCCCTCAGACACTTATGCATGTGTATAAAATTACACTGCAGTCAAAGAGAAGAGCAGTATCTAATTCTGACTGCTTGCTTTTCAGAGTCAATGAGTGCCGGTAACTTCATTTGAAATGAACAGAAGCTGTGAGAGCTCAGCACCTCATGCACTCAGTCTAAAATTGCTGGAGCACTCCATAACCACCCCCCCCCCAACTAGGGGCTACTCTTGAAAAAGTTGCCCTCAGGTACCCGCTATAAAGATTTTCTTTCATTTTAGGGATGTATTATAGGACACAGAACCTTTCGCCTCTACACCATCAGCCAAAAACAGAACAGAGAGGAAAAAGAGATGGGTCATAAAGCAAAACTGAGTCCAAACATTCCTGTAGTTCTGAATCATCACCGATTTGTTCCAAGGGGGTAACATCAGAAGAGGCACTGTAGAGGAAGCGAGAGATATCTACAGTTGCCACATATACCACAGCAGCAACCAACCAACACTAAGGAAGCAACTTATTGTGTAAAGAACTGATGTCTGCTTCATCCCCAGGCTGCCAGTCCAGCACTATAGCATACACCTGCATGGCAAATTCTTGTGCCTTCTCCAAAAGCAGAGATTGTCCATACCACCAGGAGTCACTTATTACCCTTTTACTTTGCATCATCCCCAGACTCTCCCATGGCTGGAACTTCAGCTTGAACAATGGGTAGGATCTGTCTGCTAGCTTGTTTTAAACTTGATTGATGCACCCTGATCTAAATTGCCAACGTTATTTACGGCCAAGAAATCCAAATACCAGCGGAATCATATGGGTTCTTTCAGGAAAGAGGGGTATGAATATCAATGGAGAACCCTGAGGTAGTATACCCAGATATAACTTACAAAGGACAATAAAATAAAGATATCCCCAGAAAGAATAAACGTATGGAATAAGGCTATGCAAGGACAAGTATAAAGAAATTAAAAAACAAAAAAAGGATACAAATAACTGAAATCAGGGATCAATCAGTGTTCTAGCCCTAAAAAACAAGGTGATCAGATCAGGATTCTAAAAACCTAAAAGAAGAGAAACACGAAGGAAACAATTTCGGGAAGGAACTAAGCAAAATAAGAGGAAGAGAAGACCAGGCTACCAGATGTAAAATGTGGCCTGGAATAGAGATCCCTACAACTGCACATTAAGAGTGCTCTCAATAAAGTAATAGCGCCTGCCTCTTATGCCAATGAAAATAGAATGTAAGGACAAGATCAATGAATGCCAAGAAATATAAACAATTTGACTTCCAGAGCCTCCAGCAAAGCTCAAACCCAGAGTTCTCAGCTGATAGAGTAATGGAAATACTAAAACAAAAACTACCATTTCCAAGAAGAAGAAAGAGAAAAATGTTCAGTCAACCACCCCACTAAACCTGATGCAAATAAACTATCAGGGCAAAGCTTTAGAAATCTCTTCAGGACAGGGAATAAACATGAAGTAGCACACACACACACACACACACACACACACAAAAGAAAATCAAAAGGAATTGTTATCAACAAAAACAAACAATCTCTACCATATTAACCAAAGCAGATAAAACACTGCCAGTAATACGAAAATACAATGCTACCACACCTACTCCAAACTCAATTAAAGTTTATATCATTGGCTATGTCTACACTGGCAAGTTAGTTCGAATTAAGGAGGCTTAATTTGAACTAACTAAAGCCATGGCTACACTAGGCTTTAGTTAGTTCGAATTAAGGGCTTCCTTAATTCAAACTAATAAGTTTGAATGTTAATGTTAATTTGAACTAATTTCTTAGTTCGAATTAACCGGCCATTGAAATGCATGGGGATCGCTAATTCGAACTAACTTAGTTCGAACTAACTTTTCCAGTGTGGCCATGCTAGTTTGAATTAAGCTAATTTGAACTAACTAAAATTAGTTCAAATTACTTAGTTCGAACTAAGTAATTCGAACTAATTTTAGCAAGTGTAGACATAGCCATTCACTTTAACATCATACCCACTCAGATCTTCACCACTGCACAGCAATGTACACCTGAACAGAGACAGTAATATTGGTCGAAAAAAATCAAAGTCGTGTGTCTAGACCAAGATCCAATATATAATTATAATTAATAATAACAATTCATCCATACATCGCAAAGTACTTTACAACAGAGATGAGCATCATTGCTTAATTATTTGCTCCATTATCTTTCTGGGTACTGAAGATAAGCTGACTGGTCTGTGTTGTCCTTATTTTCCTTTTTGTAAATGGGTACCGTATTTGCCCCTTTCCAGTCTTCTGGAACCTCTCCAGTCTTCCATAACTTTTTGAAGAAAATTACTAATTGCCCAGATATCTCCTCAGTCAGCTCCTTTAGTATTCTAGAACTTATTTAATCAGGCCCTGGAGACTTAAAGACATCTAACTTGTTTTTTTCCCTATCTTAATCTTATATACTGCTTCATTTTCACTGGTATGTGAAAAAAAATCATTTAGCACTTCTGCCATTTCCTTGGTCTTCCTCTTGCTTTTAATATATTTGTAGACTATTTCCTTGTTCCTCTTTCTCTCTAACTAGTTTAATCTAATTTTTGCCTTTGGCTTTCTAATTTTATTCCTACATGCTTGTATTATTTGTTCATATTCATCCTTTGTAATTTGACCTAGTTTCCACTTTTTGTAGGATTCTTTTTTTGAGTTTAAGATCAGTGAAGATCTCCTTCAGGGTGGTCTCTTGGCGGACTTCCTATTTTTCCAACATAGTGGGATAGTTTGTTCTTTTGCCTGTAATAATGCTTTTGAAAAACTGCCAACTCTCTTGAATGGTTTTTCCCCTTAGACTTGCTTTCCATGAGATCTTACCTACCAAATACCTGCGTTTGCTGAAGTCTGCCTGCTTGAAATCCATTATTGTTATTGTGCTGTTTTCCTCTCTTACCATTCCTTAGAATCATGAACTCTATTATTTCAGGATCACTTTCACCCAAGCTGCCTTCCACTTTAGAATTCTCAACCAGTTCCTCCCAATGTGTCAGAAATGAAGTCTAGAACATCCTCTCCCTTATGGCTTTCTCCACCTTCTGAAGTACATTCCAAGAACTTATTGGATAATCTGTGCCCTATTGTGTTATTTTCCCAAGAGATGTCTGGGTAGTTGAAATTCCCCATTACCACCAAGTCCTGTGTTTTGGTGGATTTTTGTTTGTTGTTTAAAAAAAGCCTCATCCATCTCTTCCTGGTTAGGTGACCTGTAGTAGATCCCTACTACAACATCACCATTGTTTTTTACCTTTTATCCTTACCCAGAGACTTTCAAACAAGTTTGTCTCCTACTTCCATCTCTACCTCAGTTTAGCACATACATTTTTAATATATAAGGCAACAACTCCTTCCTTTTTTCCCTGCCTGTCCTTCCTGAGCAAGATGTACCCTTCTATACCAATATTCCATTCATGTGTATTATTCCATCCTATCTCTGATGTCAGCTATGTCATAGGTGTGTTTATTAATGAGCATTTCAAATTTTTCCTGCTTATTCCCCATAGCTCTCACATTAGTATAAGCCATCTAAGATATACTGATTGGATTTCCCCCATATGTTCTCTTTTGTCTCTCCCTTATCCATGCTATAACATGGATAACCTGCCCCTGCTTCCCCCCCAGGTTCTAACCCTTTTTCCAGGTCTCCATATATTTGATCTATCTGTTGGCCTTTGTCACCTGTCTCCACTGAACCTGTTTTAAAGCCTTCTTCCCTAGGTTAGCCACTCTGTATCCAAATATGCACTACCCCTTCCTCAATAGGTGAACCCCACATCGACTCAGCAGTCTTTCTTCCAGGACCTTCCTGTGATCAAGGAAGCTGAAACCCCCGTGACAACACCATTGTTGCAGCCAGGCATTCACCTCTAGGATGCCTCTTTGCCTGGGTCCCTACCCTTGACCAGGAGGGTCAAAGTAAGTCAGTGGCAGAGCCAGAAGACAGCCCAGATCTTGTCCACTGAATTCCTCTCAAAATGAGGCTTTTGAGCCAAGAGCTGAGCAACATAGAAATCAACTACATATATACTATATAACTAACATTGAAGAACGTAAGTCCAGAGCATGACTCTGACCACACCATGAAAAACAAAGTCTTTCTAATAGAGACACACAAATCAAACGTAGATAGACTGATACACAGATACAGTTATAGATGAGGGGAAAATACGCTACTGAACATAGGAAGGGGTCCTCTCTTCTGCAATGATCATGGTTCCTTAGACTATGAACCAAACAGTAACAATGCAATAGCTTCCTATCATATTCTTAAAATGGAATTTTGTTTGTTTTTAAGAAGAACATTTTTCCTCTAGCTGAGATTGGCATGTGAGATATGGAAACCAGTTAACAGAAGGTATTCAACATTTTAGATTTCACAGTTTTCATTTGTGAAAAATCATTATCTGAATTGATATTGACTCTTTGAATGGGGGGGAACCCATCCTGAAAATGTGTCCTCTTAAATTTTCATTGTGTCTGTGATACTGTCAGGCCAGATATCAGCTCTTGCCAAGACAGCAGACATTAGCTAAGAACTGACTAACTCATAGCAGACCAGACCAGTTCACCTGTATGTTAGTTTTGCTCAAAATAAGTATTAGTGCATAGGCTCTATGAAATGCTTGTAAATTGCTGTCTGCATTAATCTCACTTGTAATATCTGTATTCCATGCTATAGGAAAATATGTAAGTTTTACTTTATAATTTTTGAAAATGTTTGATCTGAACTTGTGAACCCAGGCTTGGGAATTGTTCCCCTTAACCACCCAGGAGCACTATCAAAAGGTAAGTGGGCCTTTATCAGACAAAATCTTTAATTGCCCCTTCTACTCATGTAGTAGTATGCACATAACACCTTGTCCCATTTCTTTGAATGGTGGAAGAGGGAAATAAATATAGTTGATACGAAGATTTTTCATCTCTTTGCTATTTGAGATCTTACGGGGACTGAGAAACCAAACTGAAGCCACAGATCCTTGGGGTTACCTCTTGGGTCCATCCTGAAAGACACTTAGAATTCACAGATCCCTATGACTCTGTTGCTCTTAGGATTTAGATAATGTGTATATGTTTAACCTTTAAATAACTCATTTCTTTTTCATAGTCAATAAACCTTTAAATAGTTCATTACAGGATTGTCTACAGGTGTTGTCTTTGGTTTAAGATCTAAGGTATCAGTTGATTTAGGGTAAGTGATTAGTCTCTTCGAACTGGAAGGAACCTGAATGTGATGGGATTTCTGGGGTAAGTTACCATTTATCACTAAGTCCAGTTTGCCTGGGTAGCAAGCTAGAAAGTGCCACAGGACTCCTTGTTTGTTAAGATAGACTAAAGATTCTAAGGGCACAGTCTGTGACAGCCTGATATAGTGATCAAGGAGTTCAGATTTTTTTTCTGGCTTGGTGAAATCTAATTATAGAAAGCACTAGCAGTTTGGAGTATCTGCACTCTTTTTGACAGCCTGCCCATAGTCATGAACCACTCCACATAGCACAATGGCATCTGTAGCTTCATTTACAGTAACTGCATCATGTTACATAGAATATGACTATAAGGGAGCTAAAAAAAATGAAAGTACAACTAATTTTAAATTAACCATCTTGCAGGAGCATCATTAACCCTGACCCAAGAAAGCTTTGTGTTTTTTAAAAGGCTATTAAAGACCTGTTGATGTAAAATATTGCTCAGCAGAAGAGCTGTCAGCGTTAAATATTATTCTACAGTCTGATTACTCATTGCAAAGCCAATAGATTGCCATAGAATCTTACCCACTGGTTCTGTATGTATTTGAACTGAATAGTAGTCAATATCCAGTGTTGCTCTGTGGTTAAATTCCTAGTCCATCAGCAAGGACATCACTGGGCAAATGGCTGCTGAACTTCTTGACCAAGTTCTGCTCATATTTATGCTGAATGTATGACAACATGAAAGAAGAATATGGCCTGTGCTTCCATGCATTATTCAGAGTCAGGAAATTCCTAAGGCTCAATTCCATGCTTGGTTCATGGATGCAATTCCCACTACAGTCAATAGGAATTGAACCCATGTAACCAGCAAAAGACATGGGGCTGTACAGTGTGCAGGGAGCTATACTCACACTGTGTAGTACCTCACTGAATAAGCAGTCCCGTTGATTTGAATTCCACTACTCATGGGGCAAGATACTTTTCAACATGAGAAGTAAGGGCATCACAATCTGGTCCACAGTAAGCGCACTACCGTGGTCCTAACCTAGCTGTAGCAAGCAACTTGTTTCTAATATCCAGAACAGAACAACATTAACAGACAGGTAAAGTTACTGCACACCAAATCCTCCAGAGGAAGGAAGAAAGGATTGCATTTCATTGTATTCTTGTCAAACCAAATAACCAATCCTTAATCTTTTCATCAAGAGCATATCATGCAAACAAGGCCCAATTCTTTTCCCCAGTGTAGATCCAGAGATATCTATAGTTTTATTCCAGATTTACAACATTGACTAGCCTCTAGTACTCAGAGACAGAATGAGTTTTGGAAAGTCTAAGAGTTTTCACAAATGTATAGTAGGAGACTTACAGTTGTGACTGCATTGCCAAGTCATTAAACAGGGCATCTGAAGGTATATCACTTGCCAAAGTAAACCACTTTCCTTTGCACAAAGCCAGAGAGAATTAAGCTCCAACTGGCCAGATCCCAGTTATCCAAGCATCTGAAATTTGGGTCTGAAGCAACAGCAAAATAAGCTCATTTATTTTCAGTCACTTCCCTTCATCAAATAACTGTAGCCCTGGTTTCCATGGAATCAACTATTTTTTTCCTGAGTATGATATAAAATGCATGCTTTAATTACCTTGTCAGTCAGTGCAGAAAGTGTATGTTTAATATGATACCATTGGGGCAACATAAGGGCACCTGCAAATGGACCAGATGTTGCTGGGTCATGATGATTGCTGTGCAACATATTTGTATATGGTTCTCGTTTATCCAGCAGCAGTTGGAAAGAACAGCTGGTACTGGGAATTCATCAGCCATACTTCATCAACACACTTTCTAACAGAATGTTAGAGGAGCGACTGTGAATGCTGATAGGTTTTCATTGGAATTAAGGAAACTATAATAGATATCCAGAGTAGCAGGAAAGAGAGATTAATTAAGACCAATTAACACAATAAATGGACTACCCTTCCTGGTATCTTGAAAGAAGGAAGTGGGAAAGATTCTTTGAGCTGAGAGGTAATTATTGTAAACCAGTACCACGAAAAATAACCTCCGTTAATCCTCTAACTGACCTAAAAGAAATAAAACAAAAACCACAGTGATCTAACTGCATTCAAAGCTTTACAAACAGCAATAGAGAAATGTCTATATTAAAGCAGGCCTCAGGTACTGCTGTCACTCTGGTATTAAAGGCATAAATGCTCCATCATGTTTTTAGATGGCAATTACTTCCTAGAGAAACAAAATGTTTTACTATATAAAGTGAAGTTTCACTTTACTGCACACATATGAATGAACAGTGTATGTGTATATATACAGTAATATACACTGAAAAAGTTCAGACATTCAAATCCACCCAAATTAAAGTTTACATAAACAGTTTTAACCGTGCCACCTTGGAGAGATACATTTTTAGAATTTTCAAATATATGATCACATAGTGCTTCACAGGCAGAAACAGCCAAAGCAGGGAATGTTGCAGTGGAGGAGTGATTGTGGAATAGGTCCCACTCAGAGCCACCCCTCTCCTCAATACTCGCCTCAGACTCAGGACCCCTTTACTCTAAAAGCACAGGAACCCAGGTGGTCCCTCCTACTCACGTATTGCAAAGGGCAAAAAACTGCCGAGAAGAGTTGCAAGAGACCCCAGCTGGCAGAAGCAGACACCGCAGGGACATTGGGACATTAGAGCACTTGCCACAGTCGTGACTGGTCTTGCTCTGCCCTGTTCTGGGTGGCTGTTTGCTTCCACCCAGTCCCTACCAGTCTCACTCTATACCTACCTCATCCCCATCCTTTTCTTTTCATTTAGCTGATCCTTTGGGGGCAAGACAACAATCTTCACGTGATGCTAGTTACATGCGATTGATTAACACAGCACACATCCTCAAAAGGCTGCCAGAGATTGATGTGTCAATTATGTGATACGATTAGCAGTATGAAATTTGTCGGAACGTGGCTAACCACCTCTCTTGCCATATGAAAGAAAAAGAAGCTGATTCCTTCCTACCTGAGCACCCTCCTACCAAAATACCAGGAAATTAACATATTATTTGCCACAATCCCTTTGTTTCCTTTGCTTGTGTAGTGGAACCATTCTCCCATCTCCTGTCTGTCTTGCCAACTTAGAGTGTAAATTCTTTGGAGACCAGGATCATCTGCTACTTTGTGTTGGTTTAGGGCATGGCACAATGGCTCTTCATTCTTGGATGGCTCTTAGGTACTACCATAATAAACATGGCTGATTAAATCATTAATTTTCCCATGTATTCCAACAATTTCTAAAATGTATTAGGTTTCTTTATTGCCCCGATTCCTGTACTACTGGACTCATATTAGCTGTTTTTTCCATGCAAGAAATACACCCCACCCTGAAATAGTAAAGATTAAAAGACTTTCCCCTATAAAATAAATGGTACAATCTCCTCTTGTATGTAAATATGGGGTATTAGTTTCATCCCAGGGAGGAAGGGAGTCATGACTCATAAGAGAGACTAGTGCCATTCCTAGCAATCAGCGAAGAGCTCCCTCTCACTCCCCTCTTCCTGCCCAGCACTAATCTGACCAAGGTGCTTGCTTGCTTCCTTCTGCCTGCAAGGCACTCGGTCCTCTCTCCTTGAGCTCCAGGGAGTAACTCACCCTCCTCTGCTCTGCAGCTCCTCTTATATGGGCCCACTAGGCCCTGATTGGCTGGTCCTTGCAGCCACTCTACTATTGGCTGCTTCTCATGCAGCCTCCCTGGGGCTCTGTTAACCTCTTGCGGGACAATGTGAGGCTAATGCCCCATCACACAGACACTTTAGTTTTAATTCACAAAAATATTATCAATCATCCTGTCCATCAGAGCCAAGCTTACAGCGCAGTGTCCCAGCTGACTGAGACTAAGTCTTTTCAATCTGAATGACACTCCCACATCCATATTAGCTGAAGATTCCTAATTTGGCCTTTGTTTGCCCTCACAAGCTGCAGCTCTGCCCTGGCCACTCTCCTCCCCCTGGGGAGGCATGGCCCGGCTGGGGGTAAGTGGGGAGTGCTGCTCTGCCCTCCAGCAGAGCGGAGGGAGGGCGGCTGAGGGAGGGCGGCTGCGCTCCGCTCCCCTCCCCACCACGCCCCACGAGCACTGGGGTCTGTGGCACTTCCACTCGGCCGCCAATGTGCTCATGCGGTGGGAGGGTGGGGGCAGCCCCAGCGACCCGAAACTGGGCAGCCAGGGCCAGCCAGGAGCCAGCCCTGATGCCGGGGCCGGCTGGGCGCCCCACTGCAGCCTGGCATCCCCAGAGCCGCATGGCTGTAGTTGGGTTGCTGACCCCCGTTGGAGGGGATTGCCAGGAAGCCACAAGGGAGCAGTCCGGGAGCTGCATGTGGCTCTCGGAGCTGCTGTTGCCAACCCCCGGCCTAGCTCCATCCTCTTTGTAACCACCTTCAGCTAGCTAAAGGCCGCTATCAAATCCTCTCTCACTCTTCCCTTCTGCAGACTAAACAAGCCTCATTCCCTCGACCTCTCCACATAATTCATGTGCTTCACCCCCCAATCATTTTCATTGCCCTCTGCTGGACTCTCTACAATTTGTCCACAGGCTTCTATCGTGGGGGCCCATCACTGGACACAATACTCCAGATGTGGCTTCACCAGTGCCAAAGAGAGGAAAATAAGCACTTCCTTCAATCTACTGGCAATGCTCCGACTCATGCAGCCCAATATGCCATTAGCCTTTTTGCAATAAGGGTACACTGTTGACTCATATCCAGCTTCCTGTACACTGTAGCCCATAGGTCCTCTTCAGCAAAACTGCCTAGCCAGTCAATCCCCAGTCTGTAGCAGTGCATGGGTTTCTTCCATCCTAAGTGCAGGATTCTGCATTTGTCCTTGTTGAAACTCTTTTGGCCCAATCCTCTAATTTGTCTAGGTCACTCTATATCCTATCCCTGTCCTCCAGTGTGTCTACTACTCCCCCCAGAATCATGTGCAAACTCACTCAGGATGCAATCCACCCTGTTCTTCAGACCATTAATGAAGATGTTGAACAAAAACAACAAATCATATACAACACCCTAACTCAACACATTTTATATAGCCTGACAATGAGATGGATTCTTCCATGCACTAAAGGTGCTTTGTGCTGCAAAAATGGGGATGGAGAAAGTCAAAGGAGCATTCTTCCTGTGCAGTTCTGACACATTCCACACTAGCTACCTCCCCAGTGGCATAAGGGAATGGAGGGGTGTGTGATGGAACTATGTGGAGCAGAGCCCTTCTATGCCTAATCCTTCACTAGCATATGGTCCATGATTTGTGTTGGTCCTAAGAAGCTGCAAGGTCAGGCACCACAACGGTTCCCTCTGACCATCTCTGCTAGGAAGTCATGGAGAATCAATTGTGCAGTATTTTAGTAAGCCAGGAAAAACATACTACACCCACATCTTCCAAGATCAAGGCTTAGTCTTTTCATCACCTTGGGACTTAACCACTCTCATGGACATGCTCAGAAATAGTTTTTTTTTTACAATCAGATTGGGTATTCCCAGACATTTGGGGAGGGAGCTTTATCTGGCCATTAGAACGTGGGACTGGGTTTCAGTTCCAGTTCTGTCACTAACTAGTGGTGTGCCCTAGTTTAACCTCTCTGTGCCTCACTTTCCCTGTACATTAATAGGCGCTGGAGATGAGCAGTTAACCAGAACATCATTCACAAGAGCAAGTCTGATCTACATCCAAATTGTGTATTGGTATAAATATGTTAGTTACAGGTGTGATTTTTTTTTTAACCGAATGGTCATACCAACAGTAGGATGGAAGAAATTATATGGATATAAAATGTATTTTTATTGGTATAACTGCTTCTCCTTTCCATACAAAAATAACTTATACTGGTATAAAGGTGCTGTATACTGCATCCACACAGGACGGAGGAGAGGACTGTACTGCTTAACTATACCAGCATAATTAAGCAATGAAACTTTTACTTAGGCCTTAAATTTTCCTTTCATCTATGTTATCTCTCTGCTAATCTTCTCTGCCTAGATTGATATATCAGATTGTAAAAATATAACCCAACTGTGTCTTTGACAGATTAACATATGCTTTCCAACTACTTAAGCAATCATCTTTCAATTTCCATTATACTAATCATCTCTCATTCACTATCAAGATGTTGACTCCTGCCTCTGATTGGCCAATGACTCCAGACTCCATTGTCCTTTTGTTAAATTTTCAAAGGAGCACCTTTGTGCTTTCTCTCATGCTGCCCTCATGCCTGGGAGAAGCTACTAATAAACATCTGCAAGGTTACCTCATTATCTTACATAAAACTGTCCTTGGTCATGATTCTTTCAGAAAGCTTGATTAGGGTTAGACCGCAGGTATGCTGAGATTAACCTGTTATGTTGACCAATATTGTCTCGTTGCTTCCTTGTACTCTCCCAACTGTTTGTTTAAACCAGCGGTTGTCTCATTTTGTACTTGGATACACAAGATCTTTGGGACAGGAACCATCATTTGTTCTGTTTGAACAGTGCCTAGCACAAAGGGGCCGACTAGTGTTCCTTGGTACTCTGCATATACAAATAATGAATTTGTAATTACTGATCTAAATCCCAAACTGCCAGATTTCACTTTAATTAGAATTTGTTATAGGAAATGTTAATCTACTCTAGAATTTATACTTACCTGCTTCACAGTAGTGTTCTATATCTTCCCTAATTAGTTTTTAGAAGTGACTCAAGACCCTTGGATGACTACTGCAAATTATAATTAGTTTCTGATTCCATCAATTTAAGCCCAACTTCCTCTTTGTAGCAAGGCAGAGGAATAGTTCCATTAGAGAAGATACTGAGAGGCAACCCAGGAAACAGGCATATTTGCAGCCCTTTGCTGCCAGAAATGAGGATTATAACTTCAGGTATAGTGGAGGAACATAACCCATAAAAGCATGACACGTCTCTTCAATTCTGAAGCCAGCTAAGTCAGCCTATATGGACAATTTTTTTAACGGAGTAGTGAATTCAGAACTGATACATAATATTCTAAGAACAATTTCCAACCGAAGGGGAAATGCAAGCCATTCTTTGCTTTTAAAAAATACCAATTTAGACAGTCATTGATTGATTTTCCACGGTAGGTATCTTGCATGATGATATAATACATTGTTGGATGATCAATGTGTTAGTGCTTGATGAATAAGTGATTAGAAAAGCATATTCCTCGGTGCCTGACTAACGTGGAAAGATGACAGCATCTGTTGTGCAGATAACCAGGAAGAAATGCAACCTGCAATAGTATTGCCATCATCAGCTCAAGGACCCTAAGAATATAAATCTTTGTATCATACAAGGGACAGGCTGATAAGAACAACTATTGACTAGAGTGTAAATATTGCACCCTAAAAATGGAGTACTCCCCTGGAAATAGGGCTAACTATTAGACGGGGTCAAATTATTCACTGGAAATAAATTACCCAACAAAATTAGCCATTCTTCTGTTTGCAAATTACATAAGTTGATCCTGATTTCAGGATTTAAAACAAGGTGACATTGTAACTGCAATATGGGTTATTTTCTGTATTTTTTGGAAGGATGTAGGTATCATTATATTGCAATATTCTTTTGCAGAGAAAAAGTGACAGTAAGATGGTAAGCCATATTTGCAGAAAAGCTCATAAAGTATCTGATTAATTGGGTCCTAAGCACATACCCAATTTTAAGCATGAGTAGCTCCACTGAGCCCACTTGTGCTTAAATTTAGGCACATGCTTAAGCACATTCTGGAATTAGAGTCCTAAAAAACCAACTTCAGAACAGTTAATCTATTTTCCTTTTTTTCCCAAAATACCCAAGGATTTTATTATTAGGTGCCATGTAGTGTATCCAGTGAAGAATGTTTTGCTAGAACTGAAAAGAGTAAAGAAAGAGAACATGCTTTTGTGAGCAATGCAAATTGTTCGAATGATCTGTCTGACTAAAAGAAAAGTTTTGATTAGAAAGCTTAGTACATGTTTAGCTAACACATTCTGAAACTCTGGAATAGATAAGCTGTATTTTAGGTTGAGTTTAAGCCAACCTTCAATATGAAAGGGGGGACAGAGAGGTTATGACATTCCCAAGGCCATCTAGTGAGTCACTGACAGGGCCAGAAATTGTACCCAAGGTCCCAATATAGAGCTATATGGGGCATAAGAGAACATTCAACAAAAAGGACACAACAGATTACATCTGATCCACTTACCAAAACAAACAAACAAACAAACAAAAAAGATAAATCGCACCAAAAATGTACATAACCCTGATCTTTGCTATAATTACAGAATATGATCTAAGTAATAAAGGATGATGCTTTTGCAGCATGTAGGTGAATGTTGCTAAATGTGGAACAAATTCCTTTACCCAAGCCACACCTCTAGCTGTTATAGGATGTGACATTCCCCTCTGAAATTTGGATTGGTATATTGCTGTGTCACCCCAGTGCCTCCTGTTTTGGAACACTTAGGAGGGATAATCAGGTTCTAGGAGTTCCTAATTCCTAGTCTCCTGAACTAACCACTTGATTAATAAGTGAATATTGTCAGTAGAGTTCACCATGTCCTGTGTAGATAGCCATTGATATAAAAAGAGCTCTCCTCATTTAAAATTGGGAGCCAAACTTGATCATTACTGATTGAAACCATGTTCATTCACTGACTTTAATAATAATAGAGAGACAGATACTCAAATGTACCTCGCTTAATTTTAACCAGAGAAAAAGCTAAGAGAGACTACTGTAGTTAATAGAGATGGAAGGAGTACAGTAAGCAATAAGTTAAGGATTTTTAAAAACCCAGCTATCTGGTATAGAGCAGGACTAAGGAAAATCCATATCTAATGATAGTTAATAAGATTTTTATTACAGAGAAAGAAACACCACATAGTGAGTGAGACAGTGTTTCAACAAGCACCATATATCTCAGATAATCGCTCGACCCTTTCATTTTGAGAAGAGGTTGTGTTGGACAATTGAATGAAGGCTATAAAAATCCACTGCGACTTTCTTAAGGGGAGATGGGGAAGAAAAGAGGAGAGAGAAGAAATCCAGAAATCAAACAAATTCCAAGTCTGATCATCTTTAGGAAACACTGCAAAACCTTCTAAAAACACCTTTCCACCATAAAAGGGACTCACAACCCTAACACCATCTCCTGCTTCCCTAAACCCCTTCCAGCCAACACTGTTCCCCCTCCAAAATAGAGAAAATTAATTAAAAAAATGTAAATAACCTCTGCCATCAGAGTTTGGACCCCAAACAGGAAGCCATTCCAGTAATTCCATGAAGATTATTGATTTTACCTGGAATGTCCCCAAAAAGCCACAGTGAATGGGAAGCATTATATAACCTAATATAGAAGTTTTCCAACATTTGAAAGTGGCAAATAGTTTCAGCTGAATAATAGTGACCAAAGAAAGTTCCTAAATGTCAATTTACGACATTTTTTTTAGACAATGTTGCTCTGATTCAACATGCAAAACATTTTCTTCAGCCCAAACAAATTCTTTTTTTTTTTTTTTTCATTTTGGTGAAAAAAATTGAAAAAATTCAGCTGCAGTCAAAACCTAAATAATTTTTTCCCTTTTTTTTGATTTTTCATTTCTTCCACCAACCCTGAAAAAACAATTTTTCACTCACCGCTAGTTCCAGTGCTTAAATTATCCTCACATCAGAGACATTGTCTGTTATTTCAAAGTTGAATTTATCCAGTTTCATCTTCCAGCCATTGGATTTTGTTATGCATTTATGAGCAAGTCCCCTATTATCAGATGACTTGTTGATGTGTAAGTACAGATCAAGTCACCTCTCAATCTTCTCTTTGATCATCTGGACAAGTTGAGCTCCTTAAGCATCATGTCCTAAGGTTTGCTTTCCAGTCTCTTTGTTTCAGTTAGAGGGAGCTTCAATAATTATTCAGACATTGGAATTTAATCTCTTGACTTCATGGTTTTGAGTGACTCTCTAGACACACAGTAATAAAGAAACACAGGAGTCATTTATAACTTACAGCTTAAAAAAGGATGCCAAATCCAATCCTGTTGTCAACAAAGTTAATAACAAAATTCATTTACTTTAATAGTGGCATGATCAGTCCCCCTTGGTATAGCTTATAAAAAAATCAAACAAGTTCTTACATATGTTGCCATTTACCTTAAAAATTAATTCATTTTAATGTTCTAATTTACTTCATTCCAATTATGAAACTATTTATTTTACATTTCATTCAGCAGTCACACTGAAAATTAAATTGATTGGTTTTTCATTTGTCGGTTTCCCTTTCTGGTTTTCATGCACTAGCCCAGTGCTGCAAGGCGTGGGTTATAAACTCTGCATGGGGAATGTTTCAGTTTAATTAAATCATTGGCTTCACTTAAACTTAAAAAAAATGCCATGGAAATAGTTCTATTCATATTAAGTTTCGTAAATACCAAAATCTGTGCCTATCCTGCAGTATCCGACCACATCCTTTCGAGAACTCTTCATACCATCTGGCTGTGGCCTTTGGATGCTACCACACTATATAATGTTAAAAATATAGGCTTAGTCCTGCTGCCATTACATACAGAGAGCATTTTGACTTGCATTGTCACTGACCTGCATTGATTGGAAAGTAGGATCCAGATCTACAATCAACATTCAAACCTGGATTCCAAAAGGTAGGCCTCTAAATCTGTCTTTACGCACCTGGAATAACTTGCCTAGCATTGACAACATGTAAGCTACTAGAGTTTCCATCATCTAACTTTTTTGCACCGCGTTTGTACTTTAAAACATGTGAAGGGCTTTCCCAGATATCTCCATTTTGGAAACTGCCTTGAAAAAATTCCAGCACTACAAGCATCGGAAAACATGCCAGCCATTAAAAGCACTTAACCAGCAGTGGAAGAGAGAGACACCGCAAGCAGCAGCCAGTTGCAAAATGGCCCTGCCAGAGCAGCAGCACCTGTCTCTCTCTCTGCCAAACTCAAGGGACTAGCCTCAGAAAAGCATGCTGGGAAAAGCTCCACCAAGAAAGCAACTTGACACAAAGAAGGGTCCATTCAACAAACAAGGGGGTCTTGAAGAATGGGATGTTCAGTATTGTCAGTACTCCCCGGAAGGTGAGGCTATGCTGCCTTTGGGACAAGGAAAAAGAGCAGAGGCAGCTTTTGGGGTAGGCGAAGCAGGTGCACGCCTACGGCCCCAAGCTGTAAGGGGCCCCCTTGCCTGTCCCAAAGCCATGTCTGCCTCGGTTGGCAGCAGGCGGAGGAGCTGGCCCCTGTGTCCGGGGTTGGTGGGGGGGGGAGCTGGTGCTGGCAGTGAGCTGGGACTGTGGGGAGCGGCAGGGCTGGGAACAGTGGCGGGGAGCTGGGGCTGGCGACAGGGGACCCCCGTGGGCCTATATGGGGCCCCACAGGCCTATAAGGGGCCCTATAATGTGCCTTCGCCTAGGGCCCCCAATAGCCAAAGGTTGCCTCTGAAAAAGAGTAGCATACCACCTCAGTACTTAGTCATTTCCTGGAACGGGGCCAGGACGGGACCCTTTCTAGTGACTCTTCCTGTATTTTACAGATGGATAAACACATAAGGCACAATACAGCAGTATTGTAAACATTGGCTTAAGTTTCACAGGAGGTGAAAAGGGGATTGAAAACAGGTGCAAGCAGCAAAATGTGACCTGATTTGACGGTGGGTGGTGGGCAGTGAATTCTGCAGCTGCATGTCTAGACTCTGGGTCTGCCCTCAGTGAGGACAATGCCTAGGACTAGGGCTGGTGAAGGTAGGGGCACATTAAAAGAACTTCTTGTTGCTGGATAAGAATCAGAGGCAAAAGGAAACTGCCCAACAAACTCTGGGGTGGGCGTTTTGTTCATGGTTTTAAGCATGTGAACCTTGCCTGCAGCATTTTCCCAAGTTAATGCTGGGTTACTTTCCCCCTTTTTATTAAAAGTCTCTCTTCTACACTCAGTCTCTGTGCTTGCAAGAGGGGAAATATTACCTCTAGAGGCACCCCCATGGAGTGGTGGGTAATTGTTCAGGTAACTGGGGTTGGGGCTGGAGCCAGTTTTGTATTGTACTGTTGAAAGGAATCTTTAGATATTGAACCCGGCTCCTGTTGCTGCCTCTCACTGGCAGAAGGGTTACATTGGTACTGATTGTAAATGTATATAAGAGCTCCTTGGCAGGTCATAAGTGGGGAAAACTCAGTTCATTGTATGGGATTTAGTAAGAAAACTTCATGGGAAGCAATCAATTCACCTAAAGCCATCTAGTATGCGAGTTAGATCTTTCTCACCTTAGCTTTCTTTGAAGATAGTAGGTCTTGATCTCCATTAAAATCAACAGAGTTACACCTGTGTAACTGTGTGGAGAACCAGGCCTGTTTGATTGTTATTTTCAGCTGAAACATATCTCAAATTGTTTTACAAACACTAATTCACTCCTAAAGTCCTTCTGAGATAACTAGATACCATAACGATACGACAGAAGCATTACCAAAATAAGCCATGTGACCATCAGGTTCCCGTAGCAATTCAGTATCGGAGTTGGACTGACCCAGGGCCAAGATTTAGCATGATTCTGGATGTTCAACTTGAGACAATGCAAAAGAACCTGATTTTTCAGAAGGAATATATTCAGCACTATGTAAAAAAATCAAGCCCTTTTCCAATGTCTCTAATTGTGCACCAAATCACTAGTTACTTTTTATGTTCTTGACCAGTAACTCAATGTTCCTGCCATAACCAGTTGAAAATTGTCCCCCCAGTTGCTAAAGTGACAACAGAGAATTATTTATGTAATTTGTAGCAGCATATAATACAGAAAATCAGTTAGTGCTAGTTTAAAACCAGAGTAATTTTTAATAGTGTTAGCATGAACATGTTACTCACCTGGAAAATAAACTGAAATCTTCTCTAACAGAAACATCCTAACCTCATATTATTAAAAAACATACAATGTGTATTAATATAATATAAGGAAATTCCATCTAACATCTGGTAAAAATAATCATGTGACTCTGTTTCAGTGTCCGATGTTCCCACAGCCCAGCAGTCTCCCACCTCACCATGTACAATGGTCCCACCCTGCAATGTTTAGTCACGTTTAATCCCAAGGAAGCACACAGGGCTGCTCATATGAAAAGCAGTAAAGGTGGCAGAATAAGACCCCAAACAGCAGACTTGAACAAAATTCAGACAGCCCTCCAGGAGCTCTTCCTCTATTAGAAGAAATTTTCTGCCTGAGCACTCCTGCTAACAGCTGTAGATCACCCCCCACCAACATATCCTATCTCCTTTTCGGATTCTATAATATCTTAGCAGCCAGGCAAACTATGAGCTACAAAAAATATCACAAGAATATTTTTTTTCAGAAGTTTAACTAATAATGTACAATGGCAAATGTACAAGCAAATGAGAGGACATTGCCTCAGATTTCCATTGAAAACTTTATTTTTAAGAATTGAAACTGTCCTTAGACTGCCACTGCTGAAGATGACTGGTGTCTAATTGGATTTACATTTTCCCCAATGTAAATACAGAGTCACTCTATTAACACAAATGGAGTTCCTCTCAATTTCAACTTGTGTAATCTGGCCTCATGTGGATTTGCATCTGTGTCTGTGATGCATGACTTTCCCACCCTGCCATCCTTTGGAGCTGGTGGGGCATTCAGATCTCTTTTTTTTTCTGTATGATCCAAGAATCCTGCCTGCTCAGAAGAACGGAGGCTGAACAAAACCCAAGCAGAAATCACTCATCTGTAGACTCATGGGGAAACTCTGCTCCCTGGCGTTGTTATTCGTGTGGCTGCGGTTGCCCAGCTGAGTAATTTCTATGTAAATATCCTGCTGCACTGAAATTACAGCATGTTTTCAGAGCTTTGGAAAACAATGAGACTAAATATTGTTCTATGTTTAATAAAATGGTAAAGGTTCAAGTGAGGCAGTGCAGCCTAGTAAATAATGCAGTAAACTGGAGATTCTAATTCTATTTCGGACTTTGCTACTGACCTTCCATGTCACCTTGGGCAAGTCACTTCCCTGCTCTATGCTGCTGTTTTCTTTCCCTCACCCCCTTAGTTTATCTTGCCACTGGGGGTTTTCAAAGTGACCTGCAGCTCCCCTCCCTGGGGCTGCAGAAGGGAGCTACTACCTTGGAACCCAGGTAGAGCACACAGGGCCACAAGATGTGTGGGGTTTCTTTGTTGCAGTTTGGGATCAGTGGCGAGCCAGCCTCCTTGCTGAATTCCATCTGTCTGGTAGTGGTGGTGGGAAACCTGCTAGTGGAGACTGGTGGCCCTTCAGGGTTCTAAAAGTTATTTATGTGGTCCTTGAGCCAAAAAGGTTGGGAACCAATAGTTTAGACTGTAAGCTCGTCAGGGCAGGGATTTGCTCTTACTGTGAATTTGTAGGATGTCTACACAACAAAACCCAATCTTGATTGGGGCCTTTGGGCTTTCCACCAATACAAACAATTAACTCACAAAATTACAGAAATTAAGAACTGAGGTTCCACTGTCAATATCCACTTGTCTCTGGTACATAAAATACAGCTCACACTGATCACAAAGTCCGGTAAACCTATCACTCGATTCTTGGTTGGTGTAAGTCAGTGCAGTTAAATGAATGCAGAGCTACATCAATTTGCACCAGTTGAGGATCTGGCCCCTACAAGGCACAAAAAAGGTGCTTGAAAAATGTATCGCCAACCTTGAGTCTGAGTGTCTTTACTCTTTTGGATTTAAGTCCATTACATTAACATTGCTTTATACCGTCAAGGAACCAGTGGACCCAATCCTGCTCAGGCTGTGAACAGTGGATTAACTCTAGGGTAGACTCAGTGTTAATGAGGGTAGAATCCAGCCCACTCTGTTCATTTTACAGTAACATTTTTCTTTGCATAAGTCCTTGAAGAAAAAGGAGCTGTTAAATTTCCCCTCTCAAGTCAAATTAGTTAAACAGGAAATAAATAGGATGGTTTTAGTTGATAGTCTACTGATGCTATCTGGTGGTTGAACATGAGTACTACAAACCAATCAGAGAAAGACCTGATTTACAACTTTTAACCGTTTCATGTTTTCTCATTTTATGGCTTCAGTTGCTCCCAGAAAACTTTTCCGGTTGTTGCATTTTATACTGCAGAAGCAGAGGACAGACCCCAAAAATCTGACTGTACTTCCATTAAAGCTTTATTTCCTGTATCTCTGTTCTCAGCTCACTCTACCAGTGAACCTTTTCTTACCACAACACCAGTCCTGCAGTTCATATACGTACCACCACCCACTATGGTGTGGGGGTACTGAGTGGCTCTGGATAGAGAGGCCTGGTCCTGGGGCACTAGGAAGTACCCTTATTTGCATGTGGGCCTACCAAAAACTATTGCTCCTTTCCTAAACACTTCTTAACCCTGGCTAGGTGGGGCCCTGTAAGGTATTTTCCAAACTTCAGGCATAAAACGCAGCTACTACTTTACTAGGAATGGTTAATCCTTAAAATTTTAATCCCCGAAGGGATAATTATGTTTATCTAATCTAATCTCCTCCACCTACATATTAGAAGTGAAATAGTCTAAATCCAGCATTTTCTGTATCGAACGCATAACTCCTATTTGAGCTGCAGCATCTTTGTTAAACACATATCTAGTCCTGACCTGGACTGCCAGCAACAGAGCATTGAATATACATCTAAGTAAATTGTTCTAACGGACCCTTCAAAAGATATTTTGGTGGTGTCTCCGCAAACACATTACTTGGCATGGATTCTATTATGTTAAATGGCTTCTCTTTATTGCCGACCTGAAAGCTTCCTTACTATCCATTTTTATAGCACCAGGGACAATAGGGTCTTAATCTGAGTTGAGGCCTGTATGGTACCACTGTAATACAAATTAATAACAGGAAAGAAGCAATATATAGACAATGTGAAATTCCCTATAAATTCTAAAACAGGCACACTCCTTGATAAAATATGGACCATCACCTTTAAACAACAGCATTTCTTACTAAGAGAAAACTCTACTAACTTACAACGGTTTGTCTCAAAACTACCAAAGGAAGAAATTCCATCACCCCACAGAACACATTTACTTTTGCCTTCAGAGATGTTAAGCATTTTTTAAGCTACGTAGGATGGGCAACACTGGCAAATCTTCCAAGCACTCAAATTAGTCACTGACATTTATTCAGCTGCTCTGTTAATCAGACTCTTCTGCAACCTCCAGCTAGACAAGTCTGTTTCAGAGGAGTCTGCAGGTTGTTTTTTTCAGAGATATGTCTAGAGGCCATGTCAGTTTCTCAGGCTGCCAATTGTCATTTTGTTTCTCTGAGCAATTTCCTAATTATTTCAGTCTAATGATCCCTAAATGTGCCCATTCCCACTGACTTCCCTTCACCTGTGGTAACCAGCCAAGTTTCTGCTGCCCATGTATGCATGTCACCTGGCTCAATCATTAATCAGAGTATCAGTTTGGCTGTTGACTTCAATCAGAGCTGGATCAAGCCCTTTGTCTCCTACATAGCAACAGCAGCATGTGGAAAGGGTTCCTTTAGCAATGATTTCCTACTGGAAAGTAAAATAGGATGGTAGCTCTGAGCAATTGTGCCTGCCTTGCATCTCACGTGAGGAAAACAGGAATGTCTGACTCTCTTTGTACTCACTAGTTTACATTGACCTTCTCTTAGAGACAGAGAGATGGACAACAGTAACTTCAGTTGTTTTACTGAAACACAGAAGAGCCAAACAAACAAGGAGTTCTGTGGTACTTTTAAAGACTAACAAATGTATTTATTGCATGAGCTTTTGTGGGCACAATCCCACTTTGTCAGATGAATGACATGGAGATGTGGCATGTTAGCTGTAAATATACAACTACAGAGAAGGTGGGTCACAAGCTAAATTTAATTAGTTCCAGAAGGACAGGCTGCTAGCCTATCTCTGCAAAGTAAACAAACTGTGTTGATTCAAACAACGTGGAGAGACAAGCAAGAGCTGAGAAGGGTAATAGAGGGGAAGTCACCTTTTGTATTGACTTAGCCATTCAAGATCTCTGTTCAATCCCAGTCTGAAGGTATCTAGTTTGCATGTGAATTCTAATTCTGCAGTTTCACATTGTAATCTGTTCTTGAAGGGTTTTTTTGCTGAAATACTGCAACATGTTTTTACAGAATGTCCAGGTAGACTGAAATGTTTCCCTAGTGATTTTTGAATGTTACTATTCCTAATGCCTGACTTGTCTCTTTATTTTTTTGTGCAGAGACAGTCCAGTTCGGCCAATGTATAAGGCGAGGGACACTGTTGGCACATGGTAGTATACATCACATTGGTAGATAAGCAGGTGAATGAACCCCTGATGGTGTGGCTGATTTGGTTAGGTCCTATGATGGTGTCATTAGTATAGATACGTGGGCAGAGTTGTCAGTGGGGTTTGTTGCTGGGATAAATACCTGGTTTAGTGTTCCTGTTATTTGATGTGTAGTTGCTGGTGAGTATTTGCTTAAGATTGAAGGGCTGTCTGTAAGCGAGGAGTAGCCCACCTCCCAAGGCTTGCAAGAGTGAGGGATCACTTTGTAGGATAGGCTGTAAATCCTTGATGATATGCTGGAGAGGTTTGACTTGAGGGCTGTAGGTGAGGAGCAGTGGTGTTCTTCTATCTTCCTTGTGGGGCTTGTCCTGTGGAAGTAGACTTCTGGGTACCCATCAGGCTCTGTTAATCTGTTTTTTTCACTTCCCCAGGTGGGTACTGTAGTTTTAAGAGTGCCTGATAGAGATCCTGAAGTTGTTTGTCTCCTTTCTGAGGGATCAGAGCAAATGCAGTTGTGTCTTAGGGCTTGGCTGTAGACAATGGATCATGGGACATGTCTCAGATGAAAGCTGCAGGCATGTAGATATGTATAGAGGTAAGTAGGTTTCCAGTATGGGGTGCTGTTTATGTAGCATTCACTTATTTGTACTGTAGTGTCCAGGAAGTGGCTCTCTCATGTGGACTGGTTCAGGCTGAGGTCGATGGTGGATATCTTGGTGGAATTTCTCAAAGGCCTCCTTTCCATGAGTCCAGATAATGATGTCATCAATGCAACGTAAGTAGAGGAGTGGTACTTGGGGATGAGAGCTGAAGAAGCATTGTTCTAAGTCCGCCATAAAAATGGTGGCATGTTGTGGGTCTATGCAGGTACCCATAGCAGCCAAAAAACATAAAATCCCTCTTTCTCTTGTGAACAGACTCCTTTCTAGTAGAAAGTGAGGGAGAGTCATCTACATCTGAAGTGATTCATCTGGCAGTGATTAAGGGGAGAAGTGGACACAGAAGAAGAGCTGATTTCCAGCCACCCTGCAATCTCCCAGAGCCTCATTTCAATCAATCTGCTTTATTGTTCAATTCACTTCAGCTGTGGATTTAGCGATGTGCCTTTCCAGGATCAGCAGAGTATATTTCCTTGCAGTTTTGGACAGAGCCGTCTGTACGATTGTGCCATTGAGGATTTCTATTCCCTCCATCAATTAACCTCTAATATACTGATTCTACTGGTGCAGCAGCAGAAGCATCAAATATTTACCCAGCTCACCTTTCAGCTACTGTCCAGGAGGCTCAAACACCCAGCCTGCCACAAACACAGGAGGAGCAAATTGTTTTTCTTCAGCCATACAAATTTTGTGACAGTTATTTTCAAAGAGTTTAAATTTAAATCTTTTCCTTCCCTTTGTTTCCCTTCTTGACCTGCCCTCTATCCTCTTCTATTCTTTATTGTTACATTTGCTTTGATCAGTCTTTCAGTTGCCCTTATTAACAAAAAAACCCAAAAACAAAACAAAAAAAAAAGCAGGTTGCAAGCTTGCCTAATCATAGAAAAACAGATTGGGATTGGAAGGGACCTCAGGCAGTCATCTAGTTCTACTCCCTGGAGAAAGCAGGATAAACCCTAACTAAATCATCCCAGCCAGGGCTTTGTCTAGCCTCACTTTAAAAACCTTTAAGAATGGAGATTCCACCACTTCACTAGGTAACCCATTCCAGTGCTTAACCACCCTCCTTGTGAAAGTTTGTCCTAACATCCAATCTAGACCTCCCTCCCCACCACCACAAGAGCAATTGATGCTAGTGCTCTTTGTTCTGACATCTGCCACCACTGAGAACAGCCTAGCTCCATCCTCCCTGAAACCCTCTTTCAGGTAGTTAAAGGCTGCTATCAAATCCCCTCTCACTCGTCTCTTCTGCAAACTAAACAAGGGCCATGTACACACTACAGACTTGTTCTGCAATAACTCTTATTGCAGGACAAGCAAGCGTTATAATTATAACGCTTTACTGCGTCCACACTGCACTCCTAGCGAAAGGAGCGTTCACACGCTCCTTTCAATTTTAGCTAGAAGGAGCAGTGCATGGTGGGTACATGCGAGAGCATCTGGTTCGGGCCACCCCCCTAGTCCAGCTGCAGGGCTTCAGGTGGCGGTGGGAGCTGCTCCCACCACCACCTGGAGCCTCAGGGCTGAGCTAGGGGGCTGGCCCAAACGGCGAGGGCAGCCAGTTCGGGCCACCCCCCTAGCTCAGCCCCGGGACTGAGTTAGGGGGCTGGCCCGAACTGGCTGCCCTCGCAGGTCCAGCCGGCCAATCCCCCAGCCGCCAAACCTGGCACTTTAATATGTCAATTTCACTGCTCGGCTAGAGCAGTGAAATTGACATATTTGACAGCACCAATGTCCCAGAGTGGTCCGGTTTGGCACTCTGGGACATTTCAGGAGGCTGTCAACAGCGCAAAAAGCGTCCATACAGGCTGTACCACGGAACAACTGTTCCATGGGAAGCCTTTCCACCCTCGTTTAGGTTTACATGTTGCGTGGCAAGAAGGCTGTTGCCGCGGAACAAGAAGCTTTAGTGTGCGGATGCTTTTACTGTTATTGCGTGGTAAGGAGCCTTACCACGCGATAACTTTTAGTGTGTACAAGGCCAAGCTAGTTCCCTCAGCCTGTCTTCATAACTCGTGTGACCCAGCCACCTAATCATTTTTGTTGGACTACCTCCAATTTATCCACATTTATTTCTGTAGTGGGGGGCTCAAAACTGTATATAATACTCCAACTGTGCCACTCCACATATGCCAGTCACCAGTGCCAAATAAAGAGGAATAATCACATCCCTCGATCTGCTGGCAATACTCCTACTAATGCAGCCCAATATGCCATTAACGTCTTTGCAATAAGGGCACAGCGTTGACTCATATCCAGCTTCTTGCACACTGTAGCCATCAAGTCCTTTTTGCTGTCTAGCCAGTCAGTCCCCAGTCTGTAGCAGTGCATGGGTTTCTTATGTTCTAAGTGAAGGACTCTGCACTTCTCCTTGTTGAACCTCATCCGATTACTTTTGGCCCAATCCTCTAATTTGTCTGGGTCACCATGTATCCTATCCCTGCCTTCAAGTGTTCTACAACACTCCCCAGTTTAGTGTCATCTGCAAACTTGCTGAGGGTGCAATCCGCCCCATCCTCCAGATAATTAATGAAAATGTTGAACAAGATGCCCCAGGATCAACCCCTGGGCCATTCTGCTTGGTACTAGCTGCCAACTAGACATCAAGCCATTGATCACTAGGTGTTGAGCCCAGCAATCTAACTTTCTCTCCACCCTATAGTCCATTCATCCAACCCATACTTCTTTAACTTAAGTGCTTCAACTACCACCCACTTCTACTTCCCCTATGAATTCTTCCCTGTTTGTGATCAGCAGGTCAAGAGGAGCATAGTCCCTAGTTGGTTTCTCCAGCACTTGCACCAGGATGTTGTCCACAATACTTTCCAAAAACTTTCTGGATTGTCTGTGCACTGCTGTATTGCTCTACCAGCAGATGTCAGGGCGACTGAAGTCACCCATGAGGGCCTGTGACCTATAAACTTCTGTTAGTTATCTGAAGAAGGCCTCATTCTCATCCTCCTGGGCTACAACAGTTGACCACCATGACATCGTCCTTGTTACTTTCACCTCTAAACCCACAGACACTCAACAGGCTTTTCTCCAGTTTCCTACTCGAGCTCTGAACAATCATACTGCTCTCTTACATACAGTGCAACTTCACCTTTTCTCCCCTGCCTGTCCTTCTTGAAGTTTATACCCATCCATGACAGCACTCCAGTTGTGCATATCACCCACAAGTTTTTGTTCTTCTGTAACCCATATGCCTGAAAAGGCTATCTCTGAGAGACCTGCTGAGGGTGGGTTACTGTTGTTGGGCAGATTAGCGACCCACAACTGGAAACTTCCAGAAGCAGGGAGTGGTAGCATTTTGAGCATGCTCCACAGTGTACCCTGCTGGTATGATGTGATGTTCTCAGTCAGATGACTGGAGAGCAGCAGCCTGAGCAGACAGCAGGCAGGAGCTGCCTTGAGGAGAGACCATGTGCTCAGTGTTCTGGAGAGGAGCTGAGCCAGGAGTAAACAAGATGTTTTCTCCATGTGAAGGAGTCATTTGCGACAGACCTTGCAGACATGCATATGGGACTGAGGGTTGGTTGCAGAGGAGATGAGAAAGCCTGCATGGAATGCTACAGAGGATCCCAGCAAAGAAAGAGGAGGACAGCTATTTCTTGCCACTCAAGCTTCCACACTGGGACAGAGACTGTAGCTGAGAGTTGGGTGAACTCCACACAGACTTTGGGACTCTTGGGTATCTTTCATGCAAGGGATTGTTCTTGGTTAATTGTAGTTTGTTTTCTTAGGATAAGGTTCATTTAGTTAGTAGTTAATAAAGTTCATTGTTATGTTTGTTTTTAGTAGTATTTTAATGTGTGAGTGTAGCTCTGAGCAAGCTTCGCTGTGAGTCCTGTACAGACTGGATCCTGGGTCTCTCCAGCTGCTTTCCCCATAGGGGTTGGGATTGATTTCTGTAGGGCACTGGAGAAGGGCAACTGAATGAATTTTGGCCCACCCAAAGGTTACACTTCCAATTACATCATAGTTCTTTGACTGTGCCAGGACTTCCAGTTCTTCCTGTTTCCCAGGCCTCTTGTATTTGTGTGCAGGCACATAAGATAATTAGCCAATTGCCCTACTTTCTCACTATGAATCAGGAGGCCTCTCCTGTTGCATCCTCCTTCTTGTGCTTCCTCCCACCATCCTACTTCCCCACTTACCTCAGAGTTTAGGTTTCCATCCCGAGAAACCTAGTTTAAAGCCTGCACTCCTCACTAGGTTAACAAATCTGTCTGCAAAGATTCACTTCCTTTTCTCCATTAGAAGGGTCCCATCTTTTGCTAGTAATCCTTTCATGACCTAGAATCTTTGGCTAGACAATCAGAACACCCGGGTTTCTATAAAGGGAGTATTCAATCTCCTTGCTTCACTGTGGCTTTTGTGCAGTGCGGGTCTTCCTGATCCTGCTGAGTTCATTGGGAACAAGATCAAACCCTGAGTGAGCTGCATACTAGTAAACTCAGGGCTGGGATGGGTGACAACCGAGAAACTGTTCCTCCCTGAGATTCAGTGGCATAGCAAGGAGGCAGTGGGGGGCCATGCCCCCAGGCACTGGGCTGCAGGGGGGCGCCCAGCCAGCCAGACCAGGACTGGATTAGAGTGGTGCCAGCCCTGGGCTGCCCACTTTTGGAGTATCACATGGTGCCCCCAGCCTCCCCCACGTGGACCAGAATGGCAGGGGGCAGCTGTGGCCCCTACTGCTGGGGGGGGTGTTCAACACTGCAAGTGGGGGGGCAGAGCCAGAGGCTGCCCTTTTGGCCTCTGCTGCTCTTGGCACAGTGTCTGGCCCACCCCATCCCTGGCTGGCTGGCTGGCTGGTCTGCCCAGGGAGTGAGCTGTCCCCACCCCTGGGGTGGACCAGCTGGCTTGGGGCAATGTGGGCCGGACTGCTGCTCTGAGAGCAGTGGAGGCCAAGGGGGCAGCTTCTGGCCCTGCCACCCCTCCCCACAAAATTCACCCCCACCCCCAGCACCAAGGGCCTCCCCACACTGTTCTGGCCCATGCAGGAGGAGAGTGGGGTTGCTGGGTGGCACCCTGGAAATGAGCAGCCTGGGGCTGGTATCCCTCTAATCCCACCCTGGTGCGGGGCTGGTCTGATGCAGCCCTGCAGCCACTCAGAGGGGCCCTAGAGTCTGGTCTCTATAGGACCCCCCTCTCTGGGGCACCTGGAGGGTGGAGCTGAGACCCCCCCTCCTGCTCTGTGCCGGGGGGCCCGTAAGGCATGGGGTGGCATGGAGTGCATGGGGGAGACCAAATGTGGACTTGGGCCCTGGACATCCTCGCTACACCATTGCTAAGATTTCCTAAGTCATTGGCTGCAAGGGGTTGGCTGTGTCCATGTCTCAAACCAGTGGAACTGAATGAGGAAGATTTCAAAAAAAATAATATTGGATTTTAGGAGCTGTGGAAAGAACACACTAGTGTTGTCTCCCAGGTCTGGATTCAGTCCATTGGACTGCCGCTCTCCAGGTGTAAAACAGCTGTCTTCTCGAGGGTTGGAGTTCAGTAAGTCAGACTGTTGAGGCCACTGCTAAAACAGAATGGAGCTATGAGGTGAGAATGTCTTGGTAGCTGAAATTACAGTCCCCAAACATGAGGTGCTGAGTAAAAAATGCAGCTGCAATGAGCCAGATTTCCACACCTCTTGAGTTCCAGCTTATTCTCCTTGTTTATCAGGGAGCATGCCCTGTAGGGAACTCCATAATGCACCCATGGACATAGAGTGATCCATTAACATATGGCAAGTAAATTTATTACAATGAGAAAACAGAGTCAGAAATAAAGCTTGTCTGCACCACCTGAGTGGGCAGGCAGACATAAACAAGCGGGCTATCAACAAACAGGCTGGAGGGAGAAATAGGGTGTGTAAAAAGAGGGGTCTATAGAAAGAGCCCCTCACACAGTATCTCCGGATCCCATTCAGCTCATCTTCTCCCCTCCAGACAGAGAAACAAACCCGGCTTCTTTTCAGTTTGCAAGAGGCAGAAGATGCAAAGTCTGGCTCAGGATCTGGATTTTCCCTGCGCGTTTGGATGGGAGGCGGAGGGGGAGAAAAAGGGGTTGATCTGAATCCCGCTTCCCTACAGGCCGGAGACTTGCAGCGAGGCGGCTGGGCGCAAGAAGGCGCCGTAGAGTCTCCTTCCCTGCCTACGGGAGCGACCCGGACTTCGCCCCGGCGCCGAGCGGGCTGGGGGACGGCGGTAGAGCCCAGCGGCGCCGGATCGCCGGACCGGGCCAGCATGTGGACCGCGCTCCGGAGCGGCACAGAGCGGACCTCGCCGCGGGGCAGCAGGGGCGGCGTTTGCGCCCTGAGCCTGGGGGCCGCGGCCGGATTGCTCCTGCTCGGGTTCCTCCTCGGTACTGTGCGGGGCAGCCTGGCTTCGCTGCTTCCCCAGCCCGGCTTGGGGAGGGCTGCCAGTGACCGGGGGAGGCTGGGATAAGGGGTGCGGTGGTCTCAGGGCTTCCTGCCAAGGGGTTAGAGTTGAGCTTTTCCCGGGATCAAAGCCCCCTTCCCTTTGCAGGCGCCTGCAGCCTTCAGGGGAAAGCGCCCAGCGCAGCAGAAAGGTTGGGGGGGGGGGAGTTAAACTGAAGAATTTTAAGTGGGTGAAGGGCAGAGACAGGCACGGACAGAACAGCAGGAAGTACACACTGACAGAATGAAACAAACACACAAAAGAGACCCAGATGAACAGCCATTGACTTATTTTAAACAAACGAGTCCTGTGGCACTTTTAAAGACTAACTAATTTATTTATGGCATGAGCTTTCGTGGGAGAAAATCCCACTTCGTCAGATGCTTTGAAGTTCTTTCACATTTTCATTTTCTCTCACAAAAGCTCATGCCATAAATAAATTGGGTAGTCTTTAAAAGTGCCACAGGACTCCTTGTTTGTTTGGCTGACCTAGACTAACCTTTTGGAGACTTATTTTAACTCATCTTTCCCTAACACCTAACATTCTTCACAGGAACCTTCTATTTTTTCCCCCACCAGTTCCACAGGTTAAAAGGGAGCAGCTGTGGGGAAAGGTATAAGAAAATGGCAAACTCCCACCTTTAATCCTGGGGGTTTCTTTTGCCATCTGTTCATGGTTTGTGTGCTAGAAAGCCTTGCTGCTCAGAGAAATGGAAATATGTAATATGTATTAGGTTTTGCTACTGAATAACCATCCTCTCGGTCAATGCAGAATTGTTTCCTCCTATATATTCCCCTTTCTACATTTTGAAGTTACTGATGTAATCTCTGCAGTATTCACACAGAAAAACAGTGGGGGGAGGGGGAGGATGGTATCTTCTAAAAAAATAATCTCAGAACTACTGGAATTCTAGTTTCCTGGTAGGTCACATTCCCATCTGTCTTTACAGTTATAACTGATTATTTAAAATATTTATTTAGGAAGTTTGATTAAGTTTACAAATCCTTGTCCTGTAAATACTAGACACAAAACAATCTTTAAAATGGTTAGCTTTTTTTAAAGGAGAAGTTACAACATAACTGATGTTTCACAAGGGAAAATTCCAGAGTATGCAGAGGGCAAAGTCACTCCATGAACTTGCAACCTAGATTTTTCTTTGTTTCTGTGCATCTTTCTAAAGATGCTCTTTCTTCTGAGATCATAGAAACACACAAGATTAGGAATGGAAGGGACCTCAGGAGATCATCTAAGACAACCCTCTGCTTAAAGCAGGGCTTTATCAAGGCTGGCCTTAAAAACTTTTAAGGATGGAGATTCCATCAACTCCCTTGGTAACCTATTTTAGTGCTTTACCACCCTCTTACTGAAAAAGTATTCCCTAGTATACAATCTAGACATCCCACATTGCAATTTGAGATTAGTGCTTCTTGCTCTGTCATCTGCCGCCACTGAGAACAGTCGTCCTCTTTCAAACCCCCTTCAGGTAGCTGAAGGCTCTTACCAAATCTCATCTCACCAAAGAAGGCCATCAGGTTGATCATGGATGGTTTGTCCTTGGTGAATCCATGTTCCTGATCACCTTCTCCTCCTCCAAGTGCTTCAAATGATTAATTGAACCAACATGCATTGAAGTCTGGTGCTTATGGGATGGTAGATGGAACTCTTCAAAATCCACACTCAAGTAGGATTGCACTGATGAATGGGGATAATATTTCCCCCCTTTTTTTTCATCCCCTTTGTCTTATCTGCCTAGGCTATAAACTTCCTTACTTTGTGTTGGTTCAGTGCTTAGTATCTCAGACTTGAATCTTGTTTGGGGCCTGTAAACCCTAGTGTAATAAAACAAATAACAAAAGACCCATGATAAAATCTTGAAGTGATACTGATGGATATTGTCCATAGAAATAATGTTTTCCTAGTGCTTTTATTGTTGTATTTTGCAGGCTGGTTTACAAAACCTGCGTATGAGGTAACAGACACCAGTTCCCATGAAAAGATGAAGAAGGCATTTATGGCTGAAATGAAAGCTGAAAACATCAAGCAGTTTCTGTAGTAAGTGAAGTCTACAATTATCTACCCACAAAATTAATCTGTGATCAGCTGGCACAATGTCTAGGGTGTGTCTAAAATATCCATGTGAGCCATTTTCAACAGTGGAGTTCATCAAAACTCCTCCTGTCTGTCCCTAACTTTCATGGAAAACAGAGGCCCTTCCACCATGAGAAAGGTCTAATGATTTCATTGTGTTCAAACCCTCACTCTAGGCTTCTCTTTGGTGGTAGTGAATGGCTTAAGACAACTCAGATCAAAGCTGCAATTCCATCACAACCAGCTAGTCAACTTAAAGTTTGACCAATTGCCACAAAGTAAATTTGTGGCTCTCACGCTTTCAAGCTCCTTCTTAATAATTTGGCCCAAAAGGCTTATTCCACTCACCCATCTCAGAGCATGTTAACTAGGCAGATAGGATCAGATTCTCTACCGTATTTATGCACCGAGCTCCAACTGATTTCAGGATTTGAGCATCTTGTTCATTATATTTTAAATAATCTTGGCTTTGTTTTAAAGCCTAGATGCAAGGCTCTTAGCAACTCCTGAAAATTCAAACAATAGTACAAGGGAAGGGAGGAGCATAATTTGTTTTTGTTTGTTTTTAATTGATAATAGTCCTCAATTTTTCTAATTTATTCTAGTAACTTTTAAGTAGGAAAAAGTTGAGACACATGTAGTAGTTATATGAGACAGTTAGATAAGTTTATTAGTCACTTCTTGGAGTCTGGCATTTGTTTGAAGCTTTTATTAATTCCAGTCAGGAACAGACCAGAGATCTCAGCTTATTGTTAGTAATTTATTTCAGTGTAAAAAGTATTTTGATTTAGGAGTAATCAAAGAACTCTGCCTTATATTTAACACCCAACCTTTTAAAAAACACACAGTTGTGCATAAGTGCAAATGTTCTTAGAAAAATATTCTCACTTGATGAGATCATGGCAATTCTACTGATTAAATTTTAAATGCCCTTGCCACAAACCACGGCAATTATTAAATTATCCTGAAGGTGCTCCCTGTTTACTAAGTAATAACCATGTGCGGAAGTAAATAAACTCAGGTTAAAGACTGAGGTTTGCACAGGAAATTTAACCCAGGATTTTTTTATTACCAAACTAACATGGTTGCAAAATATACTTGCAGTAGGATTCATTTCTGCCATGTGCACTCCCCTGTCTCTATGTCCACAACAAACATTCCATTCCTCAGCTTCCAAAATGCAGTCAACTCTGTGGTGGAATATGGCAGTTATACAGCAATAAAACTGAACAGCAGATTGGAGAAGGAAATGAATACAACCTCCAATGAAACAAAAAGGAAGATAAGTATGGAGAATTCAATTACTTAAAATGGACCTTAGCCAAGACTCCCAACTCTAATTAAAAATACCACTGAATCTTTAATGACCACAAATGGTCAGGACCTCAATTCTACATGTCATCCAGAAATTGACACTTCCACCAGAACAGTCGTCTCAACAGCATGTTGGGACATGGCTTAATATTAACACAGAAGGAATGTTACGTTATCCATGAGTATTCTTTGTAAAAGTAGAAGAATAAAGTCTTCCAGAGTGCTCAGTTTGCCAACTTTGTTCTCATTGATCTAGGAGGCAAGAGTCAAAGTTGTTCCCAATCTGTAGTTCACATACTACTGAATTACTAAGTAATATAGTGACTCTAGGGCTTGGCTAATAACTGGTTTCTGTAAAAGCTGAATTGCCTAATCTTCACCGGAGTGCTAGAGTATCAGGCATTTTCCCGAGGTTAGGGCTCAGATGCCACTGTACACAAGAGTACTGTGAATGTGGCAGATGGAACATACTTACAAGTGCATAACCTAGTCCAGCAGTTTTTAAACTTTTTTTCTTTGAACCCAGTTGATAAAAATCATTTATGCCTGTGACCCAACAATTACATCTTTCAGCAGTGGCAGCAGAGGGCGCCGTGACCCAGTACTTGCGGGTCTGTGACCCACTGCTGCGTCCCGAGGGTGACCGGTGGTTTGAAAACCACTGATTTCGTATTTTCAAAAGCAACAACAATGTAATTAGAAAAATAAATATTTAATCAAGTGATGTGAAACACTAGATACATAAACACAGTGGTAGGTAGATTCCCAAACCACCATCTTTTTGTAAAGGTTAAATAAAGAAAAAACATTTAATTCAAATATTACCTCAGTAACATTCTACATTTGCAAGGCAGGAAAAAGATACAACCCTTGCCATTTAGAGGAATAATCTGAAGTCTCGGGTAATTTATGTTCATCCAAAGAAAGCTTAATTCAGGCAGCATGAAACTGTCTGCTGAAGCAATGAGGAAAGCAAACTGTTTGAACTGGCTACTTATTTAGGGTAAAAATTTCAGAAGAGTCTAAGCCCATTTTCAAAAGTGACTTAAATTCCTAAATTTCATTGAAAGTTAATTGGATTTAGACACTTAAGGGCTAGATTTTTAAAGATATTTAAGCCCCTAAAGATCCAGACAGTTTTCAGAACTGACTATGCATCTAGGTTCTTTTGAAATATCTCACTAGGCAGTTGTGTGCATCTTTAGGGGCCTAAATACCTTTAGTATTTTGGCCCTAGGTGCCTGATTTAGTTGGGATTGATCCTGCTTCAAGTAGGAGGTTGGACTAGATGACCTCCTGAGGTTCCTGCCAGCCCTAATCTTCTATGACTCCAAGTCACTTGAGAATGGAAATTAGGCTCCTAGCTCAGACGTTTAGAAATTTTTGCCATTAGTTCTTGTTCCTGTTTGTGAATCACTACCAAGGCGATAGTCATTTCTTCAAATGGATTTGCTAAAAGTACTGGCCAAATAAATATCTGGATACCTTTATAGCCCCCATCCCCATAATATTTGAGTGCCTCACAAACAGTAGATCAGTTTGTACCCATAGGCTTCTGTGAGTTGTTATGAATGCATTATTCCCTTTATACAGATAGAAAACTGAGATTAAGTGACTTGCCTGAGCTCACACAGGAAGTCTGTAGCAGAGCTAATCCAAACTTCCAAGTTTCTTTCCAGAGTCCTAATCACAAAGCCATCCTTCCTAAATAGTTGAACTATGGTTGCTCCACAAGCTTATTGCAGACTGTTCACTCTGCTATTCACTGGTCATTATTCATGGTGCACAGTGGGTCACCTAAGTCACAAGGTATTGTTTTTTTATCTCTGGTTAGATGATTGAATCTTTTTAAAGAGGCAAATAAAAAAACAGTCAGTTTACAGTGTGAGGGTTTGGTGTTTTTGTTTGTTTGTTTTGACAAATAATAATTTGTGCCAAAATTCATGAAGACTTGGGAAGAACATTACGAATATCACATATAGTATGGCCTCACGAACAGTAGCAAATCAACTTTAAAGATCAGATTTTGAGTATATCTGTAAATCAGGCTTTTCAGTGTGTGGTTGGCTGAAATATGGGGAATAATAATAATATCTAGCTCTTATCAGTAAATCTCAAAATGCTTTACAAAGGAGGTCAGTATCATTCCTATTTTAGAGATGGAAAAACTAAGTCATAGAGGCTGTGTCTACACGGGCAAGTTGGTTCTAATTAAGTAGGCTTAATTCAAACTAACTAAAGCCATAGTTACACTAGGCTTTAGTTAGTTCGAATTAAGGGCTTCCTTAATTGAACTAATAAGTTTGAATAGGGTATTCGAACTAAGGGGTTAATTCGAACTAACTAGTTCGAATTAGCCAATGTGGCCATGTTAATTCGAACTAATTTCTTAGTTCGAATTAACCGGCCATTGAAATGAATGGGGATCGCTAATTCAAACTAACATTCCACTGTGGCCATGCTAGTTCGAATTAAGCTAATTCGAACTAACTAAAATTAGTTCGAACGAACTAATTCTAGCAAGTGTAGACATAGCCAGAGAGTTTAAAGGACTCATCCAGCAGAACACTGGTGGAGCTGGGGATAGAACCCAGATATCCTGAATGTCAGTGCAATGATCTATGTACTAAGGAACACTGCCTCCTGGCAGGAGACAATAGTAATAATTGATGGAAATTGAAGCCTTTAATTTCTACGTTTGTAAAACTGATTTAAAAGTATAAAGTATAAGTACAAGACAACTGGGGAGCTGGTTTATTCTGGGTGCTTCTGATGGCTTTTTATATGTTTAATAATGTATTTGTTTCCAGTTAGATCAAGAAAGTAACTTCTAATGATGAACGCCGGTTCCTACTATTGGCAACTAATAAATGCCCATTGCTTTTCCCCAGTAATTTTACACAGCGTCCTCACCTAGCAGGCACAGATGAGAACCTGCACCTTGCACAGCAAATCCAAACCCAGTGGAAGGAATTTGGGTTGGATTCGGTTGAATTGGCTCATTATGATGTCCTGTTGTCCTACCCTAATGAAACGAATCCCAACTACATCTCAATCATTGATGAGCATGGAAATGAGGTAAAGAAGACATCAGATTTTGCCACTCAGGGTTTGTCTACACATGGAAGTTAATTTTGTATTAGAGTAAGATGTGAATCTAAAGTGAAATAGTTAATCCTTATTAACTCACTCTATGGATGCTCTTATTTCGACGCCGCTGGAATGTTTAGGGTCTACCCCCGGGATGTTATTCATCGGGGGCTGCGTGGGGACCAGGGTTCTTTTGGCCGTAGAGTTTATACCTCTACCTTTATCTGGTGACTGTTTGGAGGCCTTTATTAAAGCAAAAGAAGTCAGGGTGTATGAGCAATAGAGTATGGGACCGAACCCGCTGATAACCCACACAAACATTAATAGGGCTGGGTGTTTTTCCCATGAAAGAGGGAATGAAAATGAAGTGGCCACAAGGGAGGTTAGTAGTGACAGGAGAAATAGGAAAGAAATCACCAAAAGGGTAGTAAATAAAAGAGTTTTATTTTTCACAGACTTGCGTTTCCTGTCTAGCAACAGTGTGACAGGCAAACAGAAACAGAGACACAGAAATGCGGTTTTTAGAACAAAGATCTTTGTGTGTGTGTGTGCCTTTCTATGTTTCTTACGCTGTGATGCAGTTTCCTTATGTTTCTTATATTGCAGCAAGTCTTAAAGGCAAAGATTACATGTGGGACTTAATCCCCAAGTTAAATGCTAAAGCTACTCTTATTACACTGCCGTTGCCCCTACCTTTAAAGGAGACTGCAGTCTAACCAACCTGTCCTCCCAGGTTCTAGGGGTGCTAACTACTTGGTCCCTAACCTTATCCCTAACCAACCTGCCCTCTCAGGTTCTAAGGTTTCTAAACTACTTTAGTCCTTGCCCCAGGACTCAGGGGTGCTAAAATCTTCCCATTACTGTTTCACTGTAGCTACTATGGAACCAACATTCACCGAGATTTCTGTGTGCTTGTAACTAGTTACTCACCAAGCTCAACGCCAACGTGTCAAGTCCGTCACACCTAGGATCGTGGTCTGACCTTTCTGATCCGCTCCTTCATGCCAGTCCCGTCACCTGTCTGGATCGGGGGTGCTGATGCTTCTGCCCTGGCTACCATGGTCCTCACTGGCCAGCGACCCAAGGGCAAGCCCAGAGATCGGGGCATCATGAGACCACAGAGCTTTATCGTTAACCCCTTTATCTGGGGATGCGGGGCTATATTTATAGGGTTTTAATCCCTCTTGCCCCCACTTTTGTCTTAACACCTTTTTTTTTTGCTGACGTTTTTACACCTTATGCAGACGGGCCCCATGCGACCTAGTTTTTAGTCTGCGGGCAGCCGAATTCTTGGTATAGAGACGGCAAAGTAGTTTTTGGTATTGTGACGGCCTGAGTTCTTGGCATAGATTCAAATATAGGTGCAAGTTGTTTGTTGCTGGGCAAGGAATGCAGAGACCTTTGAAAATTGGTTCCTTACTTGGGCCTAATCTGTTCTAACTCTATGCTTAAAAACTATTGCAAATACCCTTAATAAACCCCTACCTTTAAAGGAGACTGCAGTCTAACCAACCTGTCCTCCCAGGTTCTAGGGGTGCTAACTACTTGGTCCCTAATCTTATCCCTAAACATTCCAGCGGCGTCGATTATTCTGGTGCAGGAGCACTTTATTCTGAATTATATTAATCCATTGATAGATTAAGTGGATTAAGTTAATTAAAATAATTCAGAATAAGAGTGTCCAGCTAGATAAGTAATCAGGATTAGCTCCTGATGTAGACAAGCCCTAAGAGGAAAAACTCACCTTCATATGCTACCTTGGGATAAGAAGCTGGTGGTAGTAGTAAGGGGAATCTGTCCTCCACTCTGCTAATGATTTACTGTATGAAAATCACTTTAGACCTGATGCAAAGCCCATTGAACTGAGTGGCGAGAAACTGTAGTGACTTCAACCGGCTTTGGACCAAGACTAAGATTTTCATCTTTTTTAACCTTTAACTCCTAACCCTAACCTTCATTTTTCCTTCTGTATGTTGGATACTCCATAGATGTTTATTGTTGCTGTTTTATTTTTAAACTTCCATGCTGAATACAAGGAGAAAAAAAAACTGTATTCAGATTCATTATCCACATAGGTAACTGTGTTGTGTTCAAACTTAGCAGCTTTAAGGGCAGTAGTGTGAATTGAGAGCTAGCATGTGGGACTAAAGATGTATCTACACAAACAAAAACTGGATGTGTAGTTGACCTCCAGTGTAGCTCCATCGCTTATGGAAGCTGCAGTGTATACAAAGCTCGGGCATTTTTACCACTGTGTTGCCTAACCCTGAATTACATGCTCTGCAAAGACAATCATATGGGTAGGGCCCTGTATCCATGCTACCCAGAACTTGGGTCCACCTGCTTAGTTCTCTTTGCAAGATCAAGGCCTAAGCCTGTTACCTGAACCATATGCCTAGCTGCTGGTCAGGAGAAACCCTGGGTTAGACAGCAGATTAAGAAGGAAGGAAGGGGCAAGCAATTATTTTTTGTCAAGGTCCACATTTCTTGGTCAAGGTATAGTCAAAGTCCAGACTCCAAAGAAAATAACACAAAATTAATAACAACAGTGTTATTTGATAAGCAAATAAAAAGATTTTGTAGTCTGTTCAGAAGTGTTGGGCAGTCAGGATTGGCTCGCAGTGCACCTGTTGACTACCCTTGATCTAAACCGTAACCATCTGAGAGATGCCCATTTTGATTGTGCCACTTATTAATATTAAGTCTCTTTTGTCTTCTTCCAAACGAGATCTTCAATACCTCGTTATTTGAGCCTCCTCCTCCAGGATATGAGACCGTTACAGATGTTGTACCACCATACAGTGCCTTCTCAGCCCAAGGAGTACCAGAGGTAAAGAGGTTAGAAATCTGAAATTCCAGGCTTCCAGCCCTCTACTCAGATCATGAGACCACATCACCATCACTGGTGGGAAGTGTTAGCCCTAGTATTCTGGGAAAATTTTGAATGAGGGAATTACATTGGCCTGCTTAAAATGCCCCTCTAAGCTTCAGTTGGAGATGTTCCTTTTTTGCCTCTCTTCCTAAAAGATGTTTAGTGTAGCTGGCTGCAATATTCTTTCCCAATGATCCCTGTCAACTTAGGTCATTGTCTTCAGTCTTACATAGCAAGTCAGCCTCCTTGTTCCATACTTAGGTATCTAACTAAATAACATGGTTTTGAAAGGTATTGTGCACCCACAGCTTCCATTGACATCAATACAAATTCTGAGCTTCAGTATGGCAGAAGATGGCCATATAAATGTGCCATATAAACATAAGGGATCGATCCTGGCCTCACTGAAGTAAATAGGAATTTGCCACTGAATTCAGTGGGGCCAGGATTTCATCCAAGGAGAAACTTTGTAATTTATGGGCTTGCCTGTACTAGGAAGATAGGTCTTCTTAGAAATGGTGTTCACTGACATGTTTTTGTTAACACAGTGTTAAACGCTAGCCGCCCTTAGTGCAGGCAAGGACAGTTATGTTTCAAAACATGTTAGCTTAACCAGCAAAGCACAGCTGACTAATACATATTAAAATACCATTTGTTAGCTAGCAGATGTTAAAAAATAGGTCTTTTTCATAATGTAGACATGGGGTTCAATGTACCCCCACGCAGGGTCCCGGGGAGAAAGGAGCCCCCTCTACTTTACTTTTCAAGTGTAGACATAGCCTAAGGCTATGTCTACACTGGCAAGTTAGTTCCAGTTAAGGAAGCTTAATTCGAACTAACTTAAGCCATAGCTAGGCTAGGCTTTCATTAGTTCAAATTAAGGGCTTCCTTAACTAATAAATTCGAATATGCTATTCAAACTAAGGGTTAAATCAAACTAGTTAGTTCGAATTAACCAATGTGGCCATGTTAGTTCCAGCTAATTGCTTAGTTTGAACTAACCGGCCCATTGAACTCAATGCAATTCGCTAATTGAGTTGTGACTCTGAGTGGGGTTACTGAATGGTAATGCTGGGAATTTTCATAAAGAAATCCTACCCTCAAATGATTTATTGTATTTTTGAGTAACGTGTCAGAGATCCCAGAGTAGTCAAATAAGTGACTCTTTTTATTGTAGTGTTATAAATCTCAAGAATAAATAAATAAAACTTTGCATGCAATTCCCTAAAAATTTCTTTCTCTGTCTGGATTACCCATTTTATTTTAAAAAATCATTCTTAATTATCCTAATCATATTTCTTATAAAGTAGGATCATGTTTGCATGTTGCGGTGAGTACCTTAGTTAAATCAAGGAAATTATAAAAATGAAAAACTAGAATTGTAGGAAAAGATTTTAATGATACATTAACTCATATGGTCACTGGATGTAGCCTTTTATTGTAGAACAATTTTCCTGATTGTGGAAACCTAACAGGCTGTCATTTAATTGGTATAATTACTATACTCTAGTTATGAAAGCACACAAATCAGTATTTTTGTGTTGGCTAACAAATATGGAGACATATAAAATGGGGATTCTGTGCTAGATATTCTGTAGAAATAATGATGAGAAATCGGGCCAGGTTCTCCTCTCACGGTGGTTTGACTCCCAGTGTTACTCTGTTGACTTCGGTGGCATTCCCCTCTGATTTACCCTGGTGAAAGCCTGTGGAAACTCAAGCCCACAGAAAGCTGTTACAGAAAATTATCTTAGGTTGGACATGTGGTTTGGTCTGAACAAACCTGACCACAGCCTCAAGCAGATGTAAATCAGCTCCACTGACTTCAGTGGCGTGTCACTGATTTACACCAGCTAAGGGTAAGAGTGAGACCCATCGTTTCTGGTTTAAGAAGAGCACACTCTTTGTATGGAGTAGTCCTGAGGTCACTGTGCTACAAAACTGGATAAACCATATGCCTGTGGAATGGGCTAACTGGTATCACTCAACCCCAAATGCATTTGTAACAGGATGATCTGCTATTTGAAGGGCCAGAAGGCCTGGGGTCAGCCAGCTAGCCCTGTGAGCATCTTTAAGAGCAGGCGATTGGGCCTAGCAAAAAGGAATTGGAAGCTCATTTAAGGAGGATATCTGCAAGAAGAAACTTAGCTGCTGTGGCTGGCCTTGGAACAGGGGACTTTCTGGCAGACAGCCTGTCGGAAGCCTGGGAATAGTTTGGTTGGGGTTGTCTTCAAATAATAAATGAAGCCCTGAGGAAGATCCAAACTCTGCGCATGGTGTCAGTCCTTCTCAGAGCCAGGCCAGCAGTCTACAGTATTTAAGCAGAAAGATTGCACTGTGGTACCTTTTTGGAATTTAAGGAGAAAATAACTGCATGTGCAAAACAAACAAGGAGTCCTGTGGCACTTTTAAAGACTGAATTTTAAAGACTAATGCTGATGAAGTGGGATTTTCTCCCACAAAAGTTTATGCGATAAATAAATGTGTTAGTCTTTAAAAGTGCCACAGGACTCCTTGTCTGTTTGGCTGACCTAGACTAACACGGCCTTTGGAACTTGCCTGCACGTGCATAGCAATGCATACAGATAATTCATGATGTATGTTCTTCCAGGTAATAAATAGCATTGAAACCCAAGCTCAAAGAGTATTTTTTTGAATGTAAAAGGTTGGGAATGTCTGCCATTCTGTGTACAGGTATACTTAGTTTTGCTGCGTGGAGGCAACTGCTTCAAAATAGATACAATTATTCCATACCTCCTATACAGAGTAGCAATTGGGGAAAGCATATTCCCAGAATTTCATATTGAACCCTGCTTCCACATAATTCTGATCAAATGAAGTGATATAGCTATTGGAAAAAATGTAAATACAGAGAATTATTTTTATGAAGAAGTGTAGGATGCTGGGCTGTGAGTGGCTGAAGTGTCAGGATGCAGCTTGAAAAAATCCATTATCTATGTTAACAGAAGCACTCTTCCATCAATATAGCTGTTTCTACAATGGGGGTTTTGTCTGTGTAACTATGCCACTTTTTTAGTGGGGGAGGTTTTTTTCACATCCCTGACCAACATAGCTAAAGGCCTGCATAACTTTTCAGTGTAAACCAAGCCCAAATGACAGCATAAAGATTTCCAGCCCACCCAGAATAAATTTATTGTCTCCATGTTGCTGTAAATCCATTTACAAATGGCCTCAAAACTATTGGAAGATTGCACCAACTCCTCATTTTCTGTGAGTGGGAGAGTAATATAGATCTGTTTCATAACAGTGTCATAGCAGATCCATGTTATTCTTGAGTTTATTGAAAAGGAGGAGTTAGTGCAATATTCCAGTGGTTTTGAGGAAGAGATTTCAAGCATTTTTCTCAACCTTTCTGCAGAACTAACGTATTCTGAAGTCTTTGGCTATGTCTACACTTACTAAAGTTAGTTCGAATTAGTTAATTTGAACTAACTAATTCGAACTAATTTTAGTTAGCTCAAATTAACTTAATTCAAACTAGCATGGCCCCACTAGAATGCTAGTTCGAACTAAGCAAGTGCCGTGCATGGCACTTGCTTAGTTCGAATTAGTCAATTGCATTAAGGTCAATGTGCCGGTTAGTTCGAACTAAGCGCTTAGTTCGAACTAACATGACACATTTGGTTAATTCGAACTAACTAGTTCGAATTAACCGTTAGTTCGAAAAGTATAATCGAATTTATTAGTTCGAATTAAGGAAGCCCTTAATTCGAACTAATGAGAGCCTAGTGTGGCCAAGGCTTAAGTTAGTTTGAATTAAGCTTCCTTAATTGGAACTAACTTGCCAGTGTAGACATCACCACTGTGAGCATGTGCTTCCATTACTACAGCAAAGCCAAAAGGATTAAAAATAAAACCTAGAAACGCTTCGGCTGTACGTTTAGTTTTCAAATAAGACTCCTGACATCCTGATGGAGTCCCTACTTTACAGATGGGGAAACTGGTGGCTTTCAGGTTTAATCCTTATCCCACAGATAATGGGGGATATACCATTGACATAAGTGGGCACAAGATCAGGAAAATAAAGAGTCTGATTATGCAAGCTGCTGAGCACCTTCATCTCCCATTGGCTTATCAGAGCACATCTCCTATCTTATGCTCACCAATAGCGCTGTTCTCATTGTGCCTCTCATCTACTAGGGTGAATTGGTGTATGTGAACTATGGCCGTACTGAAGACTTTTTCAAACTGGAGAGGGAGATGGGAATTAACTGTACTGGAAAGATAGTCATTGCCAGATATGGGAAAATCTTCAGAGGAAATAAGGTAATGCATCAACTTTATAACTGGTATATAGTCTCAGTTTGTGTTTGACATGTGCCCCCTCTATAATTGATACTCATATTCAGAATCTTTTGGCAGTCTGAGCATGGAGTTGATTGAGTTGTTTATCAAACTGTGCTCAAATATGCTTCTCGAGTGGGAGATATACAAGCACATTACACCACTATAAATATTTAAATGACATTTATTTAAAATTACTCATCTTTACAGATTCAGCTGTTCTTTAAAATGTATCTGACATATTTCTGCTTAAAATTTATTTCCAAATTAGGCAAAGATTAGCCCAAGAGAGGATTCTTTAGTTAAAATAAAATAAATAAATAAATAAAAAAAACCCACCACCTAATGATTTCTTCAAATACTTAGGGCCTGATTCAGGAAAGTTCATAAGCATATGTTTAAGTCAAAGGTTCCCAACCTTTTTGGCTCAAGGGTCACAGATATCATTGTTACAACCCTGAAGAGGCCAGTCTCTGACAACAGCCCTCCTCCCATCTGTCTACTGCAGCCAGACAAGGAGTTCAGCAAGGAGACTGCCTTCCTCCTCAGATCTCCGACCCCCCTGGCTGCAGCAGGGAAACTGCAAGCATCCTGTAGTCTTGTGTCTTCCACCTGGGTCCCTAGGCAGTGGCTCCCTTCTGCAGCCAGGGGGGTGGATGATTGGTGCTCCCCTGCCTCTGACTCCAGTAGGGACCCCAGCACCTAGGAAACAGGCAGAGTGTTTTGCTCTCTGCTACAGCTGGGGGGAGGAGTATTGATCTCCCCTCCCTCTGGCTCCAGCAGGGACTCCAGCACCTCTGGACTCAGGTGGAATGCTTTTCTGTGCTCCTTGCTACAGACAGGAGAAGGGAGCACTGATCTTCCATCCCCTTGGCTGCAGCAAGGAGTCTGCACCAGTCTCTTTGCCACGCAGCAAGGTGTTCCGCCTGGGTCCTTAGGCAGCAGCTCTGTTCTGCAGCCAGTGGGAGGCGAGTGGTGGGCCACTTTGAAAGCCCCCACAGGCCACTTTTGGCCCCCAGTCCAAAGGATGGGAGCCAATGGTTTAACTGCTTTCTTGAGTAGGGATGCTTTCCTGAATCAGGGCCATAGTCAATAGAAAGGCTATCCTGGAAATGTCTCTCAATCATCATATTTCCTTAAAAATCCAATGGACTTCAATTTGAGTAAGATTAGACCTTCCTTACATGTGATTCTACACAGTTTTCAGTTAATCCAGTGATCCAGATGCTGAATCTTTTAATAGGGATAACTAGATTTGTGGTATTCTCTTGAGGAATATTTTCTGCCCATCGAAGGGACAATGACTCATAGGGATTGTTTTGGTAAGTGCAAGATAATATAAGTAATGGTCTATGTTGCTGAATTTTTTCTGGAACACCAAGTGGTCAGGAATGCAGGGAAGGTCTCATAAAAAGGAGAGAAAGGATCCTCTGTCATTCCCCAGTGTCACGCAACACTTTTAACATCTGAGAATGACATGGACTTATTGTCATCAACAGGAGTGACACAAATCATTTTTGTTATATCAGTGCTTGTTGGAAATGCTGTATTCCTATGACAAATTCAAAATATGTATCTCAGCCAGTGAATTGCATTTCTGGATTATATTAAGTCTGCTTATGCAGTCCCATAGGATATAGGATGAAGGCAAATATTGTGTGTTCTGGGCATAGCTATGGTAAGTTTTGATGAAAATATCTGGACCTTACAACTTCAGTTGAAAATTATTTGCCATTTCATTACTATATTGATCTATGTTACCTGCTGCAAAATAGATTAGGAAGACAAAATGAAATCATTAATTTCTCAAAGCAACATCTGTGGACCAGAGTTAAATGCTGATTTTGTTTGCCAGAAACACAGATTTGAAAATTTTTCCTTTTGTCAGAACAGCACAAAGTTATTCTGATGCCCCTGTAAGCCAAAAGATAAACAGTGACTCTTTGGTTTTCTGTACATGTTCAAATAAAAGCCAGATTCAAATCCTGGAGTAACATATTTTTCTATCTACTATGATTTACGATTCTGAAATCCCCCAGGAGATCTTCAGTGTAAATCTCTCACCTAGCAACTAAAGTTTCAGGATGTAGTAACACTTGTAAGACTTTTATAATGTGCACTGAATATTTTTGTTGTTAGCTACCTGCTTTAGTCTGGGTGACAGGATACAAACTAGATTTATGCTTGGTACCCTAGAACTCTCTGGCTATGTCTACACTTGGCCAAATAAGTGGACTTAGCATGTCCACACTCAAAAATTAAGTCGATTTAAAGGGGACCTTGCCAAATTGACTTAGAGCGTCCACACTGGACGTCTACGTTGACTTCTAGGGCCTAGGTGGACCTGGGACTGGTCCACGGTGGCGGGGGGGTACCCCTGGCCAAGTGCCAGGAGGCTCAGCATTTGCCCCATTGTACCTGGGTACAATGGGGGCTGAGCAGGACAAGGACACTGGCAAGGCATAGGAGCGGGGTGGGCAGGGCTGTGTCCTGCCCTGTGGGGCGGCACGCCAGGCTCTGGCTGTGCCAGCCACTCTGGCAGGGATGGTAGTTGGGGAGCCCTGGAGCCCTTTAAGTCGACTTTAAGTAAATTCAGGGCTAATCTGCGTCCACACTGGCTAAGTCGACTGTATAAAGTGGACTTAGCCAGTAAAGTCGACTTTAAATGAGGTTTTATAAAGTCAACTTTAAATTTCCTTAAATCGATTTAAGCAGCAGTTTAAGTCAATCTAAGGAAATTGTAGTGTAGACGCAGATTAAATTAAGTCGATTAAAGCAAGCTTAAATTGACTTAATTTGTAAGTGTAGACGCACCCTCTGAGTGGCATTTCTGTTATTGCATGTATCTCCTGCTTAGGATTCTAAGTAGTTAGTACCAAGTCCCTTACGCACATGGTATGTCAGGTTTCTCAGCAGGACATCAAACCCATTGGCTGCCAGGAAACTGCATGGGCCTGTTTCTTATTTACACTAAAATCCCTTTAAGCCACTGGGGTAATGTCAGTGGGTCTTCAGGTGGGTGAAAATGGTGAGGATGGTGATAAATGAGACTCTGGCCCTAGGACTTTTCACCATTTTCAGCCCCGTGTTGAGGAGTCTAAAAGGGGATAATGCTTTAACTAGTTCCCTTAATGCAAAAGAATCAAAGAGTCAACTCTGGGAAGTGCTCGGTACCTCCTCCCACCTTGAGACCATGGCATGGAGAATTCAGGCACTGGGGTCAAGCTGGTGAGATTGAATAAGGAAAAGAGATATGCTTTTTAGGTGAAGAATGCTGAGGTTGCTGGTGCCAAGGGAGTTATTCTATATTCGGACCCTGCTGACTACTGCGCACCTGGGGTTGATCCTTTCCCAAATGGCTGGAACCTTCCTGGTGATGGAGCACAGCGTGGGAATGTGTTAAATCTGAATGGAGCAGGGGATCCTCTCACTCCGGGTTATCCAGCAAAAGGTGAGTGATAGTGAGAAGAACCCATTGTCATTGCCCACATTCTGATGTGATCCAATTGGTCCCAAAAGGTTTTTGGTCTCAGGAAGAGTGGGAGGGGGTGACAGGATGTTCCTCATGCCTTTGTAGAGGATGTGTATGAACTCATCTGTTATTGCCATTGGATGGAGGAGGCAGCTTTGGTTCCCCCTTTACAAAGTACTGGTGTATGGGACGCAAAAGAGGAAGCAGGATGATACTGGAGGATTCAGGGTGGCCAGCGTTGTGTTGTTGAAACTCAAAGTTCTCACTTTGAGAGAAGAATCTGCATTTGAGGATAACACCAAGGTTATGACTCAAACAATCAACAGCCCAAATATTGGACTGGGAAGGACACTCTCTGAGCTGGTACCATCCCTAACTCACTGAACCTCACTGTTACAGGGTAATGTGCACATGTTTTGTTAGGGTAAAATACATCTGATACGTGTGTGTACACATACATATACCTGTATATCAACCTTCTCTTTCCTCCCTTTCATTTCTGCACACTAGGGGTGGCCACAGCCCACTTGCATAATCCCCTTGAAGAAGGGAGGTCTTCAGCTCTGTGGTTCCACAGGGTCTGTTTCACTTTTAGCCAATTGGCCCTTTGATGTTGCTGCCTTACCCTGTGGGCATCTCTATTCCTGTCCATACTGCTCTGCCTCTTGGTGCAGCAGCAACAGATAGTGAGGAGAAAGAAGGGGATCAGCCACCATCCCTGCATTAGACCCAATGATATTCTCTGCAAGGAAGCCCTGTCTGCCCCTTATCACCGGAAAGGGTCATTCCCACTCGTGTATTAAGGAAATCCTTCTCCTAACTCTCCTACAAAGGAACTATATTCAGAAATGGTTTCCAAATGTGGAATTTTACACACACAACAGATCGGGATACAGGTCTGTGGACACCAAAGGAGAGTGAGCTGATGTGTCTCTGAAAGTGTTGCTGTAGTGTCTAGAACAGAGTTCTTTTAGAAATGTCAGCCTCATTTTTAGGACAACAGAGTAATTATTCCTGGCTTCTGTGTAGAGCTGTGCTACATGTTGTATGACTCATTGTTAAATGTCATATTAAAAATAAAATGACTGTGTTCTGTCTCCAGAGTATACCTATCGATATGATGAAGCCAGTGCTGTAGGTCTTCCGAAACTTCCAGTCCATCCCATTGGTTACCATGATGCTGAAAAGTTATTACGGTAAGGACATGGAAGACAAGGCAAAGCTTAATTAGATTGTATTGTGAAACCCATGGAGATATTTGAAAGACGGAGAAAAAATAATTTATACTGTTCCTCTAGGAACATTTGCTAAAGTAGTTTGTTTCATATTAAGGGGACTTCCAGGGAAAAATCATACGAAAGCATTTTATTAGATTTTTAGTGTGTGTTGGATATGTGTCCAGAGCATTTTAAATATATCAGAATAAATAAATGTTTTATTGAAGCTATAAAATACTCCTTAATTTGAATAAACGATCAAGGTGTAATAATTAGCAGGGCTGTCAAGTCACCTACTTTTGGAAGGTGGCACACCCAACTGAGGCATCCATTTCCTCTACGTAACATTTATCAATCATGCTTGGGGGGTGGGCAGAACTTGTGCATCATCCCACAGTGCTAGATGCTGGCACTTTCTGCCAGTGTGTTAAATCAGCTGAATGTGAAATAATGCCAACCGGTAAAACATGAACCCAGTGCAAACCTAGCATTTCTCATTCATTCAGCAAAATTCTCACCTTCTTGTAAGGCAAGACCAGTGGTTAAAGTATAATTTGTTGAGCCCTGGAATCCTCCTAATCTCTGGGCCCTCTTCCCGTATTATGCAGGCCCTAGCCCAGGTAGGCATTTGCAACCATTTCTCAGTACCATATGCATCGGTTATCGCTCCATAAAAATATTTATAATTTTTTTGGTGTTTATGTCTATAGCAATTATTGTCACAAACTAGCAAACACTGCATAACACAATAAGTATTTTGATCTTTGTATTCCTGATATGCACATTTCACTTCATTAAATGCAATGCCAAACTTGGAACACAAAATTTTATGTCACTTCCATCAAATTCCAGTGCCAGCTCTGTAGTGGAACGTGATGGGTCAAGTGCTTCAACAGCACTGCTTAGACATTTTTCTGAGTTTGGCAACAATCTAGCATTCATACAGTCCGCTAAGGCCTGACATTTAGAAATTTCTATTTTCTTGCCAGCATCCACAGACATGTTTACACATACACCTTTAAAGCAACCTGCAGCAATCACCTCACAAGCCTCTTGGTAGAACTCTGAATCTCATTCTCTACAAGCTATAAATACCTGAACTAGTCAACTTATCAACTTACTTGCTGTAGCTAATGTTACATCAGATATTTGCAACGCCAAGGACACATCTGCAAGTTCCTCCAGAGCATCAAGCATGAGACCCAAGTTTTTAACAAAAACTGGATTCTCCAGTTTTTTTGCCATGCCAGCAACTTTTGCTTTATCTTTCCCTTCTAGTGAAAAATCAGTTGATTTTTTTTCAAGAAGTGGCTATGGAGGGCTGCATATATGACTACCAAACAGGTCGTATAGTGCGGCAGCTAGAGGCAACCCAACATACATCAAGTTCGTGTCCAATTCTATTAAACTGGACTTCCCGATCACTGGTACATTCAGCCAACTCTCTCGAGCACTTCACCGACTGACTGTACAGAGCATACAATGAATCCACAAATGATTTAAAGTGATTAACTTCACTGCAGCATTTGATAGCATCAGCCATGGCCAATTCCAACTTGTGATTAAAACACCGCCATTTTATTAAAAGTGGAAATCATATCTTTAATTTTGTGGCAACACCCGCTTTAGTGCCTCACATGACAAAGGCTCCATCTACACCTAAACCAATCCAATTATCTTTGAGAAATTCCTCCGTGAACCCATGTGCTGTCAAACACTGCAGCAAAGCTAATACTACCTCATTAGCATCATTGCTGCTTAGTCCAACCAGATCAAGAAAAAATGTAACAGGACCAATGTTTGCATCCTGTACTCCTTAGCCATTTTCCAATAAGAGATGAACAGTACCACACGACTTACTTTAACCACTGCGTCAGAGATAAAGGACGCCATGATTCAAATGTGACACATTCTAATGAAGGCAGTTGAGTTATATCAGGGGTGAATCTGGCCCAATATATCCATATCACAAAACTATCACACGACGTGGCACAATTCAACATAATTAATAACATTATGCATGTGGCGGTGGGGGAATCAGGACCAATACCCCTAACTGGTGCTATTAATGCTAAAGGTATTATTTTTGTGGCAGTTTTATATTCTTGTGGCTTTGCATTTTGTTTACAACAAGCGAAAACTGTTTACCTTTTTCCCCTTCTAAGCAACAAATACAGGTCCTGATCTTCAGTCACACTGAAGTCAAAGGATGTTTTGTCACTGGGTTCAGTGAGCAAATTTTGGCTAGATAAGGCATAGAAACTGTGGAGCGGTAGGAAAGGCAGGGGTACCCTGGCAGGGGAATGTAGCAGGGATGGGTGGCAAAGGAGGAATGGCTGGGGAACTTGGGAGGACAGGGCAGAGGTGGGGTGGGGTGCCAGGGGGGATGTGGAGCTCTGACACTAAGTGTCAGAGTGTCAGGTGTCAGATCCCCCCACTGAGCCTCCATGGTGGTGTCCCCCCCATCCCCAGCTGCCCTGACTCAGCCACTGAGGACAGGACCGCCCAGGTGGTGCCCAGCGAGGCTTTGGAGACAGACTGGCTGGGTGGCAGCTTTGGTGTGAGGGCCGTATTTGAGTTCTCAAACATGCTCCCCTATGGCCACCCCCTAATTCATCTCCTTCCCTGCTAGTCTTGGGCCATGTCCACCTCCACTGCCAGCCCTAGAGCTGCAGGGATGGGGCTGCGATGTGGGGTTGGGTTCATGGGAAAAGGGCTAAAGCAGCTGTGGCTGGAGGGGGGGCTGCTGCTGCCGGGGAGGGCAGGAGTGTGGCACTTTTCCTCAGCCAGTGTTGCCCACAGCAGATTTCAGACAGGAGGGCTTTCCTTACAGAGCAGCTGGGGGTTGGGCCTGTGGGGGAATCAGAGTGGGAAGGGCAGGGCACTCAGGACAAGGCTGGAGAGGGGGGAGGTTTCCCAGCACCCTAGGGGACTGGCCCCATGCTGGAGCAGCTTCCCCTGCATCTTCTCCTCCAGGGAGGGCCATGGTGCTGGGGGCGCACCTGCTCCCGCTGGGGGGTCAGCATGCAGACACCCTGATGCCCCTCTGCTGCCCCCTCACTGGTCCCCTGCCCCCAAGCTTTCCCAACCCTGTCCCCCACACCCCTTTCCCGATCCCCTCCCCCCTCCCCCCCCCCCCACGGCTCCATCCCCGCTCCTCTGGGCCCCCCACCCACGGCCCCTTCCCCGCTCAGGGGTGGCCAGACTTGGAGCCGCTCCTTAGCCAGGCCGCTCCTGCCCTGAGCACGCTCAGGGCGGGAGATTTGAAAACTCCCCAGCCTGCCCGCAGCAGGACAGGATGGAGTCTTTGCTTTTCTGGGCACCGGAACACTGGGCCAGCAAATTTGTGCGCCCCGGAATGGCGTTCCGGTGCATTCTGCCTTTCTTTAACCCCTGGGCAAGACCAATTAGCTTTTTGTGTTGTCAGTGGGCGTGCACATGTTTGTGTTTTTTCAGAATGTTGTCCAGCCAGCCCTACATAGATAGCTGATTCAGCAGGCCCCACCACTTCTACCCAATGTTAAGTGCTGACGGCTGGAATGTTGTTACTCAGTAATGCTGTTTAGGCTGTTCAGTACTTCTGTCCTTGGAGCAGATAAGGCAGCCCTATCATTCGGCAGACTTTGATGTTACTCATAAAGAAAGACCTCAGGAACAGTTCAATGACACAGTCACTCGATCAGATTTATTATGGTGAAGGCACAGTCCTACCGGCCTGGCTCCATGGTTACAGAAATGCTACACGAGTGCCCTGTGGCAAGGAATGGCTCAGGTAGCAACAGGACTTTTCACTGCCCTCTCAGCCGAACAAAGGCTGACGACAAAGTGCCCCGATATTTGTAGGCTGAGACAAACAATTGGAATGCACAAGATAGGCACTACCACCATTTCATGACATTTGTTTACCACCTTTTGCTCCTGATATCTTGGACAATCATCCCTATTCATTATATCTTGTGCTAGCTTGGGATGTATCTGTACTAGCTAGAATATATTTATATAAATATCTAGTGTCTAGCACACTAACAACAACTTGGCCAAGTTCATGTACTGGATAGTGAACTTGTAAGCATCTGCTTTAATACATGGCCTGACTTTGGTTCACAGCCTCTGGTTCGGGCCTCAGATCTCACACCACACCCAGTGCTTCAGGCTCTCTCTTTACTACATTTATTAGTTTCCAACCTAAACTTATCAGATTAGTCTCAGTCTGCGTGCACTTACACAATCAGCATTAGTGATCACCCGAGTCCTTGTTTATTCAAATAATTCTCCAGAACAGTCATTCATTCACCTTTAAGCCAGATGCTTTGTCAAGTTGAACAATCAACTTTTGCTCTTAGATGTTGGTATGATATGCAGTATTATTATTATTTAATATCTATGATTGATAGTGCTCAGTCTGGGGTTAGAGTATCATGGTGCTGTGTGTTGTACTAAGAGGCTCCAATCCTGCCAATATACATGAGTAACTTTGTGTACATAAATAACCCTATTGAAATCAGCGTGATTACTCACGAAGGTTACTTATGTGTATAAGCATACATAGAATCAGAGAATTACAGGTGAAAAATGTCCATGCCCCAGAGAGTGTCCAGGGTATATTTAATAAGTTTGCATACCCATCAGTCTTACAAGGTTTATGAGAGTTAATCTGGAAAATCTAAGCCTCAGTAATCTTAAAACAATGTGCATCAGAAATCATTCTAGACAGTAGTGGTGAAGGGGACACTGTGTGCTGGTACAAGTTCTTCAGTCTTTTTCTTTCTTCTATTTACATGCAGTATAAAAGTTTTTTCTCCCTCCCTCTCTCCTCGCCCTTGGAGAAATCTTTATTTGAGCCAGAAATAAGCTAGTGTGCAGTGTTCAGAACAAAAAGGTCAAAGATCACATTCACAAATATCTTGGCAAGAGTATTTGAAAAGTTAGAACATTAGGGTCATTATGGGCAAGGCTGACATGTAAATTTTGGATCCCTGGAGGTACTGTAAAGTTTTTGCTCCCTTCACCCCCCCCCCCCCCCCCGCATCCAGTTGTAACCCTTGAATTCTTGGTGTGCCATAAGAGAGGCATGTTTATCACTGAAATGGGATGTTTAAATGTAAATTGAAAAGCTAAAGTGTCAGCTTAGAGCAGGGGTGGACAAACTATGGCCTGTGGTCTGCATACAGCCTGCCTCAGACATTCATCAGGCCATTCAGCTGAGCCTGACTGGAATGTGGTCATTCCCTCCTCCCAGCCTCACCTTTCCCCCTGCCCTTCTCCCACCACGGGGGTCCAGTGGCACCCTGACTAGAGCCTCTTCCAGCCTCAAGCAGTGCTACACAGCAGCCCCTCCCCCAGCTGCACCCTTTCCCCCACCTCTCTGTATGGTCCATCATACAATTTCTATACACAGATGTGGACCTCAGGCCAAAATGTTTGCCCACCCCTGACTTAGTGTATCCAATTTGTATGTCATTCCACTGATGCAAATACATAGAATTACTGTGGATTTACAAGGCTGTAACTGAGACCAGAACCTAGCCCATAAGCAATGGTGCAAGAAAAAATCACTGGACTCATCCAGTCCAGTTCCTCTCAATTTTAGAGGCCTATACAAACCTTTTTAAAAATGCATCTTAGATTATAAGCTTTTGGGGGCAAGGGCTGTTTATTGTTCAGTGTTCACATAGTGCTTAGCACAGTGGGGACCTGCTCTATGATTGGGATTTCTAGGCACTACCTAATACAAAAAATAAATAATAATAAAGCAGATTTTTTTCATCACAGTAATATGGGAGGATCTGCCTCACCAGACAGCAGCTGGAAAGGAAGCCTGAATGTGTCTTACAACATTGGGCCTGGTTTCATGGGGAGTTACTCAACAAGGTCAGTTTTTGCATTACATTTTAATAGCTAAGGAAATAAAATTACAGTTAGTGAAATCTTTGAATTAGAGATACACAAGTTTTGGTAATAGGTGTCCTTTCAACTTTTTCTTTGGTTTCAGGGGATATGTGGTTGTTTGTTCCACTTTCTGGGCTCATGTAACTCAAAGCAAAAACATCAGCTGAGTATTACCTTTTTTTTGATGCAAATCCATACATTAGACTCATAGGCTATGTCTACACTGGCAAGTTAGTTCGAATTAAGGAGGCTTAATTCGAACTAACTAAAGCCATGGGTACACTAGGCTTTAGTTAGTTCGAATTAAGGGCTTCCTTAATTCGAACTAATAAGTTTGAATAGGGCATTTGAACTAAAGGGTTAATTCAAACTAACTAGTTCAAATTAACCAATGTGGCCATGTTAATTCGAACTAATTTCTTAGTTCTAACTAACCGGCCATTGAAATGAATGGGGATCGCTAATTCGAACTAAGTTTTCCTAGTTCAAATTGAGCTAATTTGAACTAACTAAAATTAGTTTGAATTAGTTAGTTTGAACTAACTAAGTCGAACTAATTTTAGCAAGTGTAGACATAGCCATAGATTTTAAGGTCAGAAGGGACCATTATGATCATCTAGTCTGACCTCCTGCACAACACAAGCCACAGAACCTCACCAACCCACTCCTGTAACTGACTCTTAACCTATGACTGAGTTGTTAAAGTCCTCAAATAATAGTGTGAAGAATTGAAGGTACAGAGAATCCACCAGCAAGTGACCCATGCCCCATGCTTCTTAGGAAGGCAAAAAAACCCCAGGGCCTCTGCCAATCTGTCCTGGGGGAAAATTCTTTCCCAACCCCAAATATGGTGATCAGGTAAACTCACTGCATGTGGACAAGAAAGACTCACCAGCCAGACACTCAGAAACAATTCTCTGTAGTAACTCAGAACCCACCTCATCTAACATCCCATCACAGGCCAGTGGGCATATTTCCTGCTAATAATCAAAGATCAGTTAATTGCCAAATTAGTCTGTCCCTTCATATTATTCCCTACATAAATGTATCAAGCCCAGTCTTGAAGCCAGCTAGGTTTTTTGCCCCCACTATTCCCCTTGGAAGGCTATTCCAGAATGTCATTCTTCCGATGGTTAGAAACCTGAGTCTGATTTCAAGTCTAAACTTCCTGATGACCAGGTTATATCCATATGTTCTTGTGTCCCCACTGGTGCTTAATTAAATAACTCATCTCCCTCCTTGGTATTTATGCCTCTGATGTATTTATGGAGAGCAATTACATGTTCCTTCAGCTTTCTTTTAGTTAGACTAAACAAGCCAAGTTCTTTGAGCCTCCTCTCATAAGGCAGGTTTTCTATTCCTTGGATCATCCTAGTAGCCCTTCTCTGCACCTGTTCCAGTTTTAATTCATCTTTTTTAAACATGGAAGACCAGAAATGCACAGAATATTCCAGAAAGGTTTTCAGATTTTAGCAAGCTCTCTTATGGATCAACCTGGGCTGAGCTGAAGGCCTCAAAATAAATGTTTCACTCAGGTCTATTTTGAACTAACTTGTCTTCAGCTTCAACACTACCTGTTTTATCATATAAAAGAGGGATGAAATTAACCTCACGCTTACATTGCTTTGAAAATTCTAATTTCATCTGTTATTCCTTCAACTGCTAGACTTCATTGTTTTGCTTCAGGTTGTTATGACTGAGGCTACGTGACCTAGTGAATTACAGCCAACAGCTAGAATTCATGTGAATCCTGAAGTTCTAGTACAGGCTGAAGTACTGTAATGACCTCAGATGAGCCACCTCCTCTCCTCCTTCTGCTATAATCAAATCATCAGGATTCAAAATAAACCAAAAAAGAGTTCAGTGAGAGCCAGATGCTGCACATTAGGCTGGCTGGTCCACAAGTGAACAAGATATTTTTGTGATCCAGCTTAGAATCTCTCCTGATTTTCTGGACCCTGATGCTCCACTGACTCACACCCCTTTGATTCCATTGACTACAGTGGAGTTACTCCTGAGTTACACTGGTGGAAGCAAGAGAGGATTCAACCTCTCGAATTTAATAAAAAATTTATAAAAATATGTTAATTTTCCTTTCTCCCTCCCAACTTTAACAAACAGCTGGTAACAGAAGATCCCTTAAATTTGTAGTTTTTGGTCTGTTAAGTCATAGCCCCAACAGCATGTTACCACTATAAATCAGAACAGTGCCAAAATGTGTTCTCGATTTCATTAATATAAATACGGAGCAGCTTCAGTGGACTCTTTCCAGATTCACATTTGTTTAACTGAGAGCAAAATTTACCCCCCTAATATCATTATACAATGAGATTAAAGGGTCAAATGAGTTAACAATGTACATTTCATACAGTTGAAAGCATATAATGTTTATTAAATAATCTGATGAGTTCTCTCTGTAAATTTGTTTTCCAATTCATTAGAAAGGTCAAAATGCACATTCATAGTAGCAATAAAGTGACAAGAATTTACAATGTGATCGGTACCATCAGAGGAGCAACAGAACCAGGTAAAGCCATTTGTCTTATAAATTATATATGAGTGCAGTGAATTGCAAATGCATCTAATTAAGCAGAGCAATTACAAAGGGAGGATGAGGAGGATGGTTTTCTCTGTATTCTACTTGGTGAGCATGTCTGTTCGTAACCAGTGGGGAAATACTGCAGCAGCACTCATACTGTTTAGGTTGTGTCAGCACTTTTACTATAAAAACTGATTTTCCAACGGGAACATTACTTCGCCATAAACATTTGCCTCCCGGCAAGCAACATTGGAGCATATTCTCTAATGGATTTTTTTTAATGAGAGAGTTGTGGGAGTTTAATAACAAATGGAAGTTTAGATCTTTACGAGTTTGGAAAAATGTTCCTGTTCTACCCAAAAAAATCACTTCACCCCTTCATGACTTACATGTACTATATTATGGCATCTTTCTTCCAAGATGATCTGAACACCACTAATCTGATTTGCAAATATTTATAGGGTAGTGAGACCACTTTCATCCACAACTGCAATACAGTCATTTCTGGGCTGCATCACAATTGTTAACTATATCAAGCTAGACAATAACGTTTATTTTTATTTTGATGCTGTATTATATCAACTTCCATGGTGACTTGTTTACTCCTCATTGTAATGTATCTGTCGACGAGGGAGGAAAATACAACTTCTGTGTCTTTAAAACTTTCTGAGTTAAGAGCAATCATGATATAAAAATATAAATACTGAGCCAACTCTAACCATCAGTTGCACAATAATAAGATGTAGAATGGAGTGTCTGTCATGGCAAAGGAATGTTTTAAGGAGGGATTTGAAGGGGAATAATGAGAATAGATAGAAACCCAGAAGGTTATTGGTTTTGTAATAATTTTTAAAACTTGTGCAGTTTTATTTTAAATTTTGCTGGTTTGTACAATTTGTGTTTGCTTGTTTATATGATTTGATTAAAGTTCAGGCAGAGACAAACCATAGAAAATCCAAAGCCCAAATGATGAATATTTTGGGATAAAAAGACTTTTATAATTGCAACCCACTTCAATAACTTGGACTACAGTTGGAACTAATTATTGTTAGAGATTGTTATGAAGAGATCTGGAGTTGAAGTGCTGCTAGGTTTAGAACTCCTCCAGATGCTAATATAAATAAGCCACAAACCAGCTGCTATTCTGCAATAAATTCTCCTGTAATTTTTTTTTCTATAGAGATTTACAGCGGCTGTTAAGGTGGCAAATTCATTGTCTGCAAACCTACATAGAATACATAACTACTCTCCATTAAAACTATCCCTGCAGGAAAAAGAGCCTCTAAATAAACCTCCATAATTAATTTCTCCAGACAGATACGTCATCCTGGGAGGCCACCGTGACTCCTGGGTCTTTGGTGGCATTGATCCTCAGAGTGGGGCAGCTGTGGTTCATGAGATTGTGAGAAGTTATGGGAAACTGAAGAAAGAAGGTATGTGACTAAAGAATAAAGCAAACAGAACCATTTACAATTTTTTTAAAACTAAGGGTCAAATATCTGCTCTCAATGACGCCCACAGTCTTCAATGGGACTTAAGCATGTGCTTAAAGTTAAATATATACTTATGTGCTCTGCTTAATCAAGGGCTTAGTCCTTGATATTTGGAATATCCTGGCAACTCTACAGTTATCTATTGTGGATGTTTAAAAGTCCTTATAAGAATGGTATATAAAGGTGTGATCCATAAAGGCAGATAGGCATCCAAGTTTTGTTTTTAGGCATCATTGTGAGCCACAAAACACCCACTTAGCTGCTGCTTAACCCAGTAGGCTCCTAAATTCACTCAACATGTAAGTTTTTGCTCATGGGCATGCACACTGCAGCCTCATGCTAGGTGTCTGGGTACCTATCTCCTACCTAAGCCCAAGAGCAGTTAAGGTAAGATAAACACTCAGCTGTCTAAGTTGCATGCAGGAGTCCAAGACACTAGGCATGCTCTGCATTGAAGTGCTTAAGTCCTTCCATGGAACTGGGCCTACATTCCTCTGTCATTTAGAGTGTGATAGATTTGCTTTGGCAAGGAATTAAAGTATCTAATTATAGAAATGACTGAATTCTTGGCATAACACTTTTCATCTTTACAGTGCTTTACAATTGTTCATCACTATTACAATTATTATCTTCACTATAATAAGTTAACCAAATTATTGATGTTATGCCTCCTTTGGTTTCCAAGATGGTGATGGGTATGGGAGTTTTCACCTGGGGAAGAAAATCAGGGAACATGTGGAAGATGGGGTACTAAATATGACATACCGGGTGACTGGTTAAAATTCTGTTGTGATATACAAGAGGTCAGACTAGATTATCTAGTAATACTTTCTGGGCTTAAAAATCTGGGGAATTATGCCATAACAGAGTGAGCAAGAATCTGAGAAGACAACATTTATAGTTTTTGAATATGTTAAGTGTAAATAGAGTTAAATCAGTGTTACTGGTGAATGGGGCCCAGACTACATACAGGGATACACTGTGGAAAATGAGTGGAAGAACAAGTTTAAAAATACAGAATTCCTAGTTACACTCAGGTGTGTCGAGGAACATCAACACTATTGAAGAACAAATGGAGTCTACTTTAATGAGGTCTGAAATCCTGAAGACAGAGGTCCTGACATAATCCAAACACTGTAGGTGCGTCTACACTGGCAAGTTAGGTCAACCTAAACAAAGCCACGTCCACACTGGGCTTTTCTTAAGTCGACTTAAGCACTTCCTTAAATCGACTTAAGGAAAGCTTAAGTTGACTTAATAACACCTAGCTTTAGGTCAACCTAAGCCTTAAGTCGACTCCTTAAGTCTACTTGAAGTCAATGTGGATGGGGAATAGTGCCTAAATTGACATTATTAAGTCGACTTAAAGCATTAAGTTGACTTAATAAGGTCGACAAGAGGCTATGTCTACACTAGAAAAGTTAAGTCGACTTTGTTAAGTCAACTTAATAAGGTCGACTTTAAGTCGACTTAAAGTAGACCTTAAGTCAACTTAACAAAGTCGACTTAACTTTTTTGGTATAGACATAACCCGTGTTAGTTTTCTTTGTCCAACCACAGCATTTAAAACCGGTTAGAGATTAATATTTTCCTTCACTGTCTAGTTACCGAACATAATAGGCAACAATGTTTAGTGAGGCCAAGCAGGAAAGGGAGTAATAGCCGTGGCATGAAGGAGAGCTTTGATGAAGTGGATACAGATAAAAACACATTGCAATGTAATACCCCACTTCAGTTTACCATGGCTTCAAGTCACATGCAAAGCTTTTTAGAGTGAAAAATCCTTGTTGTGAGGTGAAGCTACTAAAATCACACAGGAGATTCTCAGAATTTGACAATTGATGTTTGGCAAGAGGGTCAGGGAAAGGACTTATGGCACTAGATGTGGAACAAGTACTAAGAGGTACATTTAAATTAAAGAGGACAGTGATTCAGTATCTGTATTGAATAAAGCTGGTTATAAAAATCAAAACACTTTTGCACAAATTCTTCTTTAATTAATTGCCAAAATGTCGAATTTAGGAAAATGTCAATCACCTCAGACATGGTGCGTGTATGCTTGTATATTGTCAACTTAAGCTTGCTTAAGTTGACTTAATTTACTCTGCATCTACACTACACTTTCCTTAAGTCAACTTCAGCAAACTGCTTAAGTTGACTTAAGGAAAATAAAGTGGACTTAATGAAAATTAAGTCGACTTTATTAAACCTACTTTTAGTTCAACTTTAGGCTTAGGTTGACTTTTTAAAGTCAACTTAAGCCAGTGTAGACCTGGAGTAGCCCTAAGTCGACTTAGGGCTACTCCAGGACTCCCCCACTGCCCTCCCCCAGGGGAGTGGCACAGGGGGAGCCTGGCATGCCCCCCCAAAGGGCAGGGCAGAGCCCTGCCTTTATGCCCTGCCAGTGTCCCTGTCCCCCTTTGTCCCATTGTACCCAGGTACAATGGGACAAAGGCTGAGCCCCCTGGCACTGGGCAAGAGGTGCCCCCCCTGCCACCGTGGACCTGCCCAAGGTCCCCCTAGCCCCTAGAAGTCGACCTAGGCAACCAGTGTGGACGCTTTAGGTCTACTTTGTAAGTTGCCCCCTAAGTCGTCTTTAAATTTAGATGTAGACATGCTAAGTCGGCTTAACGTCGACTTAGTTAAGTCGACTTAGCTAAAGTTAACCTAAATTTACAAGTGTAGACATAGCCACAGTGAGTACAGACAAAGGTCTGTATCAGGCATAACACTGCAAACTATGAGTAAAATTACAAAAGCATTTGGGGGTGGATTTCCCAAGCGTGCCTTTTGCACCACAGGTCATTCCTGTAGTACAGGCCCAAAACGATGTTGCTCATTGTGTGGTTTATTTTCAATGTGAAACACAGTCACAGTGTATTTCTCTGGAGTAATTCTCCTGGTGCTTTAAATCTTATATTACTGTAGGATGGAGACCTCGAAGAACAATGAAATTTGCAAGCTGGGATGCAGAAGAGTTTGGCTTGCTGGGCTCTACAGAGTGGGCTGAGGTAAATCAAGAATAAGTGATCACGGGATTTTTGCCAGTGGCAGATTTTTTCCCCACACTTTTTGGAACCTGCGCCAGTAAAGCATGTTCATATACGCACGAACACATGAGAGAGTGTCCAAGGTAATATTGCTAAATACCAATAAACAGTTTAACAACATTCAAGTAATTACCCTTCGCCAGGAACACGGTATATTATTCTGGGCTTTAGCAGTGAGCACTCTGTGTGAATTTTATCTGAAGGGGCCACTTGTGCTACCCACTGTATGACCAAAGTGACAATGCTAAATCCGAAAACCAAGTGTGTTTGAGACTCTACCAACTGTAAGATATCCAAGGCAGCGGGCAGTCTGAGAGGCCGAGAAGGGCGGTATATAAGCTCTAGAATGCTGAAGGCTTTGTTCTCCATTGACTAGCTAGGGGGGGTGACTAGGTGCAACTGAGGTCAATCAGGCCCAGCCATGTTCCTGATAACCCCCCACCCCCCTGCTCCAGACAATAGGGCACAAACTGGCGGAGGAGCAGGAGTGCAGTGCTGCGCAGAGGAGTTTGAGGAAGGTATAGAGCCTGGGAGGGGAAGTACAAGCAGAGACAGAGACTTGAGAGAAGAAACCCTGTCAGAGAGGAGGCAGGGCTCAGGGAATGGAAAGGGCAGAGTGGGGAAGGCAGCCTGGGGGAGAGAGCTGTGCATTTGGACATTGTCAGCAGCACTTAGATGCAACTCACAGTGCCCCTGGGCTGGGACCCAGAGTAGAGGGCAGGCCCGGGTTCCAACCCCCCTCCCTCACCAAACTATTCTGAAGTAAGCACCCTGTGCAGTGGGGTTAGGGTAACTGGAGTCGCCCTGATCCACTACCCACAGGAAAAGCATGAGATCAACCATGGGAGAGCCAGCAGTTTGCCACACAACCTATACTTGCAGGTAGTGACCCTGCCAACTTGAGATATTGGGCTTTTCAAACCAATTTTAAATAAGTGCAATTCCACTGATTTCCACGGGGCTGCTTGAGATTTACCTGGTGTAAGTGAGATCAGAATCAGGTCTGTTGTATTGGTTGTTGCCCTGTGAGGAGTGGCCTAGGTATTTTATGATCTGTACTGAGGTGATGAATACCCAATATCATAAATCCATCTGCATTGATAATATTCAGAATCAAAGGTATTATGTCTCTGTACAACCACTTAGAGGGAAACACTACTTCATTGACCTTAAAAGCACCCACAAAATCAAACTAAAGGCTATTCTAACTCAATTCATTCTGAAGAAGTTCCATAAAACCTGCATTGAGGCTCCTTTTCAGCATAACAAACAAGGAATCCAGTGGCACTTTTAAACATTAAGTGAAGTATGTCTGGCTTGCTGTTTTATCATCCATAATTTTCCTGACCGCAAAAACTTCTTGTTCTCTCTTGGATGACATAACTATAAATCACAAAAGTATGATCTTCAGAAGGGAGATTAGGAACTTCTGTACTCCCTGTCTCGTAAGAACAAGGGGACATTCAATGAAATTGAAAGATAGGAAACTCAAAATTGATAGGTGACTTCTTTTTTTTCATATAACATGCAGTTAGCTTACGGAACTCATTGCCACGTGACGCCATTGAGGCCAGAAGCTTAGCAGTTTCAGATGCAGAGCTGTAACAATAAATAAATAAGAAGGAAGAATTTTGGAATGTGTATAAATGCATGTAAAATTTATGGCATAAGACAACCTCTGACTAATAGGATTAGGAGGATATTTCCTTTGTTGTCAGGTTATCCTGTAACTGTCTATTGCAGAGTTTCTTGCACTGTTCTTTGAAGCAGCTATTATTGGCAACTGTTGATGATGAGATGTTGAACTAAGTGCATTATTGGTTTGATTCAGTATGGCCATTTCCTTTGATCCTAAGTTTAAAGAAGGCATGAGGTGCCACCTGTAGTAGTTTGGAAAATATGCTCCATCTAACTGAACAAAACACTGTGTTTGGTTGGAATGGGCATTGTTTTTCCTAGTTCTCATCCTTAAATATTTCTCCCAAAACTCTTGTGTGCCGTTCACCTTGTTCATGTATCAGTCAATCCACTTGCTTTGGGAGACAAGACTGATGTCTGCAGCCCAAAATACCATATAGACTTGTTTGTGATACTTTGGAAAGCTACAAGATTCTAGTTAAAATTCACAGAGTTACTTTGAAGGGAAAAATTAATCAACTTGGTTTTTTTTCTCCCGCCATAGGAAAATGCCAAACTATTACAAACACGTGGGGTGGCCTATATCAATGCCGATTCCTCGATTGAAGGTATGTACTTGTATTTCTATGGCAATGGCAGGTGGGAGGTAGATGAAATTGAGACAACTTCACTTTAGGCTCAGTTCTGGCTTTGCCATGAGCCCTGAGAAAAGCACATTGTTGCACAGCCACAGGAACTGCTTGAGAAGGAGATGGTGACCCAGGGTTAAAATTATCCTCCTGGTTTCCCTCTTGCTTCATGGAGGGAGTGTACCATGCTGAATCTATAACTACACTGTCTCACGTGTGGTGTGGGTGAGGGGGAGAGTGGCTGGGGGTAGAATCCAGAACTCCTACACTATCAGCAGCTTGTTAAAGTCATCTTCCTCTCCCATGTAGCTTTCCATGATATCAGTAGTCAGTACAAGGCATAAGACAATACCCCTGAGCTGTTGTGCTAGCTGGAGCACAATTTAGCCGAAATCCTAAGCCAGTGTGAATGCATTGAGCAGCCCAGACCTGGCAGCCCCTTCTACTTTGGAGATTGTGGTTTTTTTTTTATCTCCTGGGGTCTCCCTTTATTATAGACATACGTCCCCGCACCATAAAAACACAGAGTTGGCTTTCTGTTGTAAACTCAGGCCTTGTCTTTCAGGAAACTACACTCTTAGAATTGATTGTACTCCATTGATGAACCGACTGGTGTACAGCTTGACAAAAGAGGTAAAGATAGACTAAAATACCAGATAATGTAGCAACAGTATTTACCCACAAGAGTTGGTTATTGTAGTTGATGTGAAACTGTTCTTATTACAAAGAGACGTAGATCAAAATTGTGCTCTGTAGTCTGGACATCTGTTGACTGTAATAAGATCTGTCATGAGCATCATCAGGTCGTTAGGTCTCAGTGGCCAAAGTCTTCTCTCATCTACCTTAATGCCACCGCAGGCAACAGCATGGTTAACCAGCTCTAATGTCCATCAAGCATTCAGTTTAATAACATTATCCATTCAATCACACCTGTTATATACTGGTACTATGTATGGAGGGGTCAATAGTTACTCCACAGTTAAGGCTATGATGAGTTTTTCAGAATGGAGAGACATAAATAATGGGGTCCCCCAAGGATCTGTACAGGGACCAATGCTGTACAACATATTCATAAATTATCTGAAAACGGGGGTGAACAGTGAGGGACAAAGTTTGAAGATCGTAGAAAGTATTCAAGATACTTACATCTAAAGTTGACTGAAGCATTGCAAAGAGATCTCACTAAACTGAGTGACTGAAAAAATGGCAGAAAAAATTCAGTGTTGAAAAGTGCAAAGTAATACATGTATAATTCCAACTATACATGAACGGTGATGCCACTGTTGCCACTCATGAAAGAGATGTTAGACTCATTGGCTATGTCTACACTAGAAAAGTTAAGTCAACTTTGTTAAGTCAACTTAATAAGGTCGACTTTAAGTTGACTTAAAGTCGACCTTATTAAGTCGACTTAACTAAGTCGACAACTTTTCTAGTGTAGACATAGCCCCTTGTTGACTTTAAGTCAACTTAACAGTTTAAGTCAACTTAATAAGGTCGATTTAGGCGCTAATCCCCGTCCACACTGGCTTTGAGTTGATTTAAGGCTTAAGTCGATCTAAAACGAGGTGTTATTAAGTCGACTTAAGTTTTCCTTAAATTGACTCAAGGAAATGCTTAAGCAGACTTAATAAAAGCCCAGTGCGGACGTGGCTTTGTTTAGGTCGACTTAAGCCTCCTTAAATCGACCTAATTTGCCAGTGTAGACGCACCCATTGTGTATACTTATCTGAAAACATCTCCTCACTGTGTAGTGTCAGTCAAAAAAGCTAACAGAATGTTAGGAATCATTAGGAAATGGATAGATAAAAAAACAGAAAATATCATATTGCCACTATATTAATCCATGGCATGCCCAGACTTTGAATACTGTATGCAATTCTGTTGCCTCACCTTAAAAAAAGGTATATTAGAATTGAAAAAAGATATAGAGGACAAAATAAATGAATAGGTGTATAGAATAGCTTCCATACAAGGAGAGATTAAAAAGACCAGGACTGTGCAATTTGGAAAAGAGACAACTAATGGGGAGGAGGGATATATGATAGAGGTTTATAAAATCATGCATGGCATAGAGAAGGTGAATAGGGAATGTTACTTATCCCTTCACATAACACAAGAGCTAGGAGTCACCCAATAAAATTAATAGGCAGCAGGTTTAAAACAAAGAAAATGAAGTACTTCACATATTGAACAGCCAGCCTGTGGAATTCATTGCTTGGGGATATTATGAAGGCCTAAAGTATAACCGGATTCAAAAAAGAATTAGGTAAGTTCATGGAGGACAGGTCCCTTAATGGCTATTAGTCAAGATGGACAGGAATGCAACCCCATGCTATGGGTGTTACTAAACCTCCAACTGCTAGAAGCTGGGCCTGGAAAACAGGGATGGATCAGTCAAAACTGTCCTGTTTCATTCATTCCCTTTGAAGCGCCAGGCACTGGCCACTGTCAGAAGACAGAGTACTGGGCTAGATGGATCATTGATCTGACCCAGTATTGCTGTTCTTATGTTCTTACATATGTTTATTCAGTGACTTAGTCATTTTTTTTATCAAGTCAACTTCATGTCGTACCTGGTTGTGAATATGTTGCTTAATAAGACATAACATTGTATTTCTCGGTCTTCCTTTTTTTTTTTTAACATGCATATTCTTTAGATACCAAGTCCTGATGTGGGATTTGAAGGCAAATCTCTTTACGAGAGCTGGTATAAAAAAGACCCATCAACCGAATATAAAGATGTCCCCAGGTAGGTGAGAGAGGATATGTGCAGAAATTACGGCAGGTTGCAAAATGGGTTTCCTTTGTATTTCTTAGCTAAATGGAAAGCTGAACTCTTAAAAGAAGTAGAGGGTCAGAGCCTCAGATCTGGTATAATTGTCATCCATTCCTGGACTCATGACGATTTGTGGATCTGCTCCAGTTCTCAAAATTGGAAGAATTATATATGATAGAGTAAACTGTCACTGTAGCAGGGCTTTAACCACATGATTCCTCATGGCTGTCTCCATAGGACACCACAGCTAAAAAGGGATTAGCTGCTTCTAATCATTTGTGGGAATGGTGTCAGTTACAACATAGACAACAGAGTCTTAGACTAACACGACTACCCCTTTGGAATTTAGTTACAACATAGTCCATCCAGGGCTCCAGTCAGACCTAAGTGCAATTGTTCTATGGTTGGAAGTAGGAAAAGCAGCATTTTATTGTTATTTTAGCCTTGTTTCTGAGAAAGCATAACTAATATGTGAGAAGGAACAGTGACCCTTAATGCTATCGGTTTAGCAGCCCTTGGAGTCTGCATTTTATTCTGTGCCCAGAGGAAGTAAAACTAGCCAAAATTTTCTGGAATTGATGTTTTGTTCTGCATGCTGTTTTCTTCACTCTGGTCTCATCAAGAATTTCTCATTTTGTCATTTCTTTGTGCCTCTCTGAAAGGCAAGACTCAAGTCCTGTAGCCCCCTGTAGTCTTCTCAGTAAAGGTCTTTTCAGCTAGTAGAACAAACAAAGAGTCCCGTGGCACTTTAACAGACTAGCAAATGTATTTATTGCATGAGCTTTTGTGGGAGAAAATCCCATTTCGTCAGATGCTTTGAAGATGGGGAACTTACAGAATAGGAGGAAATTAAATGTAGGGAAATGTATGACATAGGACACAGGATTCCTTGTTTGTTTTGCTGAACTAGACTAATACGGCTGCCCCTTTGGAACTTTTCAGTTACCAGGATAGCATAGAAATCTTTTCTCAAATATGGCAGAAGTTGGAGAGAGGTGCTATTACAATATCACGTCCTAACTCTTACTGCCAGCCACATGGGTGAGAAAAGAGCAGGATTGCTTTTTGCAGCACTAGCCCCCTTCAAACCTACAGGGATTTCCCCTCAGAACACATAATACTCATCCTGTTAAATCATGACTAGGTGGTGATGGCAATGAGTATTCCCCTAGAGATCTAGCAGCATCTCTTATGTATATTCCTGCTCTGTGCTGTATGTCCCCTTCAGATGTGAGGCAGGAGGTTGACCAAGGTTCAGCAGAGACTCTATATCAGAGAGACTCCTGAGTGAGCAATAATAAGGAAGTAGTTATTAAGTCAAATTCTTTCTTGTGCTGTTTCCACTGAGTTCCATGTGAGGAGTCTGGCCTACTGTGAGATGCACATGATGGGTGATAGATGATTCAGGAATGTTGGACAGTATGTTAAGGAGATGTTTGGGGGAGAAGTGTGATGGGGAATACCCTGGACTGGGTGGAGGGGATGAAATAGGCAGGAGAGAGGAGTGGGAAGTTTATTAATGCATTGTTTTGAAACATAGTAAACATTGCACTTAGATATTTTACTCAAGATCTGTTCCCTTTTCTTGTTAAAAGAATAAATAAGCTGGGTTCTGGCAATGACTTTGAAGTCTTTTTTCAGCGGCTTGGGATTTCTTCAGGCAGAGCACGTTACAGCAAAAACTGGGTAAGACTACAGTCATCAGTGACCCTCATAAGCTGCTAGATACCATCAGCTGTAATTCAATGATTTAGACTGTATGCTTCTTGGGGCTGCTTTTTTGGAACATTGCTGCCTTTTTGTACAGCACCTAGCACAATGGGCTCCTGGTCCATGACTGGGCATCTTTTTATTACTGCACTAATTCATATATAGTGATGCTAATAACTGTGCATTTGGCATCAACCAACCAAAACCTAAGGGCATTAGTTCAAAGTAAATGGCCCGATAATGACATAGAATTATGTACAGTAGTTGCTCTAAGAAAGCATTGCATGCTGAAATGATGTTCTTTTACCATCACAACTGTTTTGATTCTTTCTGAGTCCACATTGAGAAACATGGGCAGTTATAATAATATAACAAAGAACATGGTCTGTTCAGCAAGGTCTTCCCCTGTGGAGAGGAGTATTGAAAATATGAACAAAGAAGACTGCTGTAACTCAAGCACACAAGAATAAATGTTTTGCTGCATAGTTGAGCTATCCAAACTGGCATTAAAAGTAACCTACTGTATTAATTCGTTCTTTTCAGAGAGTGGAAAAGTACAGTGGCTACCCAGTTTACCACAGTGTCTATGAGACCTATGAGATCGTGGAGAGATTTTATGATCCGACTTTTAAGAATCACCTGACCGTGGCACAGGTGCGAGGAGGGCTAGTATTTGAACTGGCTGACTCTGTGGTCCTTCCCTTTGACTGCAGAGATTATGCAGAGGCTTTAAAGAACTATGCTCAAGTCATCCAAAATTTATCAAAGAACCATCAGGCGGAAGTGAAGATGTACAGTGTATCGTTTGGTACGTATTCCCCTCCATCAGGTCTCTCCTCTTATTATTATTCATTATCTGTATTGCGCTAGCATGTAGGATCCCCAGTCATGGATCAAGCCCTGTTCTAGGTGGTATACAAACCGAACAAAAAGACCATCCCCGTTCCAAGGCACAAAGGGTGCGTCTACACTTGTAAATTCAGTCGACTTAAGCTTGCTTAAGTCGACTTAATTTACTCTGTGTCTACACTACACTTTCCTTAAGTCGACCTAAGGAAAATTAAGTCGACTTTACTAAACCTAGTTTAAAGTCGACTTTCCAAAGTCGACTTATGCCAGTGTGGACGCAAAGTAGTCCTAAGTCAACTCTAAGTCGATTTAGGGCTCTCCAGGACTCCCCCACTGCCCTCCCTGCTGGGGGGGGTGGCACAGGGGGAGCCTGGCATGACCCCCCCCCCACAGGGCAGGGCAGAGCTCTGTCCACCCTGCCCTATGCCCTGCACTTGGCAAAGGGTGCCCCCCCCGCCCCTGTGGACCTCTGCTAGGTCCACCTAGCCCCTAGAAGTCGACCTAGACATCCAGTGTGGACGCTCTAGGCTGACTTTGTAAGTTCCCCCCTAAGATGACTTAAAATTTAGGTGTGGACATGCTAAGTCGACTTAACAAAGTCGACCTAAATTGGACTTTGTTAAGTCGACTTAGCTAAAGTTGACCTAAATTAACAAGTGTAGACATAGCTTTACAGTCTAAGTAAAACAGTGATTTTATTTTGATCTTTAAAAATGACACCAAGTGCCTAATTGCACTAAACTCTTGAATATCAGTTAAAATAAACCTTTTATAATCCAGAAGGCTACACCCGCATTGCAATATGCAAGCATGCAATCAGAGCAAATGAATAAACAAACTGCCATTCTCTCCAGGTCACCACCCATAGAGAGAAATAAATGGGTTTTGTACCCTGGCCCTGGAGATCAACAATAATGGGCTGAGTCAGAGGGGAATGAATTATAAAGTTGAGTTGCCAACTGTTGTGGTGTTATCATGCGTCTCATGATATCTGGTGTTTTTTCTCAAAACTCCATTTGCTGGAGTCACATGGCAATGGGGGAACCTCAGCTTTCATTTGAAATAAAAGGTAAGTCTCTGGCCCTCTGGTTGCAGAGAAAAACTTGGAAAAGCTATTCTTAAAGGCTCTAACACCAGAAAACAAAATGGAGACAAAACTGATTGGTTTAAAAAATAAACACAAAACCAATCTCATGACTTTTAGTCCTGACTTAAGAGTTTTGAAGTCTTGGGGTTGAAAATACTGAGGTTCCCTCACAGGAAAGAAATACACTGCCAGCAGCCCTCTCCTGCTTAAACCAGAACACTAAGGAATCTTAAATCCTGTCCTGCATTTCCCCTTGCCCATCTTCAGTGCAGGCAGGATTTCACCCTGCAGACTCATGGATTGGCATTTCTGTGGGATGGAAAATGAGTCCCTGTCTTGGCAGGCAGTTTCCATACCCAGTGCAGGGGCGTCGGTGGTGCTGGACACAGGGGACACAGGCCCCTGGTGTCCCAGCCAGTGTCCTGAGCTCCAGCACAGCAGGCACAGAGAGCCTGTGCCTGCCCCGAGCTCCCCCACGTGCTGGAGCTTGGGACTCAGATAGGCTGCAGCCTGCAGGGGAAGAGGAGGGAAATTTAAATCAGTGATGGTGAGGGGCAGTGGCTGGCTCTGGGCCCCAGCTTGGGCCTGGCCGTGGTGCAGCAAGCCAGCTTGGCACCCAGGGCCAGTACCCGGGGCTCGTCGGTGCCGCAGCAGGCTGGCTTGGTGCTTGAGGCCAGGGCTGCTGTTTGGGGCCGGACCCGGCGATGGCTCAGGTCGGCGAGCCACCCAGGGATCGGGACTGATGAGGCTGATCAGGGTTGGAATGGGCCCAGGGTGGGGAGGGGAGATTGTGCCCCAAACATTTTGGGGGGGGGGGCAGCAACACCCCTGCCCCAGTGCTCTTCATGGTTGTGGTGTTTGGAGATACAAATTTACATTGCCCAAGCTAGAATGTGGCCCGTTATGCCTCATGCCAAGTGAGTGCAGGGAATAGGAGCTAGAGCAATGTTTTGTACCAATTAAACCCTTGCTGATTAAACTTCAAAGAACACCGTCAACATTTATAATGACAAGAAGTGGAATATGCCATACTGGTATAAGGCACCTTTATACTGCTATAACTTTGTCCGCACTAGAACTTGTACTGGTACAGATCAACAGGTATAAAATCAGTGTGTAGAACAGGACCTATTTATTTTTTCAAACATTCTCCCAGTAACCCAAGATTTAAAAACAAAACCATGCAAACCACCTCCTGCATCTGTCTTATCCCGAACCATGCTTCACGTGAACACTGTCACTTCTCAGAGTGCACGTGCAATCGTGTGACAGTGAGGGCACTTCTGCTGTTTGACACAAAAGTGTATGAACTGTATACACACTTCATTTTGCTTTTTGTACAGTGAGAGTTAATATGATTGTGTTGGTTCATTGGCAAAAGCTAAACAGAACTCAAAGTGAAGCGCTTCCTCCCCCATGTCTGCAGACTCTCTTTTTTCTGCTGTGAAGAATTTTACAGAAGCTGCCACTGACTTTCACAGGAGTCTACAGCAAGTAGACATCAATAAGTAAGTTCTAGAGGTTTCTTATCTATCAAAACTAATAATTAAATTCTTCAGGCTTAATGGGACAGCCTCATTCATGCTATGAGCTCTTATCTGAATGATCTCATTGACAAGTGTCCACTAATGGGTTGTATTTTAAGGCTTGTAATATTTGGGTCATTGTGACACTCAGTGTCTGAAAAAACAACAACCCAGAAATGCCATATTCACCAAAGTCATATAATTATGATATGTTCTGCAAGTATACCTTGTTTGACATTTTAAAACCTTGGTTTGCTAAACATTAATATCTTGCTGAATTGATGCTACCGTAGTATATGAAGTTATAAAAGGTGGAAATGCTACTAGAACCTGTTGCAAGGTGGGAAACTCCCAAACAGCCTTTCAGGTGCAACAGTGGAGTGGACAGAGTGTGTTAATGGCTCTCTCTCACCCTTTCGAGAATAGATTCCACTAACAGGAATTGTTTATAGTGAAGGCTTTGCTGTAGGAAGCACATTCGCCACGGGGCTTAACTAACCAATGAGGACAACCCCACAGGTCACAAGCCCCATTGTTCTAGCAAGCTGAAACGGACAATTATCCTGTCTGCCCTACCCTCAAAGGAGAAGGAATGTGCACCAACTTTTGTTACTGAGCAGTTTGTTTAAACACTTCACTCAGAAACACACTGGATAAACTAAAACATTAAACGAGTTTATTAACTACAGAGAAATAAAAATTGATTATAAGTGGCATGTGAAAAGAGACTAAAAGTAGTTGCTAAGTAAATAAACATAAGATGGCAGTCTAACTACACACTAAGAAGCTCTTGAATTAGCAAGGTCTCATACCTGTGAGCTGGTACAAGCTGTTTCTTAAATGCAAATGGAGCTACTTTCTCTGCCTACAACTCCCCCCTCTACCCTTTCAAAGGCCTTTTGTCTTCCAGATGATCCTTCAGGTGTTCAACTGAATGGGACTGGAGCTAAGTGATTATGTCACACTCCCCCTTTAATGTTTACTGCTCAGGCTTTTTGGGCAGGATAGATGAGATATTCCTTGGTCCTAGGTTGAGGAGACAGCTGGAGTTTCTTTATTGTTGGTTCATGAGTGGGAAAGCATTTACTGAACTAAGTTGGGTGTAGTCCCTGCATGTAAGAGGTCTGTGGCTTTTCACAGCATCAGTGTGAGAGGGAGTCAATACTGGTCAGACTCAGAGGTATCCCAGAGGTTCTGAATACCACCACAGTTACCATTAAAGCAACAAATGTTAATCCATTATATACTTAATCCATCCAATTTTCCATTATACTTAGAATGCCAAATTCTTATTTACACTAATGTCCCTTTCTGCCACACTTAGTCTCAGTTTAAGACCCACAGCCAGCATGGTGAAAAGGGGCCTTCCTAAAAATGAGAAGCAGATCCAGAATAGATAGTTGTTGGCTTTTTAATACTAACCATTCTGAATTTAAATAAATTGACAGCACTTGACTTATTAGAGGAATTTGTGTGGTGCTCATCTCTTTAATATCTGGACTGCCCATAATACTATCAATGCAACATGTTGACTCTCAAAGGCTGTTGATTGCAGCTTGCTGATTTACACCAGATGAGGATCTGGTCCTAAAATTAAACCTGTGTGTGTAGTTGGTCAGCTGTTTGTTTTACTTCTCATTTGCATCCTAAAATTTTTCTGGTTTCGTAGTTCTCACCTGTCTTACTTATTTTGATTTTTGACAGCATTTTCCCCTAAACCTAGGAACATGAATTTCAGTTATCAGCTATAAGGCTTACATTGAAGATGCAACATTTGTAAACTTCTGGTTCATTTTTGTTTAGCTGGTTGGTCAGTTTTGGATTTTTTTTTTTTTTTCTGAACTACTGAAATATATCAGTAGAAACAAATGGCATCTAACTAAGCATTTCAGAGGTTTTTTTTAAACAGGAAGCAATAACACTTAACCTTAAATCATTCTGTATGGCAAATAGTTTGCAACACATTATCAAATGAAATATCTCAGGATTACCTCAACACAGGAATGGAGAAAAATGGCTCACAACTAGGCGCCAGCAATTTTACTTTTGGTCACCAGAGGGGGCTCCTCTGTTACATTTCTGCAGTGGAGTTAGGCAACAGGCTACTAAAACTGGTCGCCATGGTGACCAGAAACAAACATTTGGCAAGGCCTGCCTTAACAGAATTTGAGTTAAACCTAAACAGAGACCAAATTCTGCTTTAATTTATATTGGTGTAAATTTGAAGCTGACTACAGCAGTTACTTCAGATTTGTACTGATGTAGCTGAGATTTTGCTCTAATGATTCCACTTCAAAGTTAAGCAGTATGTCATGTTGGGCACTAGTTTCTATACCCATTGGTATAGACATTTATTATTTGTTAAGCATCAGTGATGTGCTTGTTGCTGTATAAAACACACAGGTGCACATGGTCTGTAGTCCAAGGAAATTATAAACAAACACACACAACAATTCAAGCAACACAAACCAAGAACAATCCAAAAATTATTCTCACATCGTAAAGTTGTTTTGTTTTTAAATTGAGAGGTTTTTATAAATATAAAAATAGGTACATTTTTACTGAAATTGTTTGTTGACAGGGTTCATGGAAGAAATGAGTGTTAAAAAAGAAATGTCGAAAAGGTTGTCTTGAATATGATGGTGAGGAGAATTTCCGGTATAACTGGCAGCTTGGGAGAAAAGTGTGTAATAATCCATTTCTTCTTACAATAGATTCCTTAGCATCTAAAAACAGTTTGACTGCCCTTCCATATTATGTGCCAGATCCTCAGTGACAGTCACTTAACATAGGTCCTGTGTTTAACTGTGATTGGCTACATGGGTTTTACCTTTCATTAAATTCCACAAGCTGTGTTTAGATATGTATTGTAAGTTTTCGTACAGGTCAGGATGTGGAAATACAAAATACTCTAGGTTAAGACAGTCTCTGTTGCTTTCTTTACAGCCCAATCATGGTCAGATCATGGAATGATCGGCTCATGTTTTTAGAAAGGGCTTTTATTGATCCTCTTGGTTTACCTGGCAGGCCATTCTACAGGTAGGAAAATATTATCTGCAACAAACTCTATTTGTTTTTGCCTAAGAACTCTGATAAATGTCAGCCATTTTTGATTTACTCTCTGAAGAGAATGGACAAGAATGAAGAGGTATTATTTAGCATGGAAAAAGAGAGCATAAAAAAGAATAATAGAGTATGAAAAGAAAAAAATATAGGGTTAGGATTAGTAAAATTCTGTGAGACTGCATGAGGGCCTGATCCAAAGGCCGTTAAAGTAAATGGGAGTATTTTCACTGAATTCAGTGGGCTTTGGATTAGGTCCTGAGTATTTTATCCCTGTTCTCATAAAATCTAATCCAAAACTTCAGCAGTGTAGAATCAAACCCTAACAAGTGTAGATTTTCTGGTCTCTAACATTTTAACAGAACTATATAAATCTTGTATGAATAAAAGAGCTTTAGGGGCCCTGGCTTCTTGCAGCAAAAATATATTGGACACCTGCTAGTCCAAGCTCCCACCACACATGTGGTGGGCTGGTTTGCCAGGCCCCAACACCACCCCGCTCCTGAAGCTGGCCAGTCTGCAAGGCCCAGACCCTGCCAATGCTGGCCAGGCACACCCTCCCCCAACCCCCAGTGCTGAGTACTGGCCCTGCAGCTGGCCAGTCAGTGGGCCCCCTGGTGCCGGCTGGGCTCCCCCACCCAGGCTTGCTGGTCTGCAGGCCCACCAGGCCCCCCAGCACCAAGTGCCAGCCTCCAGCACCAACCTGCCCCTTTGGCTGACCGATCTGTGGGCACCCCCAGCGCTGAGCTCTGGCCTGCCATGCATGGCTGGCAGATCTGCTGGCATGGGCCCCAGCGTCAATGCATCTGAGCACTGCCCCACCCCCAGGCTGGGCACCGCCATGGTGGGGGGGCAGTGGACACAGAAATGGGCAGTCCTGGGCCTCCAGGAGCCTTGATCTAGCCCTGATTGTGGGCACACCAATTAAAGCTTCTATACCCTTCTCCCACTCCAACGTAATGCAGAAGATTCACCTTTCCTTAGAAAAGCAGTCTAGCAAGGGAAAACAGTTAGACGTTAAGATTTACAATCCTTATACTTTTAACAGCTCCTGAATAATTATCTGTCAAGGTCAGTTTACTGATGCTTTAAGCCTCGGTCTTCACAACTCAAAGCACTTGCTTACTGCCAGAAACTGCAGTTTGTTTCTTTGTTTTTCTTTAACCAAAAAATTGGAGAAGAAAAAAAATTTCATCATCAGTGTCTCCATTGCTCTGGGTCACTGGCATTCACATAGACTAATTTAGTATGTTCATAGATATACTTAGCAAATATCTAGAGAGGAAAAGGGAACTCTTGCTTTTTGTTTTCTTACTTTATACAGTGTAGGCCTCATTGCGACAAGGATCCTATTTATTTGCATCCCCAAAACCAAGTATTTGCTTTGACAGCTGATATATTCATTGAATGAGAATTTATTCAGAAAATAAATGTTTGCTCTGTTTCCATAATGTGCAGCATATTTTTTTCTCTTTCCCCACAGACACATTATTTTTGCTCCGAGCAGCCACAACAAGTATGCTGGAGAGTCATTCCCGGGGATCTATGATGCCATGTTTGATATTGAAAACAAAGCAGATCAGCGCAAAGCCTGGGAAGAAGTCAAGAGGCAGATCTCTATTGCGGTCTTCACCGTGCAGGCTGCAGCAGGGACTCTGAAGGACGTAGTGTAAACGTGACAGCAACATGCTCATCAGTGCAAGACTGGAGCTGATAGCTCTGGAGCCCTCAGAAACAGAGCATTTGCTGACTTTAGTAGGATTATTTTAAAAACATTGTTCTCTGCAAACAGTACAATCCAGTCATTCTCCCTCACTCACCTCCACTACATTTAACACGGTTAATAAGGTCTGATCCCTCTGAAACTCTATTAGGAAAGAGTGGAGTTGTTGAAGTTAAAAGCATTCATTTCAAATAGACACCCCATGTTTAAAAACAGTACACCCCACCCCACCCCCCAAAAAACCCAACCCTGATTTCCACTCCACTTAACATGTTAAAATGAAAAAAAAATCACGTTTTAGTCTCTCAGTTGTGCAGTGCAATTAATCTAATCTATTGGCCTGATTATTTTTATGATTATCTTGTACTTTTATCACGAATATGGAACAGCCACCCTTATTTCCAATACCTTCTAAAGATTAGTTAACTCTCTAGTTTTTCTACAGGGTTTTCAATAAGTATGCTCTATGTGATACCTCTTCAGCTCCCTCATTGCCCAAGGATTAACACATGGGAATATCTCCTTAAAATGATGTGTCAGACGGTATATGGGAAAGGTGTTGATCACGGGGAGCTCTGGGCTGATAGCTCAGGTGACTCATCTATGTCAAACTTCTCTTACAGCTTGAAGCCATTTAAAAAACTAAGATTAAACAAGAAACCTCCCACTCACTATTAATACAAAGGAGGATGGGAGCAATGAAATGGCAGCCATGAAATGACCTATCAAAAAACAGTCTTTCAGGCTGAGGATGAGTTATTTATCTGTGCAAAAGACATTCCTAATTAAATGTATTTGTCTGACTGTTTTCAAGGTGTTTCTAATGTGCATGCAATTAAAAGCAAAGTAGACACTGAGGACTTTGAAGGGGCCAAATTGTCTTCCTCAGATCCTCCTTTCAAATTTCGGTAGAAGTACGGCACGCCTGCCAGCAGTAAGAGAAAGAAAAATGTGGTCTGAAAGACAAAGTACAAATTTAAACATATATGAGTACAGCATGCAGGTATATGCTCAGCAGCAGCTGCTCCAGTGAGCGCCCAAGCCATCTCAAATCAGAGAGAGAAAAGACTTTCAGAGTTAGGTCATCTCACCCATCCCCCACCGCTCAGATTTCTCCCTGCCAATTTGAAATGAGCCAAGAGTGACATGAGGCTTCTAGCAGTTCTCTTGGAAAATTCTCCCATAGTAGCAGATCTTTCTGTCATGATGACATTCCTCCCTGTGCACCATGAACTACTCCTCACCCTCCTTCATGTTTGGACCCTTCCATTACATGGTTATTATCCCCTAGAGTCATCATTTGGCCCAGCTGTGGATAGTTAGCTCTCTCCTCATAAATCAGTCCTTTGCATAGCACAGCTAAAAAACAATGGAAATGGGCTGGCACATTACATCATCCAGCTGGTTTTCAGATTTTTCTGCATCTGATATTTATCCAAAGCTGCATTTTACTTGAGCATTCTTTTTCTCTGTTCTGAGTTCTTCCTTCCCTCCCCTTCCTCCTAGCTCTGTATAATGCTCTCAGCAATGTTAGCAACAGAGAATGGCTATGTCTACACTTACTAAAATTAGTTCGAATTAGTTAGTTCGAACTAAGTAATTTGAACTAATTTTAGTTAGTTCGAATTAACTTAATTCGAACTAGAAAAAATTAGTTCGAACTAACATGGCCACATTGGTTAATTTGAATTAACTAGTTTGAATTAACCCTTACTTCTAATACCCTATTTGAACTTATTAGTTCGAATTAAGGAAGCCCTTAATTCGAACTAATTAAAGCCTAGTGCAGCCATGGCTTTAGTTAGTTCGAATTAAGCTTCCTTAATTTGAACTAACTTGCCAGTGTGGACATAGCCAACACTTACTCAGTCTGATGTTCTTGAACAAAACTTTTTTTTAAAAGTAAAGAATCAGATTGTGATTATGGCCTGTCCTGCAAAGTTTCCTAAGGGATTGTGAAGGAGAATATACAAAGAGCTACCTCCTCTTTAAACCACTTATTTTCTTTTCTGTACAGAGTCCAGAGCCGCAGCACAGTCCTTGCTTTCCTTAAGTGTCTGCTTCAGGCTTGTGTGAACAGTGGTATTATTGGACACACAAGGGCAGAGTGATGGCTCCATGTCCCTTAACACCTAGCTTGGGGGAGCCAGCTTGTGCTCAGTTATTTTAGTTTGTTTGGAAGCTTCTTTTACACATGCTGTATATGTACATATAGTACCCATCTATAAAAAGGGAAATAAGGACAACCCAGGGAATTACAGACCAGACAGCTTAACTTCTGTGCCAGGAAAGATAATGGAACAAATAATTTAGGCATCAGTTAGCAAACATCCAGAAGAGAATACGGTGTTAAGTGATAGTCAGCATGAATTTGTCAAGAACAAATCATGTCAAACCAACCTGATAACTTTCTATGACAGGTAACAAGCCTTGTGGATAGAGGGGAAGCGTAGATGGGATATATCTAGACATTTTAAGGCTTTTTCATACCGTCTCGCATCACCTTCTCATTAACAAACTAGAGAACTGCAATCTAGATAGAGCTATTATAAGATGGATGTAAAACTGGTTGGATAACTGCTCCCAGAGAGTAGTTATCAATGGCTCACAGTCATGCTGGAAGGGTCTAACAAGCGGGGTACCACAGGGATCAGTTCTGGGTCCAGTTCTGTTCAATGTTTTCATCAATGATTTAAATAATGGCATAGAGAGTACACTTATAAAGTTTGTGGATGACACCAAGCTGGGAGGTGCTGCAAGTGCTTTGAAGGATAGGATCACAATTCAAAATGATGTGGACAAACTGGTGAAATGGTCTGAGGTAAACAGAATGAAATTCAATAAAGACAAGTGCAAAGTACTCCACTTAGAAAAGAACGATCTGTTGCACACATACAAAATGGGCAATGACTGCCGAGGAAGGAGTACTGTGGAAAGGGATCTGGGAGTCAGAGTGGACCACAAGCTAAATATGAGTAAACAGTGTAATACCATTGCAAAAAAAGCAAACATCATTCTATTTATTAAGAGTATTGTAAGCAAGAGACGAGAAATAATTCTTCCACTCTACTCCACAATGATTAGGCCTCAACTGGAGTATTGCGTCCAGTTCTGGGTACCTCATTTCATGAAAGATGTGGAGAAATTGTAGAAAGTCCAGAGAAGAGCAACACAAATGATTAAACGTCTAAACTACTGGACTTATGAAGGAAGATTGAAATAACTGGGGTGATTTAGTGGGAGTGGTTCTGCTTTTTAGCAGGGGGTTGGACTAGATGACCTCATGAGGTCTCTTCCATCCCTATTATTCTATGATTCTAACTTGGCTTGTTCAGTCTGGAAAAGAGGAGACTGAGAGGGGGCATGATAAGTTTTCAAGTACCTAAAAGGTTGTTACAAGGAGGGGGGAGAAAAATTATTCTCCTTAACCGCTGATGATGGGACAAGAAGCAATGTGCTTAAATTACAGGAGCGGTTTAGGTTGGACATTAGGAAAAAATTCCTAACTGTCAGGGTGATTAACCCCTGGGATAAGTTGCCTAGGGAGGTTGCAGAATGTCTATTATTAGAAGTTTTTAAGAGTAGGTTAAACAAACACCTGTCAGGGATGGTTTCAGATGATACTTGGTCCTGCCATGAGTGCAGGGGACTGGACTTGATGACCTCTCATGGTCCCTTCCAGTTCTATGATTCTATGATGGTGGTGTTGTGTGAGGCATAGGAACAAACAGGAAAGTAATAGTGATGAGTGAGTGGGTAATTTTATACAGCATGCCTCCTTTTCCAACATTACTGTCTAAATTGAAAGACCGAGGAAGACATTTGGTGTTTATAAACAAAAAGAAGACAAGGCATGGTGTTTGACTTGTATCAGTTAATGGCGATATCTAATTACAGCGGACTATGTGAGAGATGTTAATAATTAGTAAACACTTACCAAAACATGTCTGTTAATATTGTGAGTTTCTTTACATCAGTGGTAATGTTTAGCCTCCCTTGATTATACAGGCTGAAAGCCAAACAAACAAGGTGGTTTATTACCTAGGTGAGGATCTTGATGAAATGGATTGTCCCTGGTATTTACTAAGGGAAAATGGATTTCTGAAAAGGGATCTATGTGGACACAGGAATGCAACCACATCTATCCATTTGCAGAATGTAGCCCTAAGGGTGACACTCATCGTAGTACAGGTCCAGTGCAAATCTTACGTACTAATTACCTTTCACTTAACCAGCATAAAGACCTTTAGCTGGGATTTTGCACTGAGTTGAATTTCATTCCAAGACATTGTCAGGCTCTATTTACCAGAGTAACAGTTTTGGTTGTCAAAGTGCAGCTTTTCATCATCTGATTGGTTAACAAAGATGGACAGATGAGTTAAAGCATGAATTTAAACATTTTATTAATAATTAACAGTGTTGCAGAACTCTAAATATAAAAGTTGCTTATGGCTGGGAGCCATAAAGGAACATCAGTGTTGTGATGTTGAACATGGCACATTTGCTCTTCTCAAAAGCCCAGAAGATGAATTCACTGAGCTTGTTAATCAAAGTATTGATTTGTATACCCACAGTTACCAACATATGACTTTAATTGTAGGGTGTTTAAAAGCACCTACCAAAAGGGGGAAGAAAGCCAAATATAGATTTAATCAGTTATGGAGAACTTTAACTAACATGGTTCAGTGCTTCCTTTGGTTTGAGCCATAGTATTAAAGAATGGGGAGGGAATTAGAAAAAAATCCATGTTTACTGAAGGGATTAATTTATATCATATGATCAAGAGATGGGATGCTGTCAAGTGTTAAAAAGAACTCCTGATCCCATGAGGACTATCCAACATGTATACGCACTGGCTTAAAGGAGACAAGGAACACAGTCATGCATGAGATCAATAAAATAGCACAAGCTTGTCTTTCTGCTTCTGAAAGAGGGGCAGCTTGGTTGTGGAGAAGAAAATAAGAAAGGGAGACAAATGAGGGGAAAGAATGTGAAAGAGAGAGGCTGAGAGAGAGGAGTGTGATAGGGAGAGACAGGAGAACAAAGGAGCACCTTTTCTGCAGTTTAGAAGTAACAGAGTAACAGCTGCTGTATGGAGAAGATATTGTCACTCCCCTGGAGGAAAAAATATGGCAGCTAGCACTGCTCTGCTCCCCATCCTGTTAAAGAAACAATGGTATTTGGGTGGCTGTTTTTCCTCCCCTCCTCCAGAAGAAGAGCCAGAAGCATCTCCAGGCACTCTCACCAAGAAAAAATTTCTATTTGCCCCTGGAAAATGTTTTTTTCCTGAGCCCTGGATATAATGATTCTGTTGTTTTCTCAGAACTGGGATGACTTGACTCAGGGCTGTTGTTTCAACACAAGCTTCCTGAGTCGTTTTTATAAATGATTTTATTATATATAAACCAAGGTGTTCTAGAATGATCGATTGGGAAGAACAAAGAGAGATGTTTGGTATATGACTCTCCTTACACAGACCTACCTCCAACTCTTTATTCAAGACACAGGACAATATTTTAACATTATGTTAATACATAAATGGCCATAGTGCATGCGGCCTTCTAGTGTCTGGTCCAATAGAGAAGAGCCTAGCCCTATCATAGTTGTCAGCTAGAGGAACTAAAGGTATAGCTGAAGTAGTAGTGATACTTTTATGCTTGGAGGTCTCAGGTTCAGTCGCTACTGTTGCCCCCTAGTACCGGTTGTGACACTGAACAGAGCCATACATTGTAATACAATCATATCATACTTTCTAACTTTATTCTTGTTTCATCCTCCTCCCCTGCTCCCCTGTTCATCGTCACATGCTGTATGTCTAACTTCAACTGCAAATTCCCCAAAGCAGAAACCTGTCAGTTTGCTCTCTGTTAAATGCCACACAGGCACCTGTTATGCTACATAAAGGCTAATAATACACAAGCTGTTACCAGCTATCTTATCTGTAGGTGGAATTCCATCTGGCATCTCAAAGGAGCTATTGAAGTGGCAGATTTCTCTGTTCTGAATTCTGGGGAGAGCGCTACGCGCTGTCATCAAGTGGTTAAAAATAAAATAAAAATAATCATCACAAAACTTGGACGTGCTTCTCACTAGTCCAGGAAAACCAGGCACAGTCTGACTAAGACAGAGGCTGAAGCCAGAGAGGTGAGTGAGACCAGAATCCCCATGTTATATCATTGCATTATAATCATTGTCTGTTCTGAAAAGCCACTGCTGAGTCCCGGAGAAGTGATCTACACATTAACCAGATCTTCCAGCTGTTTTTGAATGTCTTCAGCTCAGCTGCCAGTGTTTGAGGAAGGAGTGATATTTGGGAGCACAGCCATTTCTTTTGACATTCTTTGCTGGGCTCAACTCTTCTATTTGGAAGTGACAGGAGAGCAAGGGTCCTCAGGAAGCTTTCACACCTTCAACCTTAACCTATGACCGGATCCAATAACTGGATCCATCTGGACAGGTCTTTATGCCTTTTGGCTTCAGCGAAACTTTGCATAGAGGTAGGACTCCATCTTCAGGATCATGGCCCTAGTATGCTTTATCAAGAAAATCTGCAATTAGCTAAATTTCTGCACTTACCGTAGGTAAGGGGTGTGAATCCCTGGGCCCGTCTCACAGCAAGTTGTGTTAAGGAGTACAAATCCACAGGAAGAGGTCCATGGGAGATTTGGCTAAGTAAGAACTGCAAGATTTGGCCATAAAACTCTTTGAAATCAACCATTTACTGTATATAAAGTTGCTGATTATGGGCAACAATTTTGCATGTTTTGGGTTCACAGTCAGTGGAATGGGGGTGCATTTTGTAAATATTTCCAGAGCCCCAGGAGTGAGTTGTTTTTAGAGCAGGTCCAACTATTCATCACTGAGCCTGTTATCAACCTGATGATAAATAATAATAAAGAATCAGTAGCAGTCCTTCCAAAACATACTTTGTAGCCTTTTCCACTTCTAATATATACTTCATCAACCTAATATATTGGAGCCCATTCTACTAATATGGCACAGGACGAGAGTTTCCAATTAATATAGAAATAGTAACTTTTCAATAAAAGCAGGGAAGAGAATTTACATAAATTGCCCTTCAGAACAACTGGTACCTCTTGGGTCACTCTGGGTCCTTTTAAAATAAATATTTGCAGCCTGTTATTTTCTGGTCCCTGAGTGTAAAAGAAAGACACTTGTGTTTTCTCTTCAATACCTTTACAGGGATTAAATCTTGTCTTAAAAGGAACCAGGGACAGAGGGGCTCACGCGAGTTCCCAGGTTGCCACGGCTCGTCTAACCTTGGGCACCACTTCCTCTGGCCGTGCCTCAGTTTCCCCAACTGTAAAACGGAGGGTCTCTGATAAAAAGGCGCCGCTGAGTCTTAGAACAGAACCAGACGCCGAAGCGCCCCCGGGCCCCCTCGGGGGGAACCGCCGCTCCCCGCGCTTGGCCTCCCCTGACCCCAGCTCAGGCCACCAGCGAGAGAAGGGACCCACCCGCGCTGCTCGCTCCTGCCAAAGGGGACGGGCTCAGCGGGCAGCAGCCCCCGGCCTGCGTGACACGTGGGCTGGTGCGGCCCGCCGGCAGGGCGCTCTCCGCGGGGAGACGGAGCAGGAGCCGGGCCCCGCGCTGGAGCCATGGGCGGGAGGCAGGGCGCGCTGCGCTCGGGGCTGGGCTGCGCTCTGCTGCTGGCCCTCTTCCTGCTGGGCTTCCTGGGAGGTGAGTGGGAGCAGGGGCGCCCCAAGCAGCTGGGCAGAGCTCCCGGGACCCCAGCCCTGAGCCAGGGAGGGAACTGGGGGCTTACAGACTGTTCACACGACATCCTAGCCCCAGTCCACATCCACTTCCCCCAGCCCTCCCTCTATCCACCTCTCCCCAGCCCCCCATCCACTCCCACAGCTCCCTTCCTCCCCCAGCCCTCC
>ML685818.1:11227453-11255723 GCA_007922175.1 Pelusios castaneus
TTTCTTTCTTTCTTTCTTTCTTTCTTTCTTTCTTTCTTTCTTTCTTTCTCATATCATAATTAAGTTAGTAAACTAAAGGAACGAGGCTGCTTATATTGGAGTTCGTGGGAGTGTTGCTATTGATACTAAGCATTAAACCCTTGCTTCAGAAGCCAGAAGTTCTTTCCAAAGGAATATTTTGTTCCTTATTTGCATGCCATGAAGTAAATGTTTTCTGTAAACTGGAGCAGGTGAAACTGGGAGCCAGTTGTGATCCAATAGCCAGACCTTCAGTGTATGCTTACAGTGTGTATTAACTTGCAAACAGTGAAGTGAGGTGGCTGTATAGGGGTACTGAAACTGTGTCTGAGATAAATGCAAAAGCCTCAGAAGGTGCTTGCAAGAGATAAATTGTGGGGATTTAATAGTCCACAGAACCAGTGAACACTCCTGCCTCTTTCCATCCATAGACCTTAAAGCATTTTGAAGAGGTAGGTCTCATCCTGTTTTTGCTGGGTGGAGAAACAGAGACACAGAGATTAAATGACTCGTCTAAGGTCATACAGAAAATCTGCCCTTGCTGAGAAAAACACCTAGCTCTCCTGATTCAGTCTTATGCCCAATGCTTGTGATCATGCTGTATCTTGACGTACTCTTCCCTTGGGTCAGTGATTCAAGCTCTGCCACATAAGAGTTCTGAAGAGTCTCCCAGTTGATGTTGGGTTGCAAAGCCTGGCACTGTCTTAGCCAAAATACGAACATTTGACATTTTTTAAAAGCAAATAATTTTGCAGGTTAAAAATGCCATGTTAGCTGGAGCCAAAGGAATTATTCTGTATTCAGACCCTGCTGACTACTGTGCTCCTGGAGTAGAGCCTTATCCAACTGGCTGGAACCTTCCTGGTGATGGAGCCCAGCGTGGGAATGTGTTAAATCTGAATGGAGCAGAGGATCCTCTTACTCCGGGTTATCCAGCAAAAGGTGAGTGCTAGATTTGTAGCCATAAACATCTGACACTTTCTGAACTGATATTGAAATGCATCTTGTCAGTAGCAATTAAACTGTCCTCTGTAGCAGTGAGAAAAGACCTGTCATTTTAGAGGATTTTCAGTAAGAGTTTATTTTCCTAGTGTGGACTAGATTCTACATTCCTACTGGCCTTCCTCAAGTAAAAACAGTTTCCAGCCAATATCTCCGTGCATATGATTCAAGCTTTACAGTACTTGTAAATCAGGATGTGGATAGGCTAGTCAGCAGAAATGAGTTAGGATTTATTGAGATTTGCAAGGAACTATGTTTCTCAAGAGGACTGGTTGAATCTGAATGATAATCTGCCATCAAAGACGACTAATAACTTTTCCTGGATATATATTTATTTGCTGATCATAAACGCTAGGCAGAAAAAAACAATGTAAGTTTCTGTTTATATGGAGTGAAATTTCTGCATTAAAACTAGCCACTGTAGTCATTGGGACTAATCCCTGATTTGTGACAAGAGGCTAGTTGGCTGGAGGTAACGTCACAGGGGTCAGTCCACGTTGGTCTTTGAGGCTGCTCAGGGACTCTGCATCGTTATAAAAACAACTCCAATTAAAAGGCAAACTGTTAAGGAAAGCAAAACTTGATATTCCAATATATTCTTTGGTTTCTCAGACTACACCTTCAGGTCTGAAGTTGATGAGGGAGTGGGAATTCCCAAAATCCCAGTTCATCCCATTGGATATCATGATGCAGAAATATTATTAAGGTAGATAGACTTCAGTCTTCTGTATTTTGGTTGGTATTCATGTGCGCACTGCAGAAAGCATTTTTTGGTATTAAAAGCTGTAAAATGGATGCTCTTTTTTGTTGCTTCTGGGTATTCTACTTAAACGCACGCACACACATGCACTAGTAGCAACATATGCTACAGAAATACAAACAACAGTTGGCTGTGAGTCTTTTATTGAAAGACAAAGTGGAACACATATATGTGGATTTACCACAAAGGAGATACAAAACCAGGATTTTATTTTATTAGTTTATCTGCTTTAATTCTACCCTCATTTTAGCTTAAGAAATTTTCAAGCACTTTTAATAGCATTTATATTAATTTACAGACCCTCTTAACAAATCGTAAATGGTTGCACATACTGCTTGTGCGACACAATCCTTCCTTACACTCATTTTCAGGTGTGTTGTTCCTGTGGGAGACTTTTGCTTTTAGCAAATTAGTCATCTGTATTTGTGTCTTTTTTGCCTTCCTCTGTAGCATGGGACACAGCTCACTTGCTGGTGGATTCTCTGTACCTTAAAGTCTTTAAATCATGATTTGAGGACTTTAATAACTCAGTCATAGGTTAGAAGCTTATTGCAGGAGTGGGTGGGTGAGGTTTTGTGGCCTGCATTGCGCAGGAGGTCAGATTAGATGATCATACTGGTCTCTTCTGACCTTAGAGCCCATGAGTCTTGGTTTTCACTCAACAGCATCATGGGAGGACCTGCAGCACCAGACAGTAGCTGGATGGGAAGCCTCAATGTGTCTTACAGTATTGGGCCTGGATTCGCTGGCAGTTATTCTATAAGGTCTGTTTCAGCACTTTTGCGTATTTATTGAACACGGCAAAACCAAACAAAATCTTTCAAATGGGATTCTGAGATATGTTACCTCTCAGGGCTTAGAGAAGAAACTAACTTCGCTTTGGAATGGGCAGCATGGTTGAATGAAACTCTTCAAGACAGAGGTTGGCAACTACACCCGCGAGCCAGTCCTCCTGCTGAACCTGGCTACAGAGCAGCAGCAGCGGCTCCTTCTCTCCACCCTGTCCTTCTGCCGCCATGTTTGCTCAGCAGCAGCACCCTGGCAGGAGCGTGGCAGCTACTCCCCCTTCCTGGCCTCGCCCCTTCCCCAGTGATGGCACCCTGACTAGAACGTGGCTGCGGTCCCTCTCCCACCACGATACCCTGACCAGAGAATGGCAGCCACTCATTCCCCCTCACCATGTGGACTCAGCAGCACCGTGGCTGAGTTCAGTGTCTGCTCCCCCCTTCCAGCCCCAATCCTTCCCCACCCAACTTCTACCATGTGTGGCCCTCCATACCATGTATATGGTCTTCAGGCCAAAACGTTTGCCTCCCCTGCTTTAGGATTGAAAGATAAAATGTTGAAACTATGGGCCTGCTCAGTGACAATGGAAAGATTTCTCTTGACTTCACCAGGCATTGGATCAGTCCTTGTGTATCTTCCTTCTCAGCCCCTATATTAAGTTTCAGTCAATGTTTTCTTGACACTTCTATAACGTAATGTTGTGGAGCAGTAACTGGCCCTTATATTAACCTTTTTTCACTATCAAGTGAAAAGCAAATGTTTTCACACCTTTCTCTTTCTAGTCATTTTTCTTCCCTTCTGTCTCTGAAGACAAAGAAATGGGTAATGTGTGGTGGCAGAAAAATGTAGCACTGCCTCTGCAGTGGCCGTCTGGCCCTCACCTTTTCCCTAGTTCCATGGAAGCCTTTTATGAGAATTCCTTGATGTTAGAGCTATGGAATATGGGAGTGGTGGGGCCCAGAGACTAGCTGCTCTCCTAAATTTTTCACCTTCTTGGTTGCAGAGGAAAAACTTGGAAATGTGAAGGCAAATTTTAAAAAAAGTCAAAACATACTAATTTGGTAATTTTACTGATCTTTTGGGAGCCACAAATCCTCATTTTGAATACTGTGTTTTCTCTTTGTACTTTGCTCAGCTTGGATAGTGAAACAAAGCAGTTGGTTTCATTTTCTGGCTCAGCACTAGCAGAGACGGTCACAAGCCATGGGCGATGGAGCAACTGCTGGTGGTTTGCAGAGAGCCATCTGCTCAAATGGTGATGCTTCCTCCTCCTAGCTGCTAAACTGCATTAAATGAAGCTAAAAAATATGCATTATTATGGAAGTGGCAGTGGCTGCCATTGACTAACACAGGACAGTTTTCCATCACCAGTGGATCAAGAGAGAATGGCATAGTGATGTCTTTTTTTCCAACATTGCAAAGACATGTTTAAATTTAAAAAATAATTAAAGTCTTCATTGGATTTTTTTCTAGTGTGTTAAAATCTATTGAAGATTTATAAAGCATGCAAACAAGAATGTTGACTGACCAAATTTGACACTTGAGATAAAGGGAACTGCAAAGGATCCAAGCAAAGGGAAATCCAAACAAATTAACAAAACAAATGTCCCATTTAAGAAGGTCTCAGGGGAAGGAGCAGGTTTGAAGAATTTCATTAGGCCTTTACCTCAAGGCTCTGATTTAGATCTCCTAAACTGAGAGTCAACAAATAAAGTCTCTGGATCTAATCCACTATTCTCCTGGGCTATGTCTACACTTGTTAAGCTAAGTCGACTCTGTTAAATCGACTTAGAGTGTCTATACAGAACACTCCAGTCAACTGCCTGCATCCACACTGGCAGGGGCTAGGTTGACAGAGGAGAGCCATGGCTGGGGAAGATCGGGCTGGGGGAAAGGGAGAGCTACGGCTGGGGAGATGGTTGCCAGCTCCTGCGCGGCAGAGGAGCCCCAGTTGCGGGGGAACCCCCGCTACAGCGGGGCTTCAGCTGCGCGGTTGCTGGCTCCCACGTAGCAAAGGAGCCCCAGCCGCGGGGAAACCCCCATGGCCCCGGGGCTCCAGCCACACGGAGACCCTTGCTGCACTGAGGTGAAGGTTTCTCCACGGCTGGAGCCCCAGGGCTGCGGGGATTCCCCTGTGACTGGGGCTCCTCTGCTGCAAGGGAGCCGGCAACTCAACTCCCCAGCCGCGGCTCTCCCTTCCCCCGAGCCCTATCTGCCCCAAGCCATGGCTCCCTTCTCCCCAGCCCCATCTCCCCCTACCTGTGCTCCCTTCTCCCCAGCCCATCCCCCAGCCTGGACACCAATTAGGTAGACTTAGGGCATTAGGTTGACTTAGGGCGTCCACACCAGCTTTAAGTCAACTTAACAAATAGACTTACGCATTAGGTCAAGCTAAAGAATGGTAGTTATTAAGTCGACTTAATAAGCGCCTGGTGTGGACATGGCTTTGTGTAGGTCGACTTAAGCGTCGTTAAGTCAACGTAAGTTGCAAGAGTAGACATAGCCCTGGAGCCTAAGAGAAAGATGATCATCCATTGAAGTCCACATGTCTTCTTCTTCCTCTTCTTGTGTTTCATGACAAAGCAGATTCACTTGATGAGTGTAACTGCCAAGCACTGAACAAAACAACTAATCCAAGGATCAGTAATTCACCTTTTCCAATATTCTTTAAAGAAGTGCAATCTTGCTTTGTTATTAATAGGGCCCCATTTCCCTGATATTCTTGCTATGTGCTGCAGTGAAAATGTGGATATTTTGAGGCCTCTACATTTTTCATATAAATCCCCCTGTTTGATGGTACACTCTTTGTACTCTCAAACAGGATGATCAGTTGTTTCCTTGGCAAGGTACTACATAATCCATCTTTATGTTTGTTTGTTAGAAACGAATTACTATTTAAGCCACACAGGACAGTTAAAATTCTAAATAGAGCCACTTTGCTCTTTCTCTCAGGGACAGAGCCATAGAGTATATCAGCATTTTCAACCCTTAGGCATATGACACGGAATCTTTTCCCCTCCATTTCTTCTTCCCATATTTCCTGCCATTTCTCCCTTCACTCATTTTTAATTAGATTTTCAGATTCCAGTGTTCTTAAAGGGACCTCTTGGAAATCAATTTGCTAGTGTTTGAATCATTTTTTTGCCAGTTGGCCAACACAGCACCCACTATCCCTACATGCACTGGCATCCATGCTATTACTTTGATTACATCCATCTGTGTCAAATCTGTACACAGTAATGTTAGGTATATCATTTCTGCGCTCTGAAGTAGCATGTCTTCCCATTCCTCTTTCTGTTTAAATAACCCAGGCTGGGCCAGGGGGATTCTTTATTGTGCCCAAAGTTACCTCAGCTGTAAGCGCCAGACTCTTCCTTAAGGCAGTGGTTCTCAATCTTTTGTGGTTTGTGACACACTTGGCAGCATATCATGACCCTACAGGACACAGCAGCCCACCCTCTCCAGACTGAATCCAGCCATCGCCCTGGTTCCCTGCGACACACTTACCACTCTGTGGTGACCCAGTAATGTGTCCAGACACAGTGGTTGAGAATCACTGCCTTAAGGGGATAGTAACCTTCCCAGAGGGACAAAGGCCCATTGAAATCAATGGGAATTAGTCACTTAAATACCTTTTGAGGTTCTGAGCCAAAATGTGTTGAGGGTCCTGGAGAGCAATGAACTGTGTAATAAAAGGAAAAACAATATTAAAATGAACAGACCATGTAATAGGGTGCTAATCACCCTTGAGGACTTACTTATTCATAGGATTTTTGACACTGACTTGAAGTCAGATCTGGGAGAAGCTCCCATGGTTTCAGTATACCATACACTCAGGACACTGATCCTGCAAGCACTTGTGTACCAGTGTAACTTTATGGATGGGAATAGTCCTGTGGAGTCCAGTGGGATTTTCATGTATTTACCTCTTTTTAGGCTCAAGGCCTCGGGCTTAGCTTCCATTCTGGGCAAAGATCCATTAATTGTGCTGAGGAAGATATTGGTTTTGACAGCTATAGAGTTTTGCCATTGAGAAAACACCTTCAGATGAGACCTTTTGAGTTTTTGCCCAGGGCAGACAAATATGTGTTTTGAGAGAGAGGACTGAATATTCTCTGTCTTTTACAGAGTTCCTAATAAATGAATGATTCTTTATGATCTGGCAAAGCTTGATCACTTTGATCTGCTGTCTTAAATGTTCTTGGAGAAATACTCATTCAAATGTTTTTACCGTTCAGTTGTTTCATGCACTTTTAATGACCATTTCTCAACTTACCATTTAATCAGACTTACTCATTATTTTTCCATAAAGAAAAGCAGCATGTTCTGATGAAATTTAAAAAAAAAACATATTTCCATAATTAAATGTTGTCCAATTTAATTTACTTTTAAATTAAATGTTGTCCAATTTAATTTACTTTTTAAATTTAATATACTTTTGATTATTATTTTTTGTTTTTAGTGTGCTCTATGGGCTTGCTGTTAATCTGCCCCATCTTAAAAGTACTTCAAAGAGATATTTTTGGCATGACTCCTTTTTAAACCACTGTGACAAATTTTACAAAGAACCTTGAAAGTCAAGAAAAATTCCACCAAACACACTAATACCTAAAGTCATCCTTCAGTTTAAAAAAAAAATTAAAGGAACTAGTACAGCCCTGGAATACCTCCTGAATGCTAATAATCATGCTTAGCACTTTGGCCACATATAAGTCATTTCTTTCATGGGTTGTAAAACAGTTTATTACAGAAGTGAGGATCATTACTATTATACAGATGGGGAACTTGAGCTATTAGCCAAGATCACACAGCAGGTCAGTGGAAGCAGAGCAGGAATTGGTTGGCCAGTGTGGTTGGTTTATAAACCAAAAACTTTAAAGATTAAATTGTGCACACAGACTTTGTTCTCAGCTTTTTTATTTTAAGTTTCAATCTGTGTTTTCTTGATATTTTGACAAAAGTAACTTTTTTTTTTCTTAAATTTCTCCATGAAGAGAATCATAAATATCTAAGCACATTTATTTTGGGGAACTAAATGGGGGACGGAAATACAATTCATCCCTTCTAAATAGAGATGGGCTACAACCCAGCCCTTTTGTGGGTGCTAATCCAGCTTCATTTCACAGTGTGTAAATGGCTATTGTAGAAGACACAAGGGCTTGTTGTAACTGAGTTTTTTAAAACATGTTTAAAATTGGATCATCTATCACTCTTTTGACCCTAATGAATGCCTCCTCAAGTCACAGGTAACTATTTCATTTTGCTTTTGTTTCAGAAAAGTCAGAATGCAAATCCACACTACCAACAAAATAACACGAATTTACAATGTTATTGGCACTATCACTGGAGCAGTTGAACCAGGTGAGTTTTTTGCATTCAGTGAAGATGTACTTAGGTAGCATGAGGTTTAACTTTTCAGAGATAATCATACCGAATTTGGAACTGGATAAGATTTATTAGATCACCTTGTCTCTCCTACCACAGTGTTCCCCCAAGAAATCTATAAGTGTTACAGTTATTGTAGGGGAGAACGCTACAATAAACAACTCATTAGGATAGACTTGAATAAGACATTTCATTTTCTATAGGGTCTCTGGCATATCATTTATACCATTTTACACCAGCCTATTCTAATACAATACAAAATATAATGGACTAGTGATGAGCTGAACAGAGCTCTGGAGCCTAACATCCTCAACTTCGGAGAGTTCAGGATCTGAACCAAAGTCTAGATCCACATTTCTCCAGCTACTTGTATCTTTAGAGTAGCCTAAACTGAAATCCAGGATACAAACTTTGGGACAATTGGGTATTTGACTGCATATCCTGATTTGAATTCTACATCTGGATCTCTTCTTAAGAGCACAGAGTCTAAAATTGCTCACATCATCATTGAGCAGACAGTGTCTTCTGGGTAACTTTTATTCTAACAGTGGTTTCAAGATAAGGGATGTAAAGATTCTTAAAACAACCATATGAAAGGTAATGAGGTTGTAAACCAGGGGGAAAAAAAAGCATATTTGTGTCAGTTTGTAAACTGAGACAAGGTCAGTAGGGAATTACAAGCTCGCTTCTTAAAAACATTGAATTTAGTTTTCATTGTGGTTTGGGAAAGTGGGGAATGAGGTTAAAGGAAAAGACTGAATTATATTGTGATCCAAGTGTATTCCGAATTAAAAACTGATTCTATATCATTGTTTTCAGACAGATATATTATTCTAGGAGGACATAGAGACTCCTGGGTATTTGGTGGGATTGATCCATCCTCTGGTGCAGCTGTTCTTCAAGAAGTTGCTCGGAGTTTCGGCAAAATGAAAATGGAAGGTAACTTATTCATTGTAAATGGAAAAGGTGAAACTCAAGGGCTATGAAAAAGACTCTTTAGCTATGTCTACACTTGTAATTTTAAGTTGACTTTAACTAAGTTGACTTAACTAAGTCGACTTACTGCGTCTACACTTAAAATTAAAGTTGACTTAAAGGGGAACTTACAAAGTCGACCTAGAGCGTCCACATTGGACGCCTAGGTCAACTTCTAGGGGCTAGGGGGACCTTGGGTAGGTCCCTGGTGGCAGGGGGGGCACCCCTTGTGTGCAATGGGACAAAGGGGAACAGGGACCCTGGCAGGGCATGTGGGCAGGGTGTGATGCTGTCCGATTTAGGGAAGCATTTATGGTATTATTTTCTATTCATATATCATAAATGCTATAATCCATAGGAACTATGTCATGTTTGGTATCAATAGAAAGATAGTAATTTGCTGGGAATGATTATATAGTTTATGTATAGGAATTGTATTTGTATTAGAAGTTAGGAATTTGGTGTTATATCTAGACTTTAACTTGTGTGATTCTGTGTAAACACCCGAGATAGGCTGTCTACAACCATTGTCTCCTTAATGTTAAGGAAGCTGCCAGGTACAATGGGCCCAGGAAGTAACCTGATGAGCCATTAAGGACATAAGGAATACAACCATCGTGTTAATGTTCCTTAACATTAAGGAGACAATGGTTGTAGACAGCTTGTCTCGGGTGTTCACACAGAATCACACAAGTTATAGTATAGATATAACACCAAATTCCTAACTTCTAATACAAATACAATTCCTATACATAAACTATATAATCATTCCCAGCAAAGTACTACCTTTCTACTGATACCAAACATGACATAGTTCCTATGGATTATAGCATTTATGATATATGAATAAAAAATAATATCATAAATGCTTCCCTAAATCCAGACAGCATCACACAGGGCTCTGCCCTGCCCTTTGGGAGGCATGCCAGGTTCCCCGGGTGCTCCCCCCCCCCTCCGGCAGGGAGGGCATTGGTGTAGTCCTGGGGTAGCCCTAAGTCGACTTAGGGCTACCCCACGTCTACACTGGCTTAATTTGACTTTAAAAAGTCGAATTAAGCCTTAAGTCTAATTAAATCTATGTTTAATAAAGTCGACTTAATTTTCATTAAGTCGACTTTATTTTCCTTAAGTCGACTTAAGCAACCTGCTTAAGTCGACTTAAGGAAACTGCAGTGTAGACGCAGGATAAATTAAGTCGACTAGCTTAAGTTGACTTAATTTACAAGTGTAGATGCAGTCTTTGTGAGGAATTCTGTGGAATTTACCACTAAGAAGACTCATAGGATATGTCTACATAGGGTCCTCTACACTGGAGGCTCTGTTAAGTCAACTTAACAAGGTCGACTTTAAGTCAACTTAAAGTCGACCTTGTTATGTTGACTTAGAGAGTCCACATTGAACTCTCCTGTCGACTGCCTGCATCCACACTGGCAGGTGCTAGATCAACAGAGGAGTGGTGCATTGTGGGTAGCCCTGGGAGAGGGCCTGAAGGCTAGTTAGGTCGACTTAAGGGTTTCCCAGTCTACACTGCATTAAGTCGACTGTAAGAGGTGGTGTTATTAAGTCGACGTAAGGAAGCGCTTAATTCAATTTAATAAAAGCCCAATGTGGACGCAACAGTCTGGAGGTCGACTTAACCATAGAGCATATGTTGGCCCTATTCATAGGGTTGAATTTCACATAATAAGCATTGCAACTTCTTATCTGTGCATGCACATGTCTGTGAGTGAGGCTCCTGAGGAGGTCCTAAACATGTATATCTACAAAATGAGCTTAACATCACATATAGTGCAAAATGGCTGAATTTCAGCTCTTATTGCCTGTGTAATGTAAGTCTCTCAGTTGCGTACTCTGAGGGTTTTGCCTTTAAAATAAAATATTGCAGTGGACGTGCTGATCTGCAGAATTTGAAGTGACTGAATTTCACTGATTCACATTATATATCATTTTATGTGAAGTGCTAAAGTTTTTTTTTTAAAGTAACTCAGTCAACTGTGTTAATCTGTGTTAGACTTTTTCTCTTTAAGTCAAATTTAACTGTGTCATTACAGGTTGGAGACCTAAAAGAACTATTATTTTTGCCAGCTGGGATGCAGAAGAATTTGGATTATTAGGTTCTACAGAGTGGGCTGAGGTAAGTCTTAATTAAGTCGACTTAATTTACCAGTGTAGACACAGCCCTTTAGCCCCACCATCCTGCTGCAGGACAGAGACTCTAAGCTCCCCACCCCAGTCTGGTAAGCGGAGAATGGAGGGGTGGGCATAGGGAGCTCCAGGATCTGCATTTTAACTTTAAAAGAACTGCATGTGTCTCATGAGCTGTTGTTTGGTCTACCCTGCTTAGTTGTGTTTTGTGCTGCTTTATAGTATTTAAATTCATGTGCCTACATACATAGAAATGTAGGGCTGGAATGGACCTCCAGAGGTCATCCAGTCCAATCCCCTTTGCTGACATTGTAACAAAATTAAAAACTATTAAACAATGTGACAAATGAAGATGGAAAATGTTTATTACTATTGTCTAAAGGAATCCTTTTGTTCCCACTTGATGGCAAATTTGAGGTTTCCATTGTCTTGGAACTTCTTGCACAAGTACATTCTTCAATATGCAATTGAAATAGACTCTCCCACCCATTCTGCTAGATGCAGAGGAAGTTTGGTCACTAACAAGAAAACCAAAATTAAAGCATAACACCAACTGACTTGGGGAAAATTAAACTCCAGTGAGTAAAATTTCATTTCAACTAAACTCTAGCAGTAAAACGCACAAAACTTGTGGCTGACAGCTCCAGTGAATGTGAAGTAACATTTAAAAATACCAGTTCTCAGCAAGCAAGTCTTTTTTTTTTTTTTCCTGCAGGACTGTAATGGAATTTCTTTTTGTGAATCATTGTCCAAAGGTACTTTTCGGTTTGATGATTTCATACCTAGTTATCCATTGTTCTACCCAGTGGTGGAGTCATGTTGAATCTCTAACAACCCCTCAGACTTTACCCCCCGTGTCTCTAGTTTATTTGCTTTTGGCTTCATTTTGGTGTGCCATGCATTCCCTCTCTTTGAATCCTGAATTAGACTCTGGCTGTAGAGATATTGGTCAGTGCTCACATTAAGTGTTCTCTGCAGTCATGTACCTGGCTAATCTGTCATCAACTAAGTCAAGAGGAAAATTAACCCTTTGCTTGTTAGGTGAGGGTTGTGAACAGAATCTCTGAAAATTATCAATAACACCTAATTATGGAGACATCTGTTCATACGTGAAGTGGTTCATTCAAACCAAGTGCTTAGTGAATATATATACACACACAACACACACATGCTCAGGCCTCTCTCTCTAACTCTCTCTCTCTCTGGGTACGTCTACTCTGAGCTTAAGTCGACTTAATAACACCTCCTCTGAGGTCGACTTAAGCCTTAAATTGACTTCTTAAGTCGACTTAAAGCCAGTGTGGATGGGGATTAGTGCTAAATCGCCCTTATTAAGTCGTCTTAATAAAGTCGACTTCACTTTTCTAGTGTAGACAAAGCCCCTTGTTGACTTTCGCTAATCCCCCTCCACACTGGCTTTAAGTCGACTTAAGGAGTCGACTTAAGGCTTAGGTTGACCTACAACGAGGTGTTATTAAGGTGACTTAAGTTTTCCATAAGTTGACTTAAGGAAATGCTTAAGTCAACTTAATAAAAGCCCAGTGTGGACGTGGCTTTGTTTAGGTCGACTTAAGTCTCCTTAAGTCGACCTAAGTTGCCAGTATTGATGCATCCACTGTATTGCCACTCTGTTAGGTCGACTTAACAAAGTTGACTTAACAAAGTTGACTTAACTTTCCCAGTGTAGACATAGCCTTTCTCTGTCTCTGTCTGTCGTCTGTCTGCCTGTCTGTCTCTCTCTCTCTCACACACACACACACGCACACACACACACCCCTCATTGGGGAAATCCTCTACCAGATCATTTATTTTATATTTATTTTTACGTTTTATTCTTATATAATGTTTGTGTTATACTAATTTACAACAGAAAAATACCACATAGAGTGCTTATAAGTGATCAGTTAGATTAGAATATCAATTGACAAAGCCAAGTATTATATACCAATTACCAAACCAATTAGGATATCAAGGGCCAAACCACCACTTACAATCAGAATACCATTTTCAAAATCAGTTACCAATTTATAAAATAAAAAATCAAATTTAAAAAGTCAAAAGGAGACTGATACATGCTGGTTTACTTGAAACAAACATTTTTTGGGGAAATTTTATTTCACATGAAACTTCAACATTTTGACTTTTCATTCCAATTCAGATTTTTTGTTTTAAATGCCAGAGTTTCCTATGGAACAAAAATTTCAAATTTCAAAAGCTCTAGTTAAAATGGAGTTAATTCTGAGAGCCCATACCAGTAATTAAGTAAGACACAGCAGAAGTATACAGTAATTATCCTAAAATCAAACATTGCAATCCCACAAAATTCAGAATTTATTTTAGGAGTGGTCTACACTGGCAGTTGGCAAGAGATATGCAAACTATATAATGTAGCTTGCGTATCTTTCATCATTGTGCTTAAGCTGACGTACCACAGCATCTTCATGGTGCTGCATTGATGGGAGATACCTTTCTGCTGATGCTGCCTTCCCCCTTTCGGAGAGATGGACCAATTCAGTTGACCAGAGAGCACTTTGCCATTGACTGAATTGATGATGCTGCATCGATACCTGCCACCACAGCAGTGTAGACATAACCTTAATTTTGTGAGGAATCCAGACATGTCAAGCCAGTGGAAATGCACAGTATAGGTAATACTGGCCTGTAGTGACACCATGCAATTGTAATAATGCCACCGATAGCCTCAGGCACTCATCTCCCTTCTCATGGCGCTGCAGCTGGCACCTTTAATATTTTATGAATAGCTTCAAGATCAGCTTTAAAAAAAACACAGCACAGTTAATTTCATGCTCCCAGGCCACTGGCCCTCCTTATAGGCTAATATAGTTAGGCATTGATATCGTACCTCTCACCTTGACTGGTTCAGAATTCCTTTGTTTTTTATAGTATTAATGTTGCAACATCACTTCATAATATATGAGCAATAAAGTAAACATGTTTCCCTTTTTACAACTACAGGAGAATGCTAAAGTTCTTCACGAACGGGCTGTTGCTTACATCAACACAGATTCTTCTATAGAAGGTGTGTCTGATCATTTTTTTTAAAAGTCTATGGGCTTCTTAAATGTAGATTAACATTTTACTGCAGATTTAGTACCGCATCAAGGATTTGAGACAAGCTGTATAACAGGATATTGAGAATAGAAGGGGCGTATGCAAATTCAGAATAGAGTGGAAAGAGAATCCAAGTTGCTTCTTGTACTATTTTCCTATAGCAAATAGCATTGTCATGAGCTATGTCCTTGGGTAGAGATCTTTACACCAAAGGCAGGTGATTACATAAATATATCTTAAAATCTGTCTCCAGATCTCCCACGAGGAGGGACATGATAACAGTTTTCAAGTACGTAAAAGGTTGTTACAAGGAGGAGGGAGAAAAATTGTTCTCGCTAACCTCTGAGGTTAAGATAAGAAGCAGTGGGCTTAAATTACAGCAAGGAGTTTCGATTGGACATTAGGGAAAAGATTCTTAACTGTCAGAGTGGTTAAGCACTGGAATAAATTGCCTAGGGGGGCTATGGAATCTCCATCACTGGAAATTTTTAAGAGCAGGTTAGACAAACACCAGTCTGTGATTCTATTTTATCATTTTAAACTGTGATTTCACTGGGGACAAAATTCACCCTGCTGCCATGGACCGCTGCAATGGCCTATGTTCAGTGTTTGGTCTGTGCAGAAATGTGCCACTGGAACTACTGCATAGACAGCCTCTGCGGTGTGATGGGGTCTCCATGCCCAAAACAAGGGGAGGTTAAGAGACCCAGAGGGGGAGTGATCCATAGTTGCATGGTTGAGCCAGCCTTACCACACTGCTCAGGTGCTGCAGAAGGTGTATTAAGGTTCTAACACAACACATAGATATGATAAGAAACTGAACTTTATTTACTGGCCTCCAACCATGTGATCTAGTCAGGGTGATGAGGGCAATACCCCATCACATCTCCATATTCAGTGACACTAGTGATAATTGTTGGGGCTGCAGGAACTATTCCATCCTTGGGGTGGCAGCCAGTGGAGAGAGGGTGCTATGCGGAACTGTAGTCCCAGTTCGTTAGAGGGTGAAAAATCCGATCTATGCTTTGTCCATGTAAAACCCAGTTACTCTGGTTTCTTTGCATGAATGAAGTAGGTTTCATTATGAATGTTTAATCGTTCAGTTTTGTTTTCTGTCAGCCGAGAGTTGTCTTTACCATGCAATGATTGGAAAGACAAAATAGTCAGTCCAAATTGTGTACTGGGGCAGAAATCAGATCTGTTCCTTCAGTTACGACATAGAGTAGACTTTTAGCCTGGATTGCATGCCTACAGAAGATCTTGCTGCTGAAACAGTAACTTTATCCATGCTTCATATTCGCAGTGTGCATTATAACACATCTGTTGGAGATGATTTGGAGTCAGCGGGCTGTTGCCATGCCAATTTGCTTCCAAATCTTGATTATGCAGTGATGTCTTTGTTTATGTATCAAAGCGAAGTATAGAAGTAATACATTGTGAGACCTGTAATAAGCAAAACCAGTGCCACATTTCAGTGCACTCTTTCCCCGGCAGCATGTTAATCTTATTCGTTACCCTTTAGCACCCAGCACAGAAAAAGGTTGGTGTCTTTTGTGAACATCGCCTTGTATCTAATTTCCAGTTCCTAAATGTACAAACTCCTTGGCTATGCTAGCTAATTTAATAATGGAAAAGAACATTGGGTTACATTACTGTCTGACTAGTTTTATTGTGAATTTCATATGTCTGTTCAGCCAGAAACAATACCCTGCTCTAAAACTGTATCAAAATCTGTAAACAGTTCTAACAAAGCATAAACTCTTAGATACTGTGGGCCCACCATTTGTTGTTGGAGTTTGTGGGTATGATTGGAGTCTCAGCTGATGTTAGAAAATGTGCTAGATGGTCGTCTAGGAAGGCCATTTTTCACTTTTCTGTGGTTAGAAGATAATGACTGTTTCTTTTGTCTATGGACCTTGCTTTTGTGACTTGACTAGTGGGTCACTGCTGTGTGCTCTAGCTTCTTTGAAATCAAACTGCCAGTGGTACAAAATGTGGGAGCAGCTGTGTGCTTGTTAGGAAGTGCATTTTGTGGTGAGCACATGACAGGCAGCTTGCAGGGCATTGCTGTTTTCTGGATGTCGTTTAGAGTATTAATTTTGACATACAAAGCTCTGAGGGTCCGTCAACACTGGCAACTTAGGTCGACTTAAGCACTTCCTTAAGTCGACTTATTAACAGCTTAAATAGACTTAATAACACCACCTCTGAAGGTCGACTTAAGCCTTAAGTTGACTTCTTAAATCGACTTAAAGCCAGTGTAGATGGGGAATAGCTCTAAGTCGACCTTATTAAGTCGACTTAAAGCCAGTGTGGATGGCCATGTCTACTGTTAAGTCAACTTAATAAGTCAACTTAGTGTAGCCACTCTGTTAAGTCGACTTAACAAAGTTGACTTTAAGTCGACTTAAAGTCGACCTTGTTAAGTCGATTTAACAGATCCGACTTAATTTTCCAAGTGTAGACAAAGCCTGAGTGGCTTGAGGATTGCTTACGTGAGAAATGGTCTCTCTCCTAGCATCTCATTGCTACAATTACAGCCAGCAAAGGCTTTCATTATAAGACAGAAGCTGAATCTGTTATTACAGAAGAAAAAACAACTTGTGGATTTCTTTTGTGAGAAGACCTCCCACATTAGAAATTGCTTTCCCTCCTCCTTTCCAATCCAAAGTAGCACAGGTTTGCTGATTTTTTTCAGAGTACATTACAAGGCATATTTGTTCACAGACTTTGGGGAAAGAACTGAACAGGGTTGGTATGAGTGGTGATGGTGTGTATTGTTTGGAGTGGGGTTGAGTCTGAGGAGCAACAGCAAATGTAATATTTATGATTGTATTTGGAATCTATGACAGGGACGAGTTTACAAGAAGTTTTTTATGTACTGTAAATCTAACCAGATAACATGTATTTGTAAGTGCTTTGCACCAAGACCTGCAGTCCTTACGTAGCTAAAACTCTTCTTGGAGTCAATGAGAGCTTTGCCCAAGTGAGGACAGCAGGGTTTGGTCTGTTAGCAGGGAGTCAAAGCCACTTAAAAAAGATTTCCTGTCTGTGTTTGGTTTTCAGGCAACTACACTTTAAGAGTTGACTGCAGCCCCCTTCTCTACAAATTGGTGTATAATCTGACAGAAGAGGTACAGAAGTGGAGAGTTTACTGCACATGACTTTCTGATAACTGAAGTCACCAATTTACTGCACAATAGTTTGTAGTCTACAGAGGCACTGATCCTGTTCCCATTGACATCAGTGGCAAAACTTACATTCAGTAGGACATGATCCAGGCCCACAGTTGCTCTTCAGTGGTCTATGAAGGATGAAGACTCTTACTAAAGCAAACATAATTTTATTACAGTGTGTATTTAAAAAACACCAAGAAGAAGATAATCAATCCACTAAAAGCTAGGTTATTGGAGAAGTGGAACTCTCCAGGAAGGTGGAGGAAATTAAAAGTGGTATTTAAAAGGAAATCCTGAAAATGGAAAAGATTAGCTTAGTGCTCTCCTTACGTCTCATCTTATTCCCTTAAATCTCTTCCCACCCTCCAAAATGCCTTAGTATTTTTCAGAAGATGAAATAGTTCTTCCAATGAGTCAGATATACTTAATTTGTTCAAATGGTGTCCTGTATAGCTATCCTTTTCTCTTTCATTCTTAGTAATGCTCATTAGATCTTCTGTTACTCTAGGTGGCTGGGACATAAAAGGACACTGCTTCACCTTTAAGGCATATAAAATGGGCTCTTCAAGAGAACTGACAGTTTTCAGATATAGAGAGCAAACTTCATCTTGCCATACAAGTGTCTTTTGTGTGAATTTTGTGTTTGTGAATGGTGGAATTTAGTAACCAAAGTGGCTCATCTTAAGCCCCTTCCAGTGGCAGATAGATTAATTCACTTTCCATCTCCAGTCTTTGACATTTCTGCAGGACATCTGTTCAGGGGGAAGTGGTCTGAGACCACCCACTCATTGGTCCCTACACCCTGCAATGATAGTCAACTTTTGGCACAGGCATGAAACGTTGACTCCACTGAGATATCCAGTGTCCCCTGCTATGAAAGACTCTTCCTGTTCGGGGTTGTTCCCAAGGGTATAGCATAATCCTTTATGTCCAAAATAATGCACAAGATTTCTAGGCTGTGTACTGCTTTGTCTTCTACTCTCTCAACTTTGTGTTCTCTTCTTCTGCATTCCCCTTCTTTTTCAACTCTTCTTATTTTTTTCCCTCTTTCTCTTTTGGGGAGGGACAGGAAGTGTTCGTGAGGTCATCAGCACAGCAGTGACACTGCACACAGTGAAGGAAAGGCTGTTTCAATTGTAAACAGTCCCACTGCCAAAGAAACAGATTGAGCCATCTGCAAAGAGAAACAGACTCAAAATGCTTTGGGTGAAAAACATTATTAGTGCCTCCACTGTTTTACCTCACACCTGAAGTGAGGCTTTTGTGTTTAGCCAGGTCTGGCTTTGGGTAGCTAACTTCCATCTAAATATCATCAGATGCTTGTGAGACATGAGCACATCTTTTTTCTTTTGAAAAAGCCTCTGTGTCTCTGTTAAGAGCTTGAATAATACATAAGTGTAGTGTAGAACAACCGAGGGCCTCAGGAGTGCTCAATAATTAAATGCTCTCTCGGTGTCATGGAATTCCTAGTACTTCATTATATTCATTCATGTTTTCCACTACTTCATTTATCATGGTGACGTGTTTGCCATTGAAAAGCCTCCCTGTTCTCTGCGCTGTTTGAAGTCGGGCTTGGGATGATCTGGGTTTTGTTCTTAGTTTATAGATGAATCTTAGTTTATACATGAAAGACACACTCTCTCTTCATTCAAAGAGCAATTTCCCCACTTCTTGTTCTGCTCTGCTGTCTCCCTGAGGTGATCTAATGGTTCATCTCCCATTGTTTTCTGTTACTTCTTGCTTTGTGTAAGTACACTGGAGAATATCCTCATCAGACTCAAGGATATGGAAGATTCTGATGCATGAACTAATTATTCCTCCAGTGCAGCAAAAGCTGTTCATAGGACCCTAAGGAGAGCAGTTGTCTTTTTACATCCTGGAAGTGATAGTTTATTTTCTAATGCAATTATTCACTTTCAAAAATCCCTTAGGAAGGGATTGGCCATATAGATAGCCACATTTTCATTTCTTCATCCTTCTAAGTGCAAGGCTGGTGAAAATCAACAAAGGATAGGACTTGCAATTCCTCCCATATAGGTCAAAGAGCCACAGACAGTCCTCAGCCCAAACCTAGCCAGATGCATAGAGGCATTTTCCCCTACATGCTCATTTAGAACTTCTCTTCTTCCTCCAGATGTGTTCTAAGATCTTCATTTGAAGGGGCCAGAAGTAGAACTGTGTGAATAATGTATTTTGCAATTCACTGGCACTTTTGAGAAAAAATTGTTTAAAGTCTAATGAAGTGTTTTGTTTAAAACCAAAAATAACCATTTAGGTGTCAATCTTTTAACATTGTATTGTTTTGATAAAATTAAAGGAACTTTAGAAACAAACTGGAAAATCAAAACGTTTTGGCTATGAATTTTTTAATGTATTTATTTAATTGGATTTTTTGAAAGTTTTTTTTCCTCCAACAAAAATAATTTGGCAAAAATTGACATGAATTTGGTAAATGTTTCAATGCTGCCAAATCTGCATTTTTTTCTTCAGTCCTCCTCCCCCCACCCCTCTGTCCAAAGTTTGATGTGAAAAATGTTATCTGATTTCAGTCAGGAGGGCCTTAGTTTTACACATCATCTGAAGGATTGGCAGCAGCACTAGCAATGTCCCTTAAGATCTGCATTCCTTTGCTAGCATTAAAGGATAAAAATCACAGTTCAGGGCTCTTAAAGCAGTAACACATGGCTGCATCAAGAATGGGGTGGAATAATTGGGTAGGTGGTGGCACTATTGAAAAGGATTTGGGGATTATAGTGAGTCACACATTGACCATGAGCCAGCTCTATGATACAGCTGTGAAAAGGTAAATATTATTCTGGGGGGTATTAACAAGCGTGTCCTATATAAGACATGGGATGTAATTGTCCCACTCGACTCAGCTCTGGTGAGGCCTCAGCTGGAGTACTGTGTCCAATTCTGCGTGTCACACTTTAGGGAAGATGTGGACAAATTGGAGTCAGTCCAGAGAAGGAAAACAAAATGAGTTTTAGAAAGCCTGACCTATCATTAGAGATGGGGCTATGTGTTTAGTCTTGAGAAAAGAAGACTGAGTTGGGGGGACCTGGTAGTATTCAGATATGTTCTTCAATTGTTCTCCATGTCCCCTGAAAGCAGGACAAGATGTAATGGACTTAAGCAGAGAGATTTAGATGACACATTAAGAATGACTTTCTATCTGCAAGGGTAGTTAAACTTTGGAATAGGCTTCTAAGGGACGTTGTGGAATACCCTTCACTGGAAGCTTTTAAGAACAGGTGGACAAACCCCAGTTGGGGGGTGGGTTAGGTTTACTTAGCCCTGTCTCAGCTCAGGAGGCTGGACTCGCTGGCTTTTCAAGGTACCTTACAGCCCTACATTTTTATGATTCTATGAAATTCAGAGAGGAACAAGCACAGACAAATTATCTCCTAGATATCCTTAGAAATGAAGGGTTGCAAAAAGCTGTTCAATCTATACTTTTAAAAAAAACAACAACCAAGCATTTGTATTTATTTTTGTTATCTAAAATAGTGACCTCATTTACTTCAATGCGAGACTACAGGATCTTTTGTCCCTTCCATAATAGTGCATGTAGCTCCCTTTAATCTATGATGGAGCAATTTGTATACTGACTGGGAAAAGGGACTCAATGGCAACCTTCCACAAAAGTATAGATAATTGGGATGCAGAGGGGAATAGGTTCTTTAGTGTTGAAATTTTAATTAAAATGTTGTTGCTTTGGGGAAATAATTGAGAAGCAAGAAAATGTATCACAAAGCCCTTGATGTACAAATCCTTGCCTGGATTGAAATACTGTCCTATGTAGGGGGGCAGCACAAAACCTTGGCACCTCTGTGGTCCTCACTTAGCCCTTTAGAACAAGGGTTGAAGTGGAACCTATGCCTTCACCACAGCAGGGCATGGTAGGTTGTTGCACTACACTGCAGATGTGAGTGGGGGCTATGGGGAAGGGAAGGTTATGTGCTCGGCATAATCCTTTACACCCAGCTGAAATCAGTCTCAAAGCCTCTTTCCCCCACCCAAGGCTATGTCTACACTTGTTAATTTAAGTCGATTTAGCATGTCCACACTCAAATTTTAAGTCGACTTAGAGGGGACTCTACAAAATCGACCTAGAGCATCCACATCGGATGCCTAGGTCGACTTCTAGGGGCTAGGTGGACCTGGGACAGGTCCACGGTGGTGGGGAGGGCACCCCTTGCCTAGTGCCATGGGGCTCAGCCTTTGCCCCATTGTACCTTGGTACAATGGGGCAAAGGGAGACAGGGACCCTGGCAGGGCATAGGGGCAGAGTGGGCAGGGCTCTGCCCTTCCCTGTGGGGGGGCACGCCAGGCTGTGGCTGTGCCAGCCACCCTGGCAGGGAGGGCAGTGGGGAAGCCCTGGAGCCCTCTAAGTTGACTTAAAGTCGACTGAGGGCTACTCCACGTCTACACGGGCTAAGTCGACTTAATATGAGGTTTAAGAAAGTCGACTTAATTTTTCTTTTGCTTAAGTCGACTTAAGGAAAGTGTAGTGTAGACGCAGAGTAAATTAAGTTGACTTAAGCAAGCTTAAGTCGACTTAATTTACAAGTGTAGACGCCCCCCAAGAGACATGATCCTCAGCGTGCAAGAGAGATCTTTAAGCTACTCACTCCACTCTTTGGCCCAGCTCCTGCTGTAAGGCAGGAATCATTTAATAGCCACATGGCAATGCTTGAATTAATACTGAATTGGATTCCCTTGTCCTGTTCATCAGTTTTTATCCTGTGCTTCTATCTGCCAAACTCTGCATCTCCCAAGATCAACCCTGTGGGTATGGGAGAGCCAAGGAATTAATTTAACCCCTTAAGACAATAGATTTTATCAGGCTATCCCTGTGCTATGGAAAAGACAAAAAAATGTTTTACAATACCTGATGATGCTTTGTTGATAAAGTCTGTACTAGAGCATGCAGTACTTCACTGCAGGATGTCGGACGTCAGAAGCATCATTTTGAGTTTAGCCCCGAAACTTGAGTGAAGTGCTCTGGAAAGGATAGCAGGCAGGCAGTGATTTCACAAGCTGGCTGTTTTTCTGCTAGCTGCAGGCATAATCGCAGAGGTCAGAGCCCTAAAGATTTTCAGTTTGGAATGTGTCTGTAGGAAATGCAGAAAGTGAGCCCCTCCGGTATTCTAAAACACTTCAGATCAGTTTGGTTTTAGGTACATATTTAAATGGACTAGCTTATTTTTAGTTCTTGCTCTTGACGGATGATTTTATGGTTGAGGACCCTGGTTCAATTCGCAGCTCTGCCACACACAGCATGGGTTCTTGGGCAAGTCATCTGTCATCTAATACAATTTTTCAGTTCCCCCTCACTATAATGGGGATAATAATGTCTATTTAGGTGCCTTGAGTTAGGGACTGTCTATTACCATGTTTATGTATAGTGGTTTTCACAATGGAGCACTGCTCTCAGTCAAGATTTCAGGGCACAGCCTGTACATAAATAATTATTATTATAGTCCAGATCCTGCCTTCCAGTGCATCTGCTTTTCACTTCTCCAGTACCACAAAGCAGCCCTAACACAGGCTCAGCCTGTGGATTATTGCCCCTGCCTAGGGAGACCCTTGAGTGATCTAGGGCTGTGTCCCAGCTCCTAGCGTAGGGGAAGGGAGTGTGTCTGGGGCGCCCCAGGTTGCCATTCAGAGCATTCCTAATGGGCATAAGTTTACGCCGGTGAGGGGATGGTGCTCTGGCTAGCCCCAGCGTTGGGCAGGTGTCAAGAGGCCTAACCCCTTTAAGCTGTTCCAAGTGTGCGACAGACATGACTCAGGATGGGATCCAGAAACTCTGAATGACACACGTAAAGCCATGTGTGTGTTAACATTTGAAATCAAGAATAATGCAGATTAACAGGAGGCATTTCCTCTTAAACACATACTTTACAAGTATGTACTTTGCTTCCCTAGATTGCAAGCCCTGATGAGAGTTACGAAGGCAAGTCTCTCTATGAGAGCTGGCTTGAAAAGGACCCTTCAACAGAAAGCAAAAATCACCCCAGGTAAATTCATGAAGCTGTATGTTTTTTTGCCCGCTTCTCTTCATTAAACTTGCAGGGTGAACTGAAGTAAATGTTGCTATCTAAATTAAAACATCCCAGTGAAAGCTGTAAAGTTGTTTGTGCACTCCGGCCTATGAAGGCTATATCCTTAGTCACAAAGGGGGATTAATCATGTCAGTAAGGTAAATGGAATTTGACACCTAATGTTACTTGATTCAAGTGTCCCAAGTCTGCCGCACCGGTCTTGCAGCCCCTGTTTACATGAATTCAATGAGGTTTCTCATGTAACGGCTTCTCCCTCGAACTCCCTGAGCAGATCCTCGGCTGATACATACAGTATTATTGGCCTCAGTAGAATTAAAACAAATGGAGGAGCTGGTCTTTATTCGGGTTAATTTTTTAGAAGCAGGTTCACTTACAAATAAACAAATCTGGCCCAGAATGCTATGCTTTCTCCTTCTTCCATATACTTCTTGTGTGTATTTTCCCTTTCTCTGTATTGCCATATCTACCCAGCAGATGGCACTATCTCCTTATAATTAACACCAGTAATAGACTCTTCTGTAGTGGAAACTATTTGCTAGGCCTTATTTATGCAGTGGTCTGCCACATATAAACACATTTTTTTATAGTCTCCCACTTGATTTCAATCGATAGTAGATCATTATTATTTGAGATCACCAAGATGCCCCAGGCCATTCTACAACTCTCTCACATCAGGTTCCACGTGTTGCATCCTTTTCCAATGTATTCTACATCTTAATAGTCTAATTTCACAGTGATCACCTTGCTCGTCAGAAGCTTTGGCCACAACACTCTGGAAACTCGCTAGTAGCACCTTGTATATGCATTCATATTGGGTCATATTAGGTGTGCTTATTTTGATATCTTTTCTTTCCTGCATGTAGAATAAACAAACTGGGATCAGGCAGTGATTTTGAAGCTTATTTTCAGCGGCTGGGAATCACATCAGGCAGAGCCCGTTATACCAAGAATAGGGTAAGCCCTCCAGATTTCCAGAAGGCAATTGATGTCAATGTTTGGCTTTATTTTGATACCACTTATTCTAGTGTTGGGCTACGCAACACAAATTTTAAAAAAGTTTCAAGATTTGTCCAGTGTGCGTAGAAATTGAAGTTTGGGATTTGTGAAGAACAAAAATTTGGAAAATAATTCACGCAGGCTGGTGAAGTGTGCATCTAAAACCTATACTTTCACAAAGAAGGTCATTGATGAAGAAGTACTTATAGAGTCAGCTTCTGGATGCAGCGGTCATTCCCACACTCATCGCACAGTCCCCTTGCGTACAGTATTCTGGTGACACATTAGCTCATAAGTGAAAAAACACACTTGTAACCCACCACAGTAAAGGAAAGATTTGTCCTGTTTTTCCTTTAAACTACAGTTTTATGTCTAAACCAGTTTACAAGTCTTTCATTAGCACTAATGGTCAATGGTTCTGTAATGTCAGGCGAACTGGAACATAAGACTGAAGTTCTTGTCTAAAGGTTTTGTCATTTTAGCCACAGTGACAGCTGCAACTCTCTCTCTCTTGCTTTATTCCTTATGGATGGACACAATTACATTGATATAAGCCTCTTTATAGCAGTATAGCTTTATCCTGATTCAGGAAAGCAAAATGCTCCAACCAGTTATAAAGTGCCCCATTCTGGCATAACTATCCCTTTTACCGATGCTCCTGTGTGGATCGGCATTACAAGTGGTGGCCCATATGGGGATTTGAGGCAGTTTAACTGGGAAAGCATCTGAACCTTGGGGACACACTTTCCTGTCCAGGTGGAGTTTGTAATCCCTGCTTGCTTAGAGTGGCACTCTGTCCCCCTCTAGTGGTGACTAGGCCAGCTAGAGAGTGATGAACCTGCAACAGCCTTGGCTAAGAGATATATGGTGTTTTAACTCAAACAATAGGGGCACATGCACTTCGTTCCAGAGGTCCCATGTTGGAGTGCCGCTGCCCTGCGTGGGCTGATACTACACTGAAATAACTGCGTCTACACTAAGACTTGTAGCAGAATAACTGTCAGCAAAAAAAATCACTCAATAAAATGTTTGGCCAGGCCAAAGACATCTGGTAAAAATGAACCCTTTTTGGAGGGAAAAACATCAAGTTGAGATTCGGAAGACATATACCTGACAGTCCTAATCAGATTTTTTGAAAGATCCTAGGGTCATAAATTGTATCACAGAATACAGAAGATTCGGGCCGTCATTCTTTATCATTCAGTATCCACAGCCATTTTAAAATGTGTAAGATGAGCAGGAAGTCCCTTTCAAATCAGAATTGTAGCTCTTTTTTTTATACCCACCCGGCACAAGTGTAAGTGTTTATACAGGATGCGAAGGGAGTGGGCAGTCATGTTTTAGCCCTTTGGTGCTGGCGTATGGTTTTGAAGTATTCTGTTAGCTCAAGAGTAGTTGGGAAGAGACGCTGTCCATAAAGAAAGAGATCAGCATTGATGGTGGTTTGGTGGGCAGGAAGCATGTATTTCAAGGAGGACGGCAACTTGCCACATAAGAAGTGGATAATAATTCTAAGGATAGGTGACTGGCTGGAAAAGAAAGTAGAGGGTACAAGGAAAGAAGACAAGAATAGAGAATGAGACGATTGTAGTCTTCGGCAAGATGAGGAGGAGGAAATGAAGGAAGAGATGTAGGTGGTGGCTGAATTGCACAAGATCTAACGGGACGACTGTTTTAGCACTTGTGCTGCTCCATCAACCAGGTTGTTTTGTCTTTTTCGGCACTGAGTCTGCAGTATTTAAACTCAGGATGGGGCCAGAAAGGGGCCTCCATAGACAGACAGTAGGGAATACTACTCTCTTTTGTTCTTCCATAGTACTCCACAAATTTGGATTGCTTTTGGCCTTGCAGGAGCCTCATACAAAAATAAGGACAGGAATTCATCTGTGCTATGGAAAAGCGCTATCATGATGTGGTGATCTATGCTAGCCATTGTCTGACCAATTTCATCTCTCAAACTGGCTTCAGTTAGAGCATCTGAGACATTGTTTATTCTCTTTCAGAGAGCCGACAAATTCAGCAATTACCCGGTTTACCACACTGTGTACGAGACCTTTGAGTTAGTAGAACAATTTTATGACCCCTCATTCAGAAAACAGCTTGCCGTTGCCCAGTTACGAGGAGGACTGGTGTATGAACTTGCAGACTCCCAGGTCATTCCTTTCAACTGCCAAGATTATGGAGAAGCCTTGATAAAATATACAAAGAGAATCTATGATTTGGCCAAGAAACATGAAGAACAGGTAGAGACTTACAGAGTGTCATTTGGTGAGTAATGACCAGGCAGACATTAATATTTGTATGTCCTGAATGTATCAATCAGAAGTGCAGAGAGGCAAGAAATACTGGTTCTTGTATCTGTGAAAGTGAATTTTGAGCTTTAGTTGTGCCTTGTTGCAGAATAGAACAAATCATTTTAAGTTCTCTCTAAGAAGTTTTTCAATATAACAAAGGTTTGAATAATTACTGTCAAAATCTCTCTCATAACACTTTCACACTGTATATTATCTCTTTCTTTACTTAGGGCAGAATCAGGCTCCTTTCAGTAGAGAAAAGCTGATCTAGCAGCTGGGTGCTAGCCAATCAATTGAAAGATCCAGGTTCAAATCCCTGCTCTAGACGGACTCTGTTGTTGTGTTTTGATCTGAAACAGGTTACTTAGGGTTAGATTTTTAAAGGTATTTTGGTGCCTTACTTTCATTGAAATCCATGGAATTTACAGACCGAAATACCTCTGAGGATCTGTGCCAAAGTCCCTAAATACCTTAAAAATCTGTGTTTCAGTTCCCCATTAATAAAATGGAGATAATAGTACTTCCCTACTTCATGTGGATAGATACATTAAGGATTGTGAGATGCTCAGATACTAGAAGGAATCTACCTTATGGGCCGTGAGCCACCAATGAAAGCATGACTTTCACTCTGCAAATGTACTGGTCCTGTGCCCTGGGCTATGTCTACACTTGCTAAAATTAGTTCGAATTAGTTAGTTCAAACTAACTAATTCAAACTAATTTTAGTTAGTTCGAATTAGCTTAATTTGAACTAGAAAAAGTTAGTTCGAACTAAGCAAGTGCCATTCATGGCATTTGCTTAGTTCGAATTAGCGATCTCCATTCATTTCAATGGCCGGTTAGTTCGAACTAAGAAATTAGTTTGAATTAACATGGCCACATTGGCTAATTTGAACTACAACAGAGTCTTGTGGCACTTTTAAAGACTAACAGATTTATTAATCGCATGAGCTTTCGTGGGAGAAAATCCCACTTCGTCAGGCGCTTTGAAGATAGGAAAGTTACAGAGTGGGAGGAAATTAAATGCAGGGGAGTGTATGACATAGCATCAGGTCAGGCTGTAACAGCAAATCAAAATAGGTGTTAGGATTCAAAACACTGGGGAACAGCACATAGAGGAGGGGGAGGTCAATTCACTTGATGTAATGCGAGAAAAATCCATAGTCCCTGTTTAACCCCAACTCTTTGAAGCTGTGATTTGTTATTCATCTGTTTCAACATAGCTATTAACAAGTCGTTAAGGGAGTGAGCAGGGAGATTAAAGTGTTCCCCTACAGGTTTTGCAGTGTTGCAATTTCTGATGTCAGATTTGTGTCCATTGATTCTTTGGCGCAGAGACTGTCCTGTCTGTCCAATATATAAGGCAGAGGGGCATTTCCGGCACATGATGGCATGAATCACATTGGTGGATGAGCAGGTGAACGAACCCTTGATGGAGTAGGTGGCATGATTAGGCCCTGTGATGGTGTCATCAGTGTAGATATGAGAGCAAAGTTGGCAGCGTGGTCTGCTGCAGGGCTGTGTTCCTGCTTTAGTGTTTCTGCTCTGTGATCTGTAGTTGCTGGTAAGTATCCTTTTAAGATTAGGGGG
>ML685818.1:11256123-11292566 GCA_007922175.1 Pelusios castaneus
GGGGACGAGGAGACGGGCCGGGTTGTGGGGTGGGGGGGACGAGGAGACGGGCCGGGTTAGAGGGGTGGGGGTGGGGACAAGGAGGGACCCCCGCGCAGGCCGGCAGCCCCCACCGCCCCCTCCAGACCCCCGGGGCTGCTTCCTTTCTCTTCTTTCTCTTCCTCTTCCTTCCTTTCCTTTTTTTCCCCTCTTCTTTGTCTTCCTCTTCCCTGCCTTCCTTTCTCTTCTTTCTTCCTTTCCTTCCTTTCTCTTCAATACTTTTCGGGAGCTACCGCAATTTACATCGAGAGGAAAAAAAGATTTTTTTTCTAGATTTTCCTCCTTAAAAATTGGGTGCGTCTTATATGCCGGTGCGTCTTATATGGCGAAAAATACAGTAGTTCGAATTAAAGCCTTACTTCTGAAGCCCTACTCGAACTTATTAGTTTGAATTAAGGGAGCCCTTAATTCAAACTAACTAAATCCTAGTGTAGCCATGGCTTTAGTTAGCTCGAATGAAGCCTCCTTAATTCAAACTAACTTGCCAATGTAGACATAGCCCTGGTGTCCACAGATGAATGGCAGGAAGCGGATCTTAGGCAGTAAATGAATTCATGTGGAAATATCTTCAGGCCACTGAAAAATAAAAAATTGAAGCCAGTTTCCTTATTTGAATTTTTATGTACAGATATTTATAAAAAACAAGTTTAAAGTTTCCAAAATACACTCTAGTTCAACAAGAATTAATTCAAAAAAGGGCCTTTTAGAGTATATCTTTTAGAAAAAACATACAATCTAATTTTAAGTAAGTAGTTCCAATGGTTAGTTGCTCTCATTGTTAAAAATGCATGCTTTCTTCTGAGTCTAAACCTGTGTAATCATTGCTTCTAAAGCTTCAACTCATTGAATCTTGTTATATTTTTGTCTACTAAACTGAACAACTCTCTATTATTACATTTCTGTTTCCAGCGTCGATAACATAGGCTATGTCTACACTTAGAAATTTAGGTCGACTTTACCAAGTCGACTTTACTAAGTCGACTTTAGTCGACCTTATTAAGTCGAATTAGAGAGTCCACATAGGACTCTTAAGTCGACTTAAAGCTGGCCTAACTAAGTTGACTTAGAGAGTCTACGCTAGACTCTCTAAGTTAACTGGTTAGGTCAAGGAGGAGGCGAGGCGAGGCTCCTTTGGAGCCTCGGCTCCCCAGGCTAGGGAGGCTTGTCCTGGGGAGAGCCAGTCCTGCACGGGGCTGGCTCTGCCTGAGACAGCAAGCCCCAGAGCGGTCCGGGGGAGAAGGGAGCGTGGAGCTCCCTTCTGGCCCGGACCCACTCGGCTCCCTTCTCACTGGGATCCGAGCGGTCCCGGCCAGAAAAGAGAAATGGTCCCGGCCAGAAAGGGGAAATGGTCCCGGACAGAACAAAGTACTGCGGCTGCCAGCACAGCCCTCCAGCTGAGTCCCGGGCAGAAAGGAACCATGGGGCTCCCTTCAGCCAGGACCACTAGGGTCCTAGCCAGAAGGGAGCCCCGCGGCCCCTTCTCTCTGGGACCTGAGTGGTCCCGGGGAGTAGGGAACCAGGACAAGCTGCTAGCGGCTTCCTGGGAAGAAGGGAGGAGGGACTCCCTTTTTGCCCTGCCCTGCCCTAAGTTGACTTATTTGTAAGTTGACTTAGGGTGTCCACACTCACTTAAGTCGATTTAAGAAGTCAACTTAAGTGTTAAGTTGAAGTAAAACTAGGTCTTAATAAGTCGACTTAAAATTTCCTTAAGTCGACTTAAGCAGGAGCTTAAGTTGATTTAAGGAAACTCCAGTGTGGATGCAGAGTAAATTAAGTCGACTTAAGCCTACTTAAATTGACTTAATTTACTAGTGTAGACGCACCCATAGATACTTACAGATCAAGTCACCTCACCCCTTGTCCTTCTTTAAGCTAAACAGGCTGAGTTCTTTGAGTCTATCACTGTGAGGACCATGTTCCAGTTCTTTAATCACTCGTATGATTCTTCTCCAAACTCACAGAAAAAATTTGATCAGCTTTAATAGTATATTGACGGATATTTGCTGTTGCTTTGTTTACTTTATCATATTAGAGTATTTAACAGTTTAATTTATAAATAATTTTCACAGTATTGTGCATTAAAATTCATGGACGTTATTCATGGATGGTGTATTAGCCTGCCTGTGTTAGCCTTTGTCATACCATCGCAATATTGCCAACGTCAAACATTCAGAGTCATAACTCAGTCCCAGTGTAGTCATGGGATTGGTGTAAAAACATTGTTTAAATAATAAATAATAATAATAAATTCAGTTCGTTATTTTATCAATTATTTGCCTTTCAGGGTTTCAAGTTTTCCTCTGCAACGAGTGCTAGAAATTTTTTTTAAATAAAAATTTCATAATTTTATGATTCCAAAAGCTTGAGCTTAAACACAATATCATAAATATTATGATTTTTTTAAAAAAGAACAAAAGATAGCAACACTGGGATTGTTTATGATAAATTTACTTGTATGTTTTCAGGAAACCTATTTTTCCTCTTCAGCCCTCTCCTACTGCTTGTGAAACACAATCTGTTGGTAAACTGTGGCTGTAATGTCAACAAGGGTTAAATTCTCCTTGGATGTATGCACAATTCCTCTTCCGTTCAAGCCGCACAGACCCAGCCAAGGACAGAGTCTTGGCCCTGGGATGACTCAGCTCTCTTGATATAAACAATCAGAAAGGAGATGGCTTTCTAGGAAGGGAGCTACTTTAGATCAGCCAGGGCTTTCTGACACTCATGCTTAAATTTGACATGCTGTGAAATTTCCCTGTTGCCTAAAGAACTGCATTTTTTGGAGAGATTGTTAAGTTTCCGCCTTTTTGCAAGTTAGCCCCTTCTGTTCAGTGAATCAGAACTTTTTTGTTTGTTGTTGGAGGGAAGGAGGGGCTAGAAATATTAGCTGTGGAAATGAAATAGACACCATTAGCTAAGGCCTATTCACCCTAGCTTCAGTGAACTAGTGCGTCTCTGTAGCTGCAGAGGGACAACCTGCCACAGAACTCAGCTCCACAGGGATTTTTGCCAGTAGCCACTGAGAAGGATTGGACAGAATGGCTCTACCAACATCCTCTGTTCTGGTAGGGAGGATTTCTCCGGCATGAGATCTTGCTACACCAAGTCTGTTTGGTATGGGCAAAGAGGAATGGGGACGAATCTCCTAAGGTGAAAACAATGCAATCCTTGTACAGGCAGGCTGAAGTGCTGAAAATTTTGATACATGTAAAGTCTCTTCATGAAAACTGCAGTAAAATTAAAATTTCAGATCCAGGGTTTTCCTCCTCCCCATCCGTCCAATCTTAGAACTTTTGCTTTGCAAGAGGTTCCCCAAGAATAGGGGAATAGTGTTGTAATGTCTTTTTGTATAAGTTTTACTAGACACTATTCTTCACCATTGCTGCCATGGTTAAAAGAAGTTTTCCATGTAAAAAGAGGGTACTGAAGTCCTTTAAATGTCAAATCCAAATGAAATAGGCAAGTCAGTAAATAAAAAAGAAAATACATGGTTTTCGTCAATATGTGACGTGGTTATTGTTCGAGGCTCTTTGTGTGAAGCTGACACAGAAAAGGTCTTTCTATTTCTAGGTTCCCTTTTCTCTGCTGTGACAAATTTCACCGAAGCTGCTGCTGATTTTCACAGAAGACTTAAAGAGGTTGATGTGAATAAGTAAGTTAAAAAGACAGTCTGGACAAAGTCACCTCCTGCTCCTCAGCTTTGTTTGCCAAGGGACAAGACCTGCAGTCCTGAATCAGGCCTTGGTCAGTGAAAACCCCCTTTGAAATCAATCGAGTTTTGCCTGAGTAATGATTATAGGATTTGGGCCTCAACACATTCTGTTTCTTGGATGTACTCACTAATGAACAGTATGAGCTTTGCAATCATGTTATGAAAATCTTATTTACGATAATGAACATATTTTTCATGTAAAGCAGCTATCAGTGAAAAGCTAGTGTCTTCTTTCTTTGGTGGGCTCTTTCTAGTATTGTTAGTAAAACATGGGTTTTTGTTGTTCTTAAAAGGGTGTCCTCCTATTTTGTTGTTCCCCAGTCTGACGTGCAGTTTTTATCCTGGGAATCCTGCTTGTACTCATATAGCAGATACAGAATATTTGAGGAATACATTTTGCACAGTAAAAATGAAGAGTATTCCTACATAATTTTTCAGTCCTAAAAATGGGAGGCTTATATGTTGGATTTTTCTATGATCTTGTGTGAAGGTAAAGTGTGGAGACACACTATTTTGCATAAAGAGGGATCAGTCTAAAGCAGCATCTTTCGGAATCAACAGTCCTTCTTTGAAAGACCAGATGAACTGATGGGGTGCGTCTACTCTTAACAAATTAAGTTGACTTAAACTTGCTTAAGTCGACAATTTAATGTGTCCACACTACATTTTCCTTAAGTCGACTTAAGCAGCAGCTTAAGTCGACTTAAGGAAAATTAAAGTCGACTTTATTAAACCTCGTTTTAAGTCAACTTTGCTGGCTAAATCGACTTTATTAAATCAACTTAGCCAGTGTGGACACAGAGTAACCCTAAGTCCACTTTAAGTCGACTTAAAAGGCTTCAGGGCTCCCCCACTGCGCTCCCTGCTAGGGTGGCTGGCACAGGCAGAGCCTGGCGTGCCCCCCCACTGGGCAGGACAGAGCCCTGCCTACCCTGCTCCTATACCCTGCCAGTGTCCCTGACCAGCTCAGCCCCCATTGTACCCAGGTACAATGGGGCAACTTTTGAGACCCCTGGCACTTGGCAAGGGTGCCCCCTCTGCCACCGTGGACCTGTCCCACGTCCACTTAGCCCCTACAAGTCGACTTAGATGTCCAGTGTGGACGCTCTAGGTCGATTTGGCAGGATCCCCTTTAAGTCAACTTAATTTTTGAGTGTGGACATGCTAAGTCGACTTAACAAAGTCGAATTAAATTAACAAGTGTAGACATAGCCATAGAGTACATGGCAACAAACCAGGAACTCTTGACTTGTAATCCCAGATGAGAACCCATCTTCTGCTGTAGCACTGGGCAACACATAAAACCCCAGGATGTCATTTCCCTTATTTACATCGTGATCCTTGTCAGTCTAATCAGATGCATTGGGGAAGGAAAATTACTTAATATTTGTTTAGTGCTTAGTAAACTAGAACAAGGCTAGCAATAGTTTTCCTATCCCAGGAATATTTTAGAGAGTTTGAAAATTTTTACTGTTCCTCATCAGAATGAAACTGAGAGCTTTTGAAGTTTTTCAATAGAAAGCCGGAGAGAAAAGGCACCCTTCTCCTGCCCCCCCCCTCTAACAGCCAGTGCTGTGGTAGTTAGGGTATACACCTGGGAGGTGAGAGACTGGGTTCAAGTTCCTACTGTGTCTAATTTGAAGCAGGACCTTGAATCCAGGTCTCCCCCATCCCAGGCGAGAGCCTCAAGACCATTTCCTATTCTGGGATTTGGGGGTGTCTCTCATCTTGACCAAAATTTCACCTGAGAAACCTTTCTCTGTAAAAGCCAATACGTTTCCAGGAGCTGTTTCAGTTTCACCTAATCAACATTTTCTGACTGAAAAATAACATTGGAAAATTCCCAACCAGCTCTATTAGAAAATCAGGTATTTCATACAATTTTTTCATGCACTGTTGTTGTGTGAACTGGTTCTGTCTTCATCCCTTTCAGTCCAATTGCTGTGCGAATCATGAACGATCAACTGATGTTTGTGGAAAGAGCTTTTATTGATCCTCTTGGTTTACCAGGCAGGAAATTTTACAGGTAAGGCAACAAGTTATGCAAACAACTTAGAAGTGCCAATCGTGAGGCATAACCCTATGGCTCTCGGATTTTTTCATATTGAGAATAGCTTCCTAAAATAGAGATCCTTTGTGAACATCTCCTACACCTTCGTTGTGTCATCAAGAGTGCTTGGTTACAAGACAGAGTAACTAGGACAGTACTAAGACGATACGATGAAAATAGCTGCTGGTTACAACAGCGCGAGGAAATCCCTGCTGATTCCATCTCTTCCAATGATGGAGCAGATTTGGGAGAAGAAGAGGGTGCTGGAAGTTACTGTGGTTGCACCTGACATCCTTTACCTGACTCAATAATATATTTGTGCCATTTAGCATCTCCTGTTGGGTGTAGGACTGTATTTCTGTTAATAGTGTCTCTAAATTTTGCACTTAGATTTCAGAGCACTTCACAATCTTTAATACATTTATCCTCACAACATCCTTGTGAGACAGGGAAGCGCTGTTATTGCCCAGTTTTTACAGAAGGGAAACAGGCTCAGAGAGGCTGTATAACTTGTCCAAGATCATACAGGACATGTGGTGGAACAGAGTTGAACCCAGGTCTTCCCAGTGCCTATGCAATGACATAACCCACTGGACTAGCTTCCTATCATCTTGTAAGATTTGCTTATGTCCTAGAAGGATTTTGCACTTGAGTGCAGTAACCATACTCTGTCTTACAAGGAGAGAACATTGTATTTGTAAAATGTATGGTCAGAAAGGTACAGGGAGGGAGCAGTTAACCTTTTTGTTGTCAAGTTTGTGGCTATATGACATGTTGCCCCAGTCCCTCCATTTAATTTAAGTATCCAGTTACCAGGGAGAACGGGTGCCAGTGATATGGCCAGTGATACATCATCTTCTGGGCACACAGAAAATCATCAGCTCTTTCTTATATAGTCTTCAGGCCTCCTCAGCTGCAACAGGCTTTCAAGAAGCAATCCTTTACCCTCCCAATACTAAGTCCTCCTCATTGTTGCAAGGGTTTCAGCTAGAGCTGGTTATGTGTTTTCTTCCTTTCAGAGTGAGACTTTTTGGACAGCTCAGGTTTTTGCATCACTCAACCTGTTCTGCTTATTTCGTCTAAGCAGAAAAATTCAACTTGGAACAAACATATTTCATTTTCCCCATTTAAGGGGGAAGTCAAAGTTTTTTTTTCATTTTGGCAAAAAAATGAAATCAAAATTCATTGAAATGTCAAATATTAAATTTTTCATTGAAAATTAACTTGTTTTTAAAACAGCTCTAATTCCAGCACAATCTTTGCTCTTTCTCTCAAGGATACACTAGAGCTCCTCATATCTGGTCAAAGAAGTATCCACAGCTCTCTGTGGGTGGGAATCTTAGAAATCTGTATTCCCCTTCTTCTACAGGCCTCACACCTGGACCTTAAACTTAGGAAGGGACTATCAGCCATCAATAAATAAAATCTCTTTTACTGATTCCCAGTGCACCTTCTACAATGCGTGCAGGGACCACGGCGGTATGACAGTGCATTGCTCCCACTGGGCCAGTAAAGGCGACTGCTGATGTGACTCCCCATCCCAGTCCTGCCTTTCATACACTGGGGTTCCTAGACCTGTGGAAGGGCAGACAAACATGTGCCTGCTGCCAGACTGGGGCAGACGGAGTCACTGCACTGAGCAGTGGCCAAGGAGGTGGGGAGCACAGGCTGCTAGTTGCCTAGGAATTGCCAGGAAGCCTCTTCCCACTTGGTGCCAGCTCCCGCTTCCAACCCCACCACCCTGTCGCTGTCACTCCCCTTCTTTTCTCTCCTGCTAAGATATTTTTTCTTCTCTTTCCCCACAGACACATTATTTTTGCTCCGAGCAGCCACAACAAGTACGCTGGAGAGTCATTCCCGGGGATCTACGATGCCATGTTTGATATTGAAAACAAAGCAGATCAGCGCAAAGCTTGGGGAGAAGTCAAGAGGCAGATCTCTATTGCAGCCTTCACCGTGCAGGCTGCAGCAGGGACTCTGCAGGACGTAGCTTAGGAAGAAGGCATCAGCAGTGCTGGCAGAGAATGTATTGAGTGATGCCATTTCCGCTTAGTGTATAATATTTACTCAGGTTGTAATCTAACCAGCCTTGTGCATGTAGAAAGAAGTCCCGGGGAGTGAGTAAGAACTGTTGGTGTAATGGAACTGATGGTTAAGGAACCAGTCAGTGGTGGTTTTCTGAGACTGGCATAACTATTATGGATTTGTTTGGTTTTTTTAGACTCTAGAAGGAAAAAAACAATTTAGTTTGCCTTTTTGGGGGAAAATGTCAGAAGCCTTACGTTTTCCAGAGGATCCACTAATGATAGGGGCCTCAATTTTGGGGTTCTCAGTACTTCTGAAAATCAAGCTCTCAAGCTGCAGCTGCACTAGGGAAACCGAAACCTGCCATTGTGCATGTTAGCAGATGGAAGTCGTAATGCAGACACGGCTCTGGGGTTTAACACCACATCTTAAGAATGTTTTGAGCAGGTTGAATGCTTCCACCATTGAGGCAATTTCTGGATTAGGTCTGATCCACTGTGGCTATGACTAATTTTGCTAATGTGGACAATGATTTAATATTGCAGTACAAGATCAGACCCATGGTTCACCTAGTCCAGTGACCTAGCTCTGACTATAGTCAGCACCACATACCTCAGAGAAAACTGATTTATATCCTGGAACATGATCTGGCCATACTCTTTGACTGTGATCATAAGAGATGATGAGCTCCTGTGATCTCAACTTACATCAAAGGTATTAGATGTTCTCCTTTGAAACCTCCAGCTCTAGCTCTCTCGCTCTGTGCACCCATAGTCAGTCACTCCAGGTCCAAATGTTTTTTATGCCATTTTAACAATCAAATGAAACACAAAAGATCTACTTTTATGCAGAAGTTCTGTAAACCCTCAGGCTGAGTGTCATGAAAGGCACTGGAAAACTTAGACACCAAAATCCTTTTTTTAAATGTTCCTTTTGAAAATTCCAGATGCATCAATATCACTATTTAGGGTTTTTAAGAGAAAAAGAAGCCAGTAGACCCACCTTTTGATGACCAACCTGTTCTGTTAGTAACATGCCATGACTGTCCTCATCAGCTGCTATTCATTGTGCCCTTGTTAATTGGGAAAACTATTTTATACTATGTTCTCACCCACCAGCTGATGTCTGATGACAGATGTGGTGTGGAAAGTGTTTTCCCAGTTGCTATTATTTACTCTTGTGAGCAGAAGGGATGGGACGCTCAGCATTTCTCTACAGTATTAAATTACAGTTTTTTGTCTTCTAATGCTACCAGTAAAAATTTAAGTTTCACATTACAAGTTATATTAAATTCAAGGATGAAGGAAGAAAGTAAAACAGCCATAGAAAAAGGGAACTGAAATGCTTTTCAAAAACCAGTTAGTTAAACTAATTATAAAATTCTGTACCCTGGATATAAGGACAAAATGTTACTAAGAGTAGAGATTTTCCTCAGTAGCTTGGCCAACATTTCCTCTCGTCCCTTGGGCGTGCACTATGGCAGTTTATTGCTACCCTCAATTCCTCATGTAGCTGCATTTCTATGGCGCTGGCTGCATATAAGGGTTTTGGGATCTTTTAGGCAGTCAATGTAAATGGAAAATATTAAATACCATTTACACTGCCCCTCATAACTCCACTTACACAGTGTCTACATTTTGATTACTTTATTCAACCTGCCTGAAGCAATTTGTGGGCCATGCAGCTGAAAAGCAACCAATCAGCATTTAAAGCTGAGAATGGAGCTATAAAGCAGTTTGACAAAATTAAACTTGGATGAAATTCAGTGGTTGGTTTTGTAGATGTCTCTTAGAAAAATAACTTTAGGGGAACTCTGCTAAGTAGTTTAGCTCAGAAATTTTATATGGTCAGCTAGTTTTTAATTCATTTTCACTGGAAAGAAGGACCGGGGGAGCCTTACTATTAACAGGGCAGGTGGGGATTGTAAAAGATAGGTTCAACTCCAGCCCAGGTTGACAGTAAAAAGCCATTTAGTGGCTTCTGTTCAGATCCTATGGGACAGGTGTCAACAGAAGAAAAAAAAAATCTAGCAAAACTGCATTTTACTTGCCATCTCTATTCTCAGCCTTACAAAAAAAAAAAAAAAAAAAAAAAGGCCTTAACTTGAACAGAGTTTGACACTGGGCTGTTGTGTGTTACTATGTTCACAAAGGATTTTAATGCAGTCATTTCAGAGTCACACCTTTAGTTAATGCAGATTAATTTTTCTGGAAGACCCCTTAGCAGTGAGATAATATTTCAATTAAATAGGACATTTCATTTTGAACTCTATCTGCTTGTACTGTGGTTTCTTTTATAACACAGACATCAGGAAGAATTTCTTCTTGGATCAACTTCACAGTAGCCTCTAGGCATTTCACCAGTGATTAATTTAGTCTATCGCATCCTCATCTGAAAACCATTCCCATCTCATAGATGAGAAGCAAAAGTAGCTCTATGAAAGGAATGGAGCGACCCAACATTAAATCTGGTAAGAGATTGGTTTAAGGTCAAAGCCACATTCAGAGTCACTTTAGTAAGGCAGTTTAAGCAGATGGAATTTACTTGCCCTGTGGTTTTAGACCCGCCCACCACCCAGATTGTGTCTGTACCTCATGGTGCCAGTGATGCTCCATGGAGGCAGGCTGGTGACCCATTAGTTGTCTGGGGACCCCTGGAGGCAGGCCAGTGACCCATTAATTAGCCGGTGACCCCCGGAGGCAGGCCAGTGACCCATTAATTGTCCAGTGACCCCTGGAGGCAGGCCGGTGACCCATTAACCCTTTATTTTGAAAGAAGGGGGGAGGTTGTTGGCAGGGGCTTTTGCCCATGATGAAATCTCTACATTAAAACGTTTCCAGTAGACAGACAGTGCGTTCATGGACTATCAGGTCACACTTTTTCATCTGGTCTCTTGATGAGGGTTGAAACTATAGGTTTCCTGGGCCTTGAGAAAGGAGTTTCAGGGTGGGGTTTGATGTGTTCTATGCATCTAAAAACAAAGCTCAGAAGGAGAGGAGTAGTGGGAAACAGCTCCTAGGAGAATGTCAGTAAAAATGGCTTCTTGTTATCTGACATCCTACTGAAATGTTTTGTCTGTTGTGCCCCTCAATTTGTACAACTCAGCACAAAAACAAGAGGTCCGTGTACCTCTCTTCTAGCACAGCATGAGCTATGGCAACCTTCTCTAAATGATCCTTGCACCTGTCACTACATCTCCCCCAGGCACAGGGAAGGACAGTTTGAGTGCATGCAGATAAATCAGGGTACGATTCTGTGAGACTACATACCACAAACAATGGCATATGTATTTAGGAATTGTCCATCTGTTTACTATAGCATAGTCCTGACTGAATAATACTTATAGAACATTTTCAGTGGCTCTTGCCAACTTCAGAAGGTGCTGTGTCCCTTCATTCTGTTTTCTGCAATGTGCAAGTGTAGATATGCTCACTACAGCCTTAACTGTGCATTAATGAAGTTTTTGGACAGTGAAGTGTATATTTGTATATTGCCTAGCATAACGGGCCTACAGGCTCTCTCTAAATATGTGTTGAATAAAAAAATATAGCATTAAGTGTGCATGGTACTTAATACAGATATAGCTGGTTTCCCTCCCAGAGAGCTCACAATCTAAAATACAACAAGACTAAAAGAGGAAATGCTAGTGAAGGAAAGAACATTAATTATGTGGTCACTTTCAACTTAGATACAGTGAAATGAGTTAAGGTAAACCAGATTGTTTATTGCCTGGCAATGCATGCAATATCTAAGCACAATGGAATAGGTTTACATATGGACAGTATTTCTTTGCTTGGAGTGGGATTTCAGACTCCTTAACCCATCCCCCTTTCCATGCTCCTATGGACAGATATAAAAAAATATAGCATCGTTGCATTAAAGGATGCATATGTAATCCATTTAATTGTGGCAGAGCTGTGCAGCTATATAGAACATTATAGGGAAGACTTTTCATTTTTTAAATAGTTTTGTAAGACCTGACCATATAGTTGAAGATTTTTATTTATTTCAATCTCTTTCCTTCTGGAACAGTTACCTTCTACTATATTAAACTTGAACGCTGGCACATTATCCCAGACTCCATGGTCTCTTTCTGTAATTAAGTGGCAGTGATTATTCAAACAAAATTTGGACCACTATGATCATCTAGTTCAACCTACTGTATAACAGACCAGACTACTGCCCCAAAATAATTCCTGAAGGATCATTTAGAAAGCCATTGAAGCATGATTTAAAAACTGTTGGTGATGGAGGATCCACCACAATTCTTGGTAAATTGTTCCCATGGCTACAGCTACTTTGTCCACAGAGTGTTTTAATATCCCTCCTCTCTAAATTGCTAATACTGCAGATATCAGGTTGGAAGGAATGTTTCATTGCAGTTTATAAACTCTCTGAAGCCAGCAACTCATAATGGAAGTGCTGACATCCTCTTAATTTGTGCCATTATCATTAAAGAATAATTCTTAACCAAGTGCTTTTACTATAGGTAATTTTCATTAGTGGATGTCCTTAATGTTAATTACTTTCACAAAAGTCGGCATAAAGCAAATGTAATGAAGAACATATAGAGTTTTGGTTAAAATGTTTTATCCATTAAAAGCACAATATCATTAGATTGAAAACATTCCATTTATTTAAAAAGCATTAGATGTTGTTAAAAAAACCGACATCAGAAAATCCTGAAAACTGAAAGGCCCAATCTGTTTTTGAACAAATACATGACTATAATTTCTCTAGGAAAAAAAAAAAGTTTTGGCTGTGGGTTAGCATGGAATATTTATAACAAAATGATATTTGCACTAAAATCACCAAAACTGTTTTTTCATGCATTTATTAAAGGCAAAGTGGTCCTAAAAACATATTTTAGACTAAAAATATTATAATTAAGTAAAACCTAGGGCTATGCTGAGGTTAAGCCTGGAACAAACAGGGCAGTAATTGATATTTACACAAAGAATAACTTTTCAAATACAATTTTACCTGCAATATGTGGCTGCTTTAGTGACTTTTTTCCTGGCCAGCTCTTGACAATCACCCTGCAAACTGGCAGCATGTTTCCTGCCATTGTTCAGGTTCCACTGGTGTGTCTGCCCACACAAGGTGAAGGCAAGCATATGCAGAAACAGAACTTCTGAGTACATAAGACATGCTGTACTGTGTCACTGAACAGCAGAGCCGAAGAAAATTTTCCCAAATACAGAAGCAACCAAAACCCAAAAGTATAATCAGCATGTAATAAGGATTTATTCAAAACTAGAGAATGAAGACATGTGAATACCAAGAAATAAATCATGTAACGAAAAGTTACATGAATAGGACACAGACACCCATGCAGAAGAAAACATTGACCAAAAAGAAATGCACATCTTTTTCTATACCATCATAAAAGTGTTCCAGACACCCAGAGTACTTCATTAATATAAGAGAATTTTTCTGAATGTAGGTAAGTGCAATTTGTAGTAGTAATATGGAAAATAAACAGTGACCTTAACTGGTACAGTATTTATCAATCCTCATGCCATGGCTTGGAACACAAGCCAAGAACTGCATCATTACACACAATAAATGCAAGTCTTTTCAAGGTAAAGAGTTTCTAGTAGAATAGTATAACTGCTGAAATAGTGACTTGATAACGTAAGTATTCAAAAAAAATTGCCAAACCCTTACCAGTGGATGGGTACTTTTTATAAAATTATACTAATATTCTGTAGAATGAGAAACTTATGGTAACTGAATGGTCCGGTTCTCAAAACACTAACCAGTCTTGAGAACAACGGTTCTGAAATTTGACAGACTACAAAAATCATATGCAATATTAGGTAGGCAATACAGTAGGGAAATGTTTAAATCTCACTTGCAAATTTGTAACCCTATACAATAGTGGTATTTTCATAATTTAAGAATTTTGCGGTGAACAGTTTTACAAGCAACTGGACAGTCAAGTTTGTGACATAATATATAATAAATATGGTATAGCTTTGTAAGCATCGTGTATTATAAAAATATAAACTAATTTCCACAGATTGCAGCAGGTAAACCAACCTGTTAAGGTAGCACAATGAAGCTATGAGATATACAGCAATCTTGACTGCCAGGAGTCATTCAGACCAAGCTGATTTTGAATTACTTTATGCAGATATTTACAATTTCATTTTAATTTGACAATACAAAAATGTATTTGTTAGAAAATAATTCCTCATCAACCTCTTTCACAAGTTGTGTTTTTTCTGTAACAGCAGCTTGCTGAAGTATTAACTAATAGTTTAGTGTATAGCCTCAATTCACCTTCCTTCCCTATTTGCTGATAGAGTTCAGTGTCATACTAAAATATGAGTTCCATTGAAAAAGTCAACCACCAGATCACAAGATTTTTGTATTTTTTCTAGGATACAACCTATTTGCAGTACTGTAAAGATGGTTTCTGGGCACTATGCAAGGTGTGCTCAAAATCTTCCTATTCTCAATCAGAAATTATATAGCTCAACAATATGCTGCTGGATGGGCATGCAGAGGAGTAGAGAAGAAGTGCTGTATTTTCAGATTATGTAAATTAGTGTGATTCCATGGAAGTCAGTGGATTTATGCCAATTTACACCAGCTGAAAATCTGGCCCATTTATTCTTAAAATCATATTATGGCCATTGCTCTGTTTTATATATAAACAGTCTTATTTGTTTTCAACTTTAAAAAAAGAACTCATGTTTCAACTTCCTTAAATATTTTTAAAAAATAATTTACTATTATACTGATCGAAAAGTTGATTTTTGTCATTACAGACCTCTGAAGTGTCTACAACCTTTACTAAAGAAATGGAATAGGAAAAAAATAACTAAGACTTTACTCTTAGCTGTGTTTCAGAGTCTAATTATCACGCTAATTGAGTGCAAAAGGGGAGCAGAGGTGGAACATTTACTAGCATTTTCCTCTAGCTATTAGCTATCACTAGCTTATTCTAAGTATTACAGAACTTAGTTTAAATGTGGTTGGGGTGAAGAGGATAATTGCTTATACCCAAATTCTGCAGTCCGATCAGTGGGAGTTTGGCTCAATTCTGCCTTGTGTTAGCTAACACAATCTCCCTAAAATGGATTTTTCATGATGTATCGACTAATGATACCGTAAGTGAACAGCAAAGATTTAAAAATGATTCCAGATGTTCCGTTCAAGATTTAGAAAATTAACACAAAATGTTTAGATTATATTACAAATATTTGCACATTAACTCGCCTGCCAAAACCAGAATTTTATTACTTACACAGTGCTCATCCTCGTTCTAGCCTAGTACCGAGTTCCACTTAAGTCTTGCAACAACAACTGTTCCTAACACATAAAACAAAGAGAGTAGAATTGCAGAGGTATGGCTAGAATTGCTTGTGTACTTGTCTCTGGAATACTCCAACCAGTGAAATAATGCCACAATATTAGGCTAAGAAAAGCATGCATGCAATGCCTGATGAGCTCTTACAAGTTTGCATAGGCAATGAGACCGGACGCATTTTCATCTATATTTTTCATGTATTCTTTTGAAAGCCAGGAGCCTACTACTTTAAGACATTTTCCTTGGTATTACATTAGCTTTTTATCTATGCCTTGTTTTAACTGTATAGTTTTGTGAACTAGAGCTGGGATTTTCAAAGGGATTTAGGATAGACAGTCACCACACCCCAGGAAGTCCATGTGAGTTGAGCCACTAACTTCCTCAGCTGCCTTTGAGAGTCCCAGTTTCAAACACGAAGGTAATTTTTCTGCAAATATATATTCCCTATCCGTTTCAGCATTAGTTGTCTTCAAGTATTGCTGTAGATGGAACCTTGAACTCAAGTCTATACAGGTGAAAAAATTAAGCCCAGCTGAAAAACCCTGAACTATCTTTATTCTTAAACTTTTGAAGATGTTTCTCATTATAAACTCACATCTTGCCAACTGTAAAAATTCATTTGACTGCTTTCCAGGTCTGTCAGGATGGAAAGATGACTAAGCATCAAGATATCACAAGAATTTGTGTTCTCACTCCCACTGAACTGCTTATATTCCTGCAGAGGAATGGGTGTGTCTACCCTGGAGCTGGAAAGTGAGGTTTCTAGCTTGAGTTGACATACCTACAGAAGGCAGGCAGGTGGCAGGAGAGACAAGCCATGCTAAGTATGATCCTGTCTGAGACCCCAGGTAGATATTTGGACAGCTAGTCTATCCTGCTGTAACAGCAATACTTGATTTTAATTGCAGTAGATCAAATGGAGCTAGTGCAGATGTGTATAGCTCAACTCTGTAAAGTTAATTGGCGCTTTTAGTTTTAATAAGGTAGAAATTGGCCTGCACATATTGTGTAATGTGAATAGAGATCCACATATCTACTGAGTTTTAATTGCAGCCCCAAACTTACTTTTGTAGATGCAATTTCAGGCAGGGAGAGAAGCATTATTGCATTAGTTACTACCTACAGCTCAGGCACATGTTTTCACGATATCCCAGTTTTGGCAGCAAGGTCTCTACCCTTGAACCAGAAACAAAAATATGTTAATTTTCTTCTGGAAGTATAAATCAAAAACATTTAAAACATTTAAATAACCATCTCCAACAGATTTTTTTAAAAATATGGATAGTCTAGTCATGTTTACATGAAATTGGTAGATTATGAGACTTGTTACTTTTTAGTTTTTCTTTTAAGACTTTTCCTTTACTGAATTTAATACTCAGAGAAAGACAACTATTTCTAAATAGCTAGATTTAGGCATAGTGTATGGAAACACTCTTCCTCACTAAGCTCAAACAACACATATTGGCTGCACTATCATCTTCTGCTTTAATCATCTGACTCAAAGAGGGTAAATAATTGAGTGTTCTGGGATCACAGCTAACAAATGCTACACATCTTGCAAAAAAGCTTAGTGGTTCTAAGATGGTTTCTAATGTGTAGGTTTCCAGAGCTGGGAGGCCAAACTACCAGAACCACTACCCTGCTTCATTTTCTTTTTAGGATTATTTAAAATTCAGAAAACAAAATGGGGGTAAGTAACAGGGAAATTTTTTCATAAACTCCTCCCTCCTTGCTCCAGTCACATTAGAATTATTGGCAAGTATTTTGCTGTTGCGTTTTCACTACTACTAATAGGACAGCAGTGCTTCTACCAAGTGTACAACTGCTCAGGGCAGTCCAGGCAACAGGGTGTTGAAAATGCCAATAACTACCTGTGCCCTTTAACAGCTAGTGATCCCACCACTGCACAAGTGGAATATGCAGCCATTATTGTCACTTTCACAAAGCAATAGGAAAGAGTAGCACCTACTTTCTTTCTGGATTCTTTCTGAATTCCAAATTTGTTTATTCTAGACCACTGGAATCATGTTGATCATTCCATAAACTCAAGTCTTGTAGCCGTATTACAATAAGATATATAGCAACTGCATGCAGTCTACCATCCATTACTTTGGTAGTTCCAGTCTGAATAAGATGCTCGAAAAATGAATGCACAGTATGAACTAAGCTTCAGCATGAGATGAAAGAAAGGGACAACCATTTGCTCCAGTATGTAAAAACCTAGTACTCGCCAGGATCTAAAATGCAAGATTTATTGTAAAAAAATGACCCTATATAAAATAAAGACTCAAAAGAAAAGACTACAGTAGCAAGTCAGCACTTCATGATGGGAAACGGCTTGTATCTTTAGGATTTCACTCTTGATCTGTATTCTCCATGTTTTGTTTTTGCTGTGTTTTAGGTATTGGTAGTTCAAGGCTTGCCCATGACATGGGCTCTGCTTTCCGCAGAGTGAGCTCAATCTTTGTAGCTGTCATGTTTACATAACTCCTCTTCACATCAATTACCTGGAACAGAACAAATATGTTTCACTTAAATTTAAAACCAAGACTGTTGATATGTAAACAATTACTATAAGCTCAGCATGCAATGTGGGAGTTTTTCAGACTCCAAACATTTGGGCCAGACAGCAGTGCAGAATGGAATTCACTCAGGACTGTTCCATCCTCAAATATTTGCAACTTTTTTTTTTTTTTTAAATGAGAAAAATCTATAGCTGCCCAAGGCCCTAGGATGTGGTCCCCTTGCAGGAGGTATCAGCTTTTAAGTGCAGTTTCCTCTGGATTCTGGAGAAAGTTGTGCACCCTCCGCCCTATCCTACACTCTAAGCCAGGGATAAATCAACTTTTTGTCAAGGTCCAGACTACAGAGAAAATACAAAAATGATTATTTATATAAATAAAACAATTTTCTGACACCTTCAAAGGAGCCTGGTGGCTCAGATTTGGTTCATGATCTACCTGTTGACTACGCCTGTTCTAAGCCATGGTGAGTATGTCGAATATGCATGCTATTGGATGTATGCACAAGTTTAGCAAGTTAAAGGTCTGTTTCTAGAAGTTGTCTACAATCCTTATATTACAATTATGCTTAGCCTACTAAATCCTGTGCAAATAAACTCTTGATAACCCAGACTTCTAGAAGTGTGGTAGTTTTAGGAAAAAAACTCTTCTATTTTGAAAAAGCTATGGCTGAGGGTGTAAGTGAGAAAGTTTTAAAATATTCAGGAAGTTGTTATACTTACTCCCCACAATTTCACATTGCGATCAAATTCTTTATCTCCTTCAAATACAATATGGATATTTAGCTAAATGAGAAAAAAATACAGAAGAGACTTATTAACGTCAAGTGACTAAGTCTAAAATAACAGTGCGACATTAGGACCTTGATCCTACATCAGAGAAGTCACCCAGACTCCATTCAAACAGTGATGTGACTGGACCCTGACACAGGAATAGGGCCAAGTGGGGCAACATGTTCTACCTGTGAAAGAACGTCACAGGGATGATGCTGGTATTATGCAATACAATTTTCTATTTCAATTTACGGAATAGCAAATTAAATTATAAGTTTTGTGCAGTGGCAATAGCACCTGTGTAGCTCCAGATCAAAGACGTATTCTGCTTACTTTTTAAAAAATAGTTTGTAAATATTTTTTAAAAATTGGTAAAATATTTTAGTAATATAATTATGTAAATTTTTAAAAATGTTTTGTAAGCTAAAAAGTTCATCTAAATGAACAAAAAGGCACAAAATGCTTAAGACCTGCAAAACAATAAAGTAACTACTTAGTAATAGCCTTTTTTAAAGACATACTGTACATCAGGGCTTGACAAAATTGGCTCCCAGCTAGACGCCAGCAGTTTTATTTTTGGTTGCCAGAGGGTGCTTCTCCACTGCATTTTCACAGCAGAGCTGGGAGCCAGGCTACAAACCCCAGTCAGCATGGCAACCTGGCACCCGGGTTTTGTCAAGCCCTGTTGCGTTGCAGCATTTTGTTTGTTCTCTTAAAAGAACAAAAATTGTATTTTAGTATTTATGCACAAGAGTATATGTCCAAGTGACATGTATCGCTATATTTTAACATCAAGTTTAGCAAAAAGGAGAGCGATATCTATTTACAACAAAAAAAGACACTCACCATTGTGCTATTTGCTTCTACATGGCTAAGTTCAGGAAATGAATTTTTTGCATATACCGAAATAGTGACTTCACCTCCAGTCTGATGCCAATCATGCCTGCACGGAACTACTTTTTTCCCCTACAAAACAAAGACATACTTAGGAAAAATCCATTATTGGAATGCTACATTCATAGTACAGTTTTTAAAAACTGCCCTGAAAATTGTCATGTAGGACAACATTCTAAAAAGAATAACTAGTGGAGGTTTAAATTCCACATTTAGATGTGTGTGCAGAAACACTACTAATATTAAGAGAAAACTACATAATAGTAAGTGTTTGAGGACCCTCTCCCATCCTACAAAACGAGACTTCATACAGAAAGGATTACAGATCTGCCTTCTAGGCAGAAGAAAAAAGCCATCACAGGGGAGAAAACAATCTCAAGAAACCCTTTCTTAACTCTCAGTCATTTGACAAGCAGACTAAAACCTTAACAGAGATATAAAGATGTATATTACAAAAGCAAGGATTACAGAATATGGGAGGAAGGTATGACAGGGAAAGAAAAACTACACCAAGACATAGCTTTGCCTTGTCAAATATCTCCATCCTATAATATTAGGGAGACATCCCATCCAACAAAATACAAGGAATCTGATTTAGAACTTTCTAATAGGCTACAACCCCCAGCCCTTTTATAGCCCCACCCTCTAGAAATTCAAAGCCACAAAACCTCCTCCAGGAAAGGAGATGCAAGTGCACCCCAATGGCCAATGCTATGAGAAGTTCCAGTAGTTGAAGCTATACTATTGACACATCTCCTGGAGTGGGAATGTGCAGAGGCCAATGGAAGAAATATTATCTATATAGACATTGTGTAAGACTAAACACTCATGTTCATACCCCCTCTAATGCTTGAAGGAAATATCAGTGATTATTCAAAAAATCTTGCAGAAGGAAATCAAAACATAATTGACTGGACAGCCTTTTGTCTAAACAGAAAGCAGTCAACAGGCAGTAAAAGAGAGAGCTTCATATTACTGCTCTAACGAAGAGGTCACAGCACACTTCACAGTTCAGTCCAGCACCATCTTGTAATGACTGGAAAGTTCAAGGTAACCAATGTCAGAGTTAGTACTACTTACAGCATCCTTTTTAGTCCACACATGTGTTCCCGTTGTACAGCCTTCTTGAGACAAAAATGTATTAAAATCAGAAGTTTTTCTCTTACAACAGCTCCAGTACTTCATCCTTTTACGGAAATTTCAAAAGAAAATAATTTAACATGATAGATACACAAGTCAAATATTTAGAAATGTATCATTATCTCTATCAGCAGTTCTTACCGTGTAAACATATTTCCTGTTAATAGCCAACAGCATATGTATTTAGAAATAGTATTTATAGAATTTAAGGAAGGAAATTCTATTAATTGCATATTACTAACCCTTCGTGGAATATAGGTACACCAGAATGGTATATACATATTTCTTCTGTGCTCTGTGGTCCTTCAAACACCTGGTGAAATGCAACATTAAAAAAAAAAATAAACTTTTTCAGGTAGTAAAAAATACTAAACTATTGTTTCTGTACAATTAGCAAAACAGATTGAAAACACTGACCAAAATGTATTAATGCTTTAGAAACAAACCAAAAATGGTCTTTTTCTTCCTCCTCCCACCAAACCGTAAAAACATCCTTTAGTCTGGAAAAGTTATGAGAACCTCTATATATACTTTCAGGAGCCTGATTTGTCTTGCATACCCACAAGTTTCACCTCACTTAAAAACTACTTGCTTACAAAATGAGACAAACTTACAGAAGTATCACAAAGCACATTACTGAAAAATTGCTAACTTTCTCATTTTTACCATATAAATTAATTCAATTGGAATACAAAGATGGTATTTATACTTCTCTCTATATATTATACACTGAAATGTACACAAGTCATTGTCTATATTAAATTTTACTTAGTACTGACTCCGCTGTTGCTTTTTATGTAGCCTGCTGTGGAACTAGGCAAATATCTAGTTGTGTTTATGTACCCACTGGAAAACCCCTGCATGCCCTTGGTTGAGAACCATTGCTTCTTATTGACTCATTGGAATATCTAGGTACTATCATGATTAGTACACAGTCAAATTTGACCTCTTACATAGAAATCCAGAACTATTCAATTCTGTTTTAATTAAAAATCCCATGAAACTGCAAGCTTAAATGAGGTCACTCACAAATGAAAGTAGTCAACAAAATTAAGTACCATCAAAGAAAACAGCCTAATGATGTACTACAAGGTGTTTGATAACACAAGAATCTATTTAACACTTTCAAAACATGATACCAGTCTCTCTTAATCCAACTGATAGCTACTGCAATCCAGTGGAAAGGGTTATAAACAGGGTTATAAACCCAGCCCTCACCAGAGAAGCCTAAATGACAGACACACCATCAGATCTCAGGGGTGCTACAGATTTTGTCTACCAACTTTTCCATTTATGGAATGTTGTTAAAGAGAAAGTGAGTATGTCTACACTGCAATTAGACATCTGCAGCTGTCCCCCTCCAGCTGAACTGGGCTTGCAGGGCTCAGGTTAAGGGGCTATTTAATTGTGGTGTAGACACTAGCTCCAACTACAGCCTGAGGTCTGGGTGCCTCCGACCTCACAGTGTCCTAGAGGTTGAGCCCAAAGATCTATAGAATAATTAAACAACCCCCTAGCCTAAACTGAGGTAAACCAGCCACAGGCTATAATTGCAGTGTAGACATATCCTGAGACAACTTAGGTAGTAGTGAAAGACAAAGACTGGTTTTATGATTGAAGATATAGAACAGAGGCTCCCAAACTTTTTGGCATCACACCGCCTTTCTGATTTCTGAGAAACCCTCATGCCTCCCCAACTCTCTTTTACCATCATCCAACCCCCTTTTAACAAAAATTCAGTTTGTAACTGAACAATTAAAAATAACCATAAATAGATTTTCTTGATGCAAAAGTTTTTCGCTATGAAAATTTCACAGCCTTGTGCTTCCCCTTGGATTTTCTTCATGCCCCCTGTCCCCCCCACAGGGGAGAGGCATAACCCCCCAGTTTGGGAACCAGTTAAGTAAAATAAGAGTTGCTTGCTTACTCAGTGCTCTTAAAGTAGCGTAGATTGCTGGATTACTGAGCACGTCTCAGACTGTAGTAAAACTTTACGAGTTGCCAAGAGCAATTCAAAGTATTTATCAATAAATTCCTTCATAGTTGGATACTGCTGGATGCAAGTACCAGAGACACTCAACTGACAACTCCTAAACGTTTTAATTTGGGGCCCAGATACCTCACTAATTCAACTCAACTCTTTAGATTACTAACTTGTTGGTCCAAAAGAGCTTGCATTTGTCTACCTTTTGGATATGTTGCAAGGTGTACCTATTTATTCAGATATGTGATCCTTCTATTAACTTTGAATTACTTTGTAATGTGTTTTAAAATACTGAATTGTTCATGTTCTTAGGATTCAACTGGTGTGCAAACAAAAGGAATAAGAACAGCTATTTACCTTCAAACAGCCTCCATTTTTACATGAGGTCCCAATTTTGATCTCATCACTGTCCTCTTCTATAAAATGAAAACACATAGATAACCCTATTATAATATATATAGAAATGCCACTTTAAGTATTGTAAATATTTAGTTCACTTAATTCCAGTTAAACTGAAGTTTAGATTCTGATATACTCTTTATTAATGCATAATTGGGAAGTGAACGTATTCGAGAACCATCCCTCATTTTCTGCACCCCAGAAAGGCCTGTTAGAAATGCATGCAGAAACTGCTCATCCATGTGCCCTAACATGAGCAGAGATCAGACAGGGCCATGACGCTAGAACGCTTCTACAGACAGGGCCATGACGCTAGAACGCTTCTACAGACAGGGCCATGACGCTAGAACGCTTCTACATCTGAGCTGAGCTGATGGAAGCATCCTGCACCACATAAGGGAGCACAGCAGAGGATGCATTCACCTTGCATACCGGAATGTTCAGGGAGGAATTACACAAGCAATTATGGAGGTTAGTGGGAGTTGATGCGTGCTCAACATTTTGGGAGACCAATCAGGCAGGTGTTTTAATATGAATTCCTCTTTTTGAAAACTGTGACTATATTGTCTAGTGTGCTACTATGTAGATATATAATTGCTTGATAGAGGGCAATTCCAGAGCTTAAAACTCTAGTAGAATGTCTATGCATATTAATTTCTTTTAAAACGTAGGGCCATTTCCCTTGGAAAGAGGGCTTTAGTTTGGGAGTAATCAGCAAGTAATGTGAACACCCCCAAAGGGACCATAAAATTTTAATTCCTAGATCCCAACACCAAAGGAGTGCCTCGTGAGCATCTCATCTGAGCTACTGTAGAAGACTATAGAACTTTCCCAAAATAATTCCTAGTAAAGATCATTTAGAAAGACATTCAATCTTGATTACCTGGATCTTTCAATTACCTGGAATTTCTACTATTCCAAGTAAAAACAGTTTTTCCATTGAAACTATTTGGAAATACATCAGGCATAACACACACCCAGCTTCCAGAAGTAAGACATATTATATGTTGTTCAATATACACCACTGAAGTTTTGAATAAAAAGCTTAAGGAAATCAGTTTCTCTCCTGGTATTAGTTTCAATTTACTTGCTAGTCTCCTGCAGAACTAGTTTGCTGGAATATACGGTTTTTGAATACCTTTATAAATAAAGTCATTAATTATAAATCACTGGTGTGTGAGATATTCCACCATTTATCTAAAGATATGGCAACGAGTGTGTCTTTGCTATCCAATTTAGATTCTTACCTTTTTTTTCTTCTTCATTCTCTGATGATAGTTTTAGTTTATCTAGTGCTTGTTTCAGGGAAGCAGATACTTTCAGCTGTAAGCTTGTCATTGGCTCATCTGGGCTAAAATATTTAAATGCATACATGTTATCTTGGTCAAAAATAAATCATCAATATCACTCCGACATAACTGAAAAGAGCTATCACAATCAGTCATTATAAAATACCTTCCCCACAAGATAATTCCAGTGATGAGAAAAAGATCTCATTATGAAATTGTACAACTGATGATGGCAAGCTGGCTGAGGCTTAATTCAATTAAAACCAAACTGATGTTAGTGTGTTGGGAAAAGCAACTGGAAGAGTTGACAAAGGCTGTACCTGTATTCATGGTTGAGGGACTTCACCTGTTACTAGTGACTCAGATTTGTAGTCTTTAGAGCCTGGGCTACACTCAGATCAGAGAGCAGCTGTGCCTTAAAAGATGTTTTCATCTTCTAAATGCTTGGCTGCAATAGTATCTTATGACTAAATTTCACATTGCTTTATACAGAAGATCTATTTTCCTTCATCGTATTTCTGCCTGCTGCATCTTAATTTCACTGTCTCCTCACTCGTAATACAAGAATGCAAACATTCAGTGAAAGAAAAAAGTGAAAAGCAATGCATTATAATTGATACAAGGAAATATTTTTGCCAACTTTAACCAACTTGTGGAATACACTGAGTCGGAAAGTTTAACAGTATTCAGATAATATTTACTCAATATTTATATGGATAACGAGAACACACAGTTATATTAGAGAGGCTAAAAATAAGCTATATCCAGGATACAAGTCCCCTGATAAAAACCTCTCTCTTCTGTAGTCAAATGGCAAAACTCTGATTTACTTCAGCGAGGCTAAAATTTCACCTTATGTTCCAGAGCACAAGTCAAACACTACGTGACTCGGGCTAAGAAGCAGCAACCTCTACTGGCAGTTACTGCCTACTTTCCCAGTATGGGGTTTCTTCTTTTAAATTATCTAATGTATTAGCCGATATTAGACTTATAGACCTGATGATGTGATCTGGTACGACATTTCTTACATCTGTCCAGAATAATGTATCATTGATGCAGATCTTAAGATTGCCTTTGCACTCTACACAGGACTACTCAAAAACTTAAGATAGCATAGCATACAACTACACTCCTGTCCAGCGGTATGCTGTGCAGGGAACATATAACCCCAGTACTCAGACTGATTCTGGATATTGGCATAAGGGATCTCCTCTCTTCCTAGGTTATAATGCCACAGTTGAGATCAGCACAGATGTTTTTGCTAGAGCTAAGTGAAGACAAGAGGGATGTGCTGCCAAGGGCATTCTACATGAGCACCCTTTAATCTGAAATTCACTTCCCCTTCATTGGTCCACCAAAGCTCAGATTTATTACCTTCACTGTTCTGGTAATGTCCAACAACACTTAGTATTTGCCCAGAAAGCATCCTCAGAGTGGTGATCCCACCTCCATATACATCAATTACTAGTACAGATGGCAGCAACACTCTGAATAAAATGCACAGTTTGCAGCAAAGCTACATCAATCAAAAACCCTTCTCTTTCCTCCATTGATATGGTTAATTTTCTTCATGTTTAATTCTCTGCCACTAGCAACTCTTTTGCCACTGTCTTCCATTGCAAGGTCCACCCTATCAACCTCCAACTTAACTGAATCTCACACCCTCAACCCAATAAGCCTTTTCACCACCTTTGCCTCACTCCTCAAACCCTCCCCTGACCTTATCACCACTTGCTTCTCTGTATAGGAACTCGGATTTTTTCAGGAAAAGCCTGACAAAGTAGGACTTGATCTTCCTTCTCCTCTCACCTTGCTTTCTCTTTCTCATCTATAACTCTATCCTGATAGATGAGAAGAGGAGAAAATTCTGTGACAGGCTAACTCAACTTCCCCCAGAAACCCCTTTCTCTTGATCACCCTCATACCACTCATCTCCTCTTGCTCCAGCTGTTTTCCCCTCATAAAAAAGCCATGCTTTCTTGACTGCACTTTCCTCTCCCTCTACTGCCACTTCACCTCTAAGTTCATTGAATGGGCTGACTACAATTGCCGTCTAGAATTCCTTACCTTCAATCTACCTTCCACCGTGGGAACCCCACTGAACCTGCTTTTGCCAAAGTCTCTAATGACCTCTTCCTAGATGAAACTCAGAACCAGCATTACAACCTCATTAACTTTGATCTGTCAGCCACCTTTGATAAAGCTGACCATACTCTTTTTGAAATCTTGTCCCCTCTCGACTTCTGTGACTGTCCTCTCCTACTTCTCCTTATGCAGGTTTTTAACCTTGCCTCTCATCACTTCACATCAGAACTTTGGCTTTGATACAAAGACAACACTAATTCTGTACTATGTTTGTCCTTCAGATGAGATGTTAACGAAGGCCCCTTTATGCCCATATTTCAGGCAAGTCCAGATCAAAATTAGAAATACCTTAAATATTGTCTGTCAATTATTCTAGGTAGACATCTAAAACTGTGTGCAAGTTATTCTCAAGTATACAATGGTCATTCCATTTGCCTATGCTTCCACTATACCGCAGGAATATAACTAAAATGCTGTGACTTATTTTACGTAAGATGTTATATAAGACCAAAGGCTGTGATTTAAATAGTATCACTTTAAGGTTTGAAAACAGATGTCTGAAAATAAATTAACACTCACTTGAAAATTATGTAATATACATGAAGAGTTAGGATATCTATTTTAAGGTTTAATGTTGCTGCCCACCACTATGGTATCTTTCACATAAAATCAAAAGCAATAACCAAAACAATTTTAAGTTACCCATTGGAAACAAATTTGGCATAAACGTCAATTCAACATACTGTACCTTGGTCTATTAATGGTTTCTACTGGCTTTGGTGCTCGAATTATATGCTCCTGAAATTTAGGTTTCAGTTCAGCTAACTCCTTTCGCTCAGAGGTAGTTTTAACTTCAGGCTTCACAGGCTCAGGGGGTTTTTCACTATTATGGAGACCCTTTGTACAGCCCTGTTGTAGAAGACAGAGAATCATAGGTGAAAAAAAAACCATGTTTCATCTGCAAACCCCCAAAACAAACTCTCATCCAAGCTTTATGAATCAATATTTTCTGATTTCACCCTAGTCCTTCACCCATTGCTCAGTTTTAGTGTTTGCTTTCAAACAAATGCTATAAAGTAAAGTAGAAAAATGGTTTCAATTGACACCTCCATCTCATGCTTTTCAGATCATATAATATAAACTCCCTCAAACACTTAGTTTAAATGACTCATTCTAAGCTTAAGAGATTTTTTGTTTTTATTTTTAAAGTTTGAACAACATCTCTAACTGCTTATGAATTATACAAATGAGTGTAGAAACACCTTTTCTTCTCCCTGCCACATAGTTTAACAATATTAAACACATTTTGACAGATCCAATTAATTGCTGAAGTCTGGAAATTGAAATTTTGATAGCAAATAGTTCACAAGAATGCCTTCAACTATGATTTTAAATGGTTTTGGTTTAACAACTTGTCTCTATTCAAAATTTGCTTACTACACATCTCTATGATTATTTGATACCAAATAGATTTTTGATCATGTAATTGATAAGATATATAGCTGCAATAAGCAATTTTTAATAAATCACCAATACATACCACAATGCTTAAGAAGTCAGAAAAGTCTGTTGTTCTTCTCTTACAACATGACCAGCCCTATAATATTTGGAATAAAATAATGAGACAAATGCAAACACCCTGCTTAGTCACAGTTTATTAGAAGCAAAAGGTTAGAAATAATTCTTTCCAGAACGTGCTGCTTTATTGTCTTAACACTCTCCTCACCCTTGGACACTACTGATCATCTCTATATTTTTGAAAATGTAAAGAATTCCACAGGTGCCATAACTAGTTCACATTTGCTGACTTGATCATAAAGAAATGGAAACTTACAGAAATAAATATTCCATGCTGTGCACAGTGCTGATTCAATATGAAAAAACAGGCAAACTAGCATAGTTGATAAAATAATGCAACTAAAATAAATATGATCTCTGAAGTTGAGTTCATCTGCCAGTGCTATGGACACAGTCCCTATTTTTAAGAGCAATATAACAAGAAAAGAGATTTCTTACAATTGAGAGTCAGATGTATTTTACATCAGTCTCCTTCATTCCCCCATTGTGCCGTGTCATCTTTACCTCAGACTGTCATCTGCTCAAAATAGGTCAACTCAAAAATCAACATTTATAACATAATGTACATTTTATACAGACAAAATAAATCAATATATAAAAGACAGCCCTGATGACAGAAAAATGTATCTTACTGAACTATACAAATCAATTTATCTGGAAACTCAACGAACCTTTATTTTGGTATTACAAAGACATTTTGACTATCAGTGGATTTCTACAACAGACTAAAAGACATGATGAGAGGCATGTACTTTTTTTTGGACTACTACAAAATAATTCTCCCTTTTTCCTCTAAATGTTCATCCTTTATACCGCCTCTGTTAGTAAACATATATTGTGAAGATACGTATTGTTTAGGTTACTTAGGACATACTGCTCTGGATATTTCTATCTAATTTTGATATTCAGCTTCAGCCAATCAATTTTTCCAATAGCTAGTCACAACCAGCCAGAAAGTTATATTGCTCTCTCCTATCATTACCAGGGCATAGTTATGTTGGAAACATTTCCCCTCTCAGTCATTACCATTTCTGATGGTGCCTTGAGACAAGACTAGAAAAGAGGAAAGCTTGGAGGAAATTCCTCCACTTTCTGGTCTCTCCTCCAAAAGCTAACTACTGCTTCTGACCTTTTCTTTATAGCAAGCCAACGCCTGCAATTTTTTTGCAAGTCCTCTGACACTATAGAATCATTCATGAACCTTACAGGTCTGAGATTTTCTTATGATGATTTCTTTCATTTTTTTTTTTTTTTTGCAATCAATATTCTAAAGGTATCTTTTTGAAACTTCCAAACTTCTCATTAACTTCATTAGTCAGACAGAACTTTTTCATGAAGAGTTGTCCTGTACATAAGCCAGGAATTCTCAAACTTTTCCCCGCAATGGCTTTCTGTTTTCACACAGTATTTCCATAGTAACTATATTAATTGCTTAGACAGATAAATAAAAGTATTTAATACATTTTTTGCTATGGTAATGAAACTTAGCATCCAAAATTCAAGCAAATCAAAACCATGTGACCAGCCTAGTCCCTGCAGGCTATCAACAAAAACTTCATGGACCACCGATGATCCAGAGATCACAGCGTAAGAAATGCTGGTATAAAGAAGAATCTACTGAGGGAAAAAAGGATCTTTCCAAAATGTATTTAAGCCAGTTTTCAAAAGACAAATTCTCTAAAAAATGCAGAGGATCTTTTAAGAGAACAAACTTCCAACTATGAATACTGAAATTCTAAAGTATCTGTAATTGAAAACACTTCTAGATGACTATGTTAACAATACATTTTTCCACAAAATTATATAGGATGTATAATACTTAAACATACTCAGTTTGACATTAGTAATAAAAAATAATCACCACCTGCAGTAAGTGATAAAACAATATCTTATTTATTATTCAACTCTAGCCATTATTCAGGGATTCCTCCCCTCCCCCACTTTGGAAAAAAGCCATTTCTAGGGGGTTTTGTTGAACTGCAGAGATAGAACTTTTTACACATCATTAACAGAATTGAAGCACAGCACTACTGACACAAAGACACACAATTTAAGGATTTAAAGAATCAATATCTGTGTCTTTGCATACCCACCTTTAGAGCATCATGAAAGACTGGCACCCCTGGATGATATGTGCATGAATCTGAAAGAAAAGAGAAATGCTGTACTAAATCAAAATGTAATGAAATGCACCAAAACTCTGCAATTATTCATATAAACACAATTATAGATAGAACGCCCCTCCTGCCCCCAACTTGAATTTTAAATTGCACATAAGCTCCACCTCCCACACCTTTCCCATTACTCTTTTAAACTGAAGTAAACTCAGGAGAGCAAATTCAGACTTGACAGAACAAGTATCCAGAAAGAATATATAGAACTATATAACCTATTTAAACTAGGTTCTTTAAAGTAGAAAGCATTTTTTTTTTTGCCATGTACAACACAGAGTACAATATGGGAACATAAATAAAATTACCATCACTATATTTATCACCTTTTGGGGACCATGACCAGCACTCATACAGAGTTAGCCTTAACTGGTATGTCAGAGGAAAGGGAGACAAATGTCAGCCGGGTCCATTTGAAGGGCACTGATACTCAACTCAATTTGGCAACACTACTATCTATTTACAGTTGTTTGGGAAATGGATTCAACCCTCCTAAAGACACCAAAGGTTCCAGATTGCCTTAAACCTTACTTCGTATTCATAAACTTGATTAAAGAATTGGAAAGCAAGCCTTATTATAGCCATAAGACTCAATGAACTCTGTTTAGCTTAACAAAGAGAAAGTTAAGAAATGGCTTGATCAGTCTAAAAGTATATAGTTAGGGAAAAGGAATTTGTAAGATAGGCTCTTTAATCTAGTAGACAGAGCTAACAAGATCCAATAGCTAGAAGCTGACAGTAGAATCAGGTCAGAAATATGGTACAAATTTTTAGCATTGGATTATTTTACCAAGATTTGTGGTGGATTCTTCATCACTGACAACATTTAAATCAAAGATTGGATGTTTTTCTAGAAGACACGCTCTAATTCAAACAGAAATCGATTCTAGGAAGTTCCATGGTCTGTGTTATGCAGAAGATCAGACTAGATCATCACAGTGGTTCCCCTTCTGGCTTTACAATCCATTAATATGTTACAGTCTTTGTTTATTAGCAGCTTGCTTACTGCAATGTGCGTGCTACCCCAAGTCATTTGAAACTGAGTCCCTGATTGGGCATGAGCACACCATTAACTGTATCTGAGCTTAAGAAAATCATAATGGTGTAAGGTTAAAAAAAGTTTTGAGTTAAAACAAAGAACAGAACATTTTCAAAATATAATTAAATGTGAAAGTTTTTTTTTTAAAAAAGGTAAAATAAAACCCACGAAAATAGGAAACACTGAAGAGGTGGTGACAACTGCATTGGACTTCGTACAATGGCTAGAAACTAATACACAAAAGAAAAGCAAATGCTTATAAAATCCTTAATAAAAGTGAATACACTAAACAGGCAAAAACAAGGTATTACAATACATTTCAGTTATAAATAGGTGTTATTTAAAAAAATGTTATGTCATTGCTATTTTCTATCTTCATTACCTTAGTGCAGGGGTCATCAACCCTTAGCACATGGAGGGAGAGGGGATGGCAGTAAGCTGAGGTGGTAGGTTCCCTCAGTGGAGGGGCCGCTGGCAGAGGGGAAGAGTCAGAGGGGAGGGGCTGGGACCCCTGCCTTAGTGCAAACATTAACACAGCCAATCAGCATTCAAAAATGCTGCAAAATATACTCTTCCTTACAGTCTAAAAGCATGTCGATTATTTTTATCCAAGTCCAAATTCCTTGGTCATGTTACAGCCAAGGTCCAGACTCCAGATAAAAATACAAAAACCATCACCAATCACACTAATTGTAAGTAAATGAAAAAATTTCACAGGATCTATTCAAAAGCATCTGGCAGTCCAGAGTTGTCCCAAGTCCGCCTATTGATTACCCCTGCTGTAAGATCTTTGGTGCACAGACTCACCTTCTTATACGTTTGTGAAGCATGATCACATATTTTGAGGTTATAAAAATAAAATAGTATACAGTACTGTAACTGCGCATGATGCTATGCACACAGACTTAAAACAGTCTCTGTCTCAAGTCAAGAAGTTCACATTGTAGGGCACCATGCATCTGGCCCTCTGACTTCAGGATCCATGCTAGCAAATTCAACTGTGTGATCAGTCTAACTTACTGAACATAATATGACAGAAGATGGGGGAAGAAATAATGATTAGATTAGAAAAATAACTGTTTTGCATGGTATACCATGCCAGTCACAAAAGCCAAACAACCTAAAAAACAGAGCCAATATTTTCCTACAATATGAAGATAACAAGTATCAGGATAAAATTAAAATGTTTTCAGCACAACTTAATACTTTGCAAAAATCACAATCCCTGAATCAGAAAGCTTAATAATTAAATATTTGTTATTTCTGTGTCTCACATTCATTTTGGCTCAAATGAAAGAAATGTAGTAGACACGTTCAAACCTCCACAGCTTTAAAACTATATACACAGAGATTGGAATGCTTTACAGTTACAAATAGAAGTGTCTTATTACTTTACTTTTTAATCAGACTATATGCTCCAGTTCAAACATAATGGCATTTTTTTTCCACCAAGCATCAGACTAATTCAATGTAAGGTTCTTTTGATTTTTTTTTTTTTTTTAATTTAGCACTATTATCATGCTACATGGTCAACACATTTCATTAATTTTAATCCTTGCAGCAAATGGGTTAGGAAAGTGTTCTCTTGATTTTGAGGTGAAGAACTGAAGTTCAGAGAGGATAAAAATCAAAGCTTTTGAATACGAGTGCCTCATATATGTACACCTGAGTTCATATACAGGCACCTCATGCGGAACATCCATAAAATCTCATTTACTTCAGTGAGCGCTTTGGATGCTCAGAACTTTTCAAAGTTAGTGCCAATGTGTCTAACTTTAGGAACTCAAGTTTGAAAATTTTAGCATCAGTGACATATTTAAAACCATAGCGTTGGTATAACTAAGTCTAAAACTAAAGCTCCAAAATAAATGTTCCATTCATTCCACTAACCAAAGCTGCTTCTTGGAGGGTCAGTGTCCTTCAACAGGCTTCTCAGAATTAGGAAGCCGCAGCGTTGTACTAACAGCATCAAGACTACAGCACTGTGACCATTGCACAGGTAGTGCATAAAAAAGTACCAGCCAGCAACAAAAACAGCCCACAAGCCAGAGTATTGAAAGTTCTCAGCTTAATCTTGACTTTTATATTTGCTTTATTTTTGGAGGATCACTCAGATTGAAATCTTCCAACAATATGATTGGCTTTAGTCTCATCAAGAGAGACACTAAAAGTGTGCTGGGGGAAGGGGTAATCTTAACTGACATCAATTGACTTCTCTCCCTCTTGAATACTTATCCTAGCTTGTGACCAGGACAATTTTGGTCATTCTACAAAGTAGTTCTTGATCAGACAATAAGGGCTAGAACACGTTCCCATCTTTCAAGGTTCGGTTCACTAGGATTTTAAACCCACAGAAACTTTCCAAAGTAGGCCAGGGATATCCTGATGAGAACAACTCAGAATCACTCTCTCTCAGCTTCTGAAGTCATGGAAACTAAAATGATAGTGTGCTTAATATATTTCAAGTATATTTCATCCAGTATTGTACTCCTAGCACATGTGGAACAAATATGATGCGAGAGCTCCAAACAATTTGCAAAGCATATGCCTAATGCAACAGACTTAATTACTTATTTCAGGTACACACCCCTGCCTAACGTAACATATCTGGCAATGTTTTTAAGAGCCTGCCATATATGCATATACCCTTTCAAAAAAGGAAAATAATTTAGTGTATATGCAAAGCCCCCGATTTACACCTGGAAGGTATGTCCCAGATAGTTTGGATCACAGTTTATTAGGCTGATCATTCACTTCACACTGATCTACCTAGTCCTTGACCATGCGAGGGTTCAAAGTTTCATGCCAACAGCTACCAACTTCTCTCAGTTAAATCAGCAGCCGTCAGATGGCTAGTGGCTTGTCAGCTGCCATTGATTTTCCAGGCTCATTCCATTTGGTGGGACAGATCCACCATTGCCAGTACTGCACCAGTCAGATTCCAACAGTTCCCAACCTGGGGGACTGGCTCCCCTTGGGGGACCTGGGGAGCCAAAGATTACAGGGCATCCATGAGCCTTCCATAATATTGAGGTCATTTAGCCACCTAAGTGCTGCAGCAGGCCCAGCCACCTCAAGCTCCATGCCGCTCAGAGCGAAGCAGCAGCCTTGAATTCTGCTCTGGCTGGAGCAGAGATGCAGCTGCCCCACAGCAGCCGCAGACATATCACTAGACTAGACCAGCAGCTTGCCTCCATTATCCTCAGTCCATGAGAGATGGGAAGAGGCAGGGTCACAAAGGTATGAGGTGGCAGCTGTGCCAAGGTAAGCTTATCTTCTTACTTAGGAAAGAGCAATTCATTATTACATAATTTAATGTTTTTATTATATATGTTTATAGGAGTTGTGTATGTTTATGGCAGATGGGGTGGAGGGAACATGTGTTTTACCTAGTAGGTCTTTCACTCCAAAAGATTGGGAACCACTGATTTTTTGGCTTCAAAAGACCCCATGATTTTTTTGGCTTCAGTTCTGCAGCCAGTAGTCACTAGGGCTATGTCTTCACTTGCTAAAATAAGTTTGAATTAGTTAGTTCGAACTAACTAATTCGAACTAATTTTAGTTAGTCCGAATTAGCTTAACTCAAACTAGAAAAAGTTAATTCGAACAAAGCAAGTGCCATTCATGGCACTTGCTTAGCTCGAATTATCGATCCCCATTAATTTCAATGGCCGGTTAGTTTGAATTAAGAAATTAGTTTGAATTAACATGGCCACATTGGCGAATTCGAACTAGTTAGTTCGAATTAACCCTTTAGTTCGAATATCCTATTGTACCCATGGCTTTAGTTAGTTCGAATTAAGCCTCCTTAATTCGAACTAACTTGCCAGTGTAGACATAGCCTAGGACTCTGGCCAGGGCTAGAGCATCGCACCCCACTTGGAGTGACAGAGCTTGGGCTTCAGTGCCCCTCCAGTGATCATCCTTCTGTGCTATTTTTAGAGAAAGTCAGATAGGTCACTGCTTCTGTGAATTTTTGTTTGTTGTCCGCAACCTGTCTGTGACTTTTACTAAACATAACCATGACAAAGTCAAAACAAAGAGTCTTGTGGCGAAAGAAAGGCTAAAATAAATTCAGTGAAGTGTGAGTGACAGATTCAGGTCAGACTATTTCAGCAAGTCGAACAAGTTGTTTAGATTTAAATATTGTGGAACAACATGTAAGAAGGTTGGGAGCTTAAGAGATGAAAATCCAAGCTCCCAACCTTCTCATATGCTGTTCCACACTGTCTGAATCTAAAGAAACTTGTTTGATTTGCTGAAATAGTCTGACCTGAACCTGTTACTCACACTTCACTGGACTCATTTCCCCCCCCCCCCCCCACACACACACACTGTTACTTTTCCATTTTCAAGTATCTGATGAAGTGGGATTTCTCCCACGAAAACTCATATGATAAATAAATGTGTTAATCTTTAAAAGTGCTCACAGGACTCCTTGTTTGCTTTGCTGAACTAGACTAACATAGCTACCCCCCCTGGAACAGGACAAAGTCATAATCTTAAAACATTAGTATTCCCCTCAGTGCACAAACTCCAAAGGTGCACAAACAATACCAGATCGAACTGTGTGCCCTAGAAGCAAAAAAGGATCCATATCCCATAAACTAGCCACAGCCAGCACATAACCTATGCTTTGTTCCAGCTGTGGACATGGCTGATGAAAGACATGAGAGCACAATCAGGGCACCTGCATAACCCGCTTGTCACCTGTAGGCATGTCTAAGCCAGGGGTCTCAAACTCAAATCACCACACGGGCCACATGAAGACTAGGATATAAGCCTGAGGGCCGCATCTCTGAAACCTTTTCGAACAACAGGGTCACCAGTTTATTTAATTAAAATTATATTAAAATTAATTGAATTAACAGTGATTGTAAATAAAATTAATTAATTAGGCTTCATTGAATTTGAATGCATTTTTAACTGAAATTTAATTTTTAGAAAGATTTTAAATTAAAATTAATTTTTTTAAAGTTTTTTTAAAAAGGAGAGAAGGAAGAAAAAAGAAAAAAGAAAGAAGGAAAGAAGGGAAAAACGAAGCAAGAAAAAAATAAAAAAACAAAAAGGAAGGAAGAGCAAGAAAAATGAAACAAGGAAGGAAACAAGAGAGAAAGAAAAACGTAAAGGGCTGCTTGCAATCCCAAGCCCGGAGAGGAAGCAGCAGCCATAGCCTAGCTCCCAGCTGTACCCCGGGACCGGGCAGAGCCCCACACAGGGGCCTCATGGAGCTTCCCCCATGGGAGCCCTCCCCAGACAGACACACACACTTCCCCCCGCCACGCACCTGAGCCCTGACCTGCCCCAGGCACTGGGTCTGGGGAGCAGCACAGGTCCCCCAGCCTTCACGCGGCAGTAGCTCCACCCCTCCCTGACTGCCCCGCAGTGGCTGCCGAGGCTCTAGGGTGGGGGGGGGGGGGGG
>ML685818.1:11292966-11316806 GCA_007922175.1 Pelusios castaneus
CATGGATTTTCTGTATGCTTGTAATTGTTACTTTAGCTGTGCGCTTCCGTCCCCCTCCCCCCCCCCCCCTGCCTGCCCCCCCCCCCCCGCACACCCCCCCCCCCACCCCTGCCTGCCCCCCACACCAGCACAGCCCCTTTGCCAGCCCCCCGCCCGCGGCAGGCCCAACAAGCCCAGCACCCACCGATACCAGCGCATCCAACCCGCCCGCGGCGCAGCGCCCCCCGGCCAGCACCCGCCCGCGGCCCCAGACAAGTGCCCGGCCCAGCTCGGCCCGTACCCGCCGTGTTGGTGGCGGGGTCGAAGCGCTGGCCGCACCCCCGGTTGTAGCACAGCTGGGACATGTCGGCGCCGCACAGACCGGCCGCTAACGGCAGCGAGCCGGGACAGGAAGCGTGGCCCGCTCCGGGAGAGGGCGGGGCGACGAAGCCTCGCTCTCGATTCGAGTCTCTCCGGAAAAAGCCGAGCGGGGCCTTCGGGAAGTTTCGAGAAAACGTCGGGATCGAGCGAGAAAGACCGAGGTATGGCGCATGCGTAGTAGTTCAGGGCCGGGACGCTAAGGGGCGTGGTGTGGGCGAAAATCCAGAGGGTTCGGTAAGGGCAGGTGCGGGGTCGGGCGGCGGAAAGGGGCGTTTCCTAGGGCCTGGAATGATGGGGGATTCTAAAGGGAGGGGCTAGAATTAGAAAAGAGCGATAGGGGGAGCTGGACAGAGAACGCATGCGCATTGAGGAGCAGTGCTGGGTGGTGGTACTTAGTGCCATGTGGCGCGGGGTGCCTCGGGGAGAGGGAGTGTTTGTTTTGGCACTGTGTTACTCTGTTTTGGGCAAAGGGTCTGTGCCAGCCAGGGACACAAAATGGCCTGGGGAGGGGAATTAATGTGGGGGAGTAGGAGATGCAGCTCTCTGCTCCTCTGCTACTGACCAGGGAGCTGCTAGGACTTAGGACCTTTGCACCAGGTGAAATAATAAGAGTAGATAATTAAGAAGTTAAGTAACAACCATCTAGAGGTGAATAAGGTGTTAAATGATAGTGACCATAGTTTTGTCAGGAACAAATCCATGTCAAACCAACTTGATCGCTTTCTATGTCAGAGGCACAAGTCTTCTGGCTAGAGGGGAAGCGGTAGATGTGATATATCTAGACTTTATTAAGGCTTTTGATAGAGTCTTGCAGTATCTTCTTAACAAACTAGGGAAGTACAATATGGATGGAGCTACTATAAGCTAGATGCAAAACTTGTTGGATAACCAGTCCCAGAGACTACTTATCAGTGGTTCACAGTCATGCTGCAAGGGCATAATAAGCAGGCTACTGCAGGGATCAGTTCTGTGTCTGTTTAACATCATCATCAATGATTTAGCTGATGGCATGAAGTGTGCACAAAGTTTGTAGATGGAACCAGGCTGGGAGGGTCTGCAAGTACTTTGGAGGATAGGATCGCAATTCAAAATGACATGGACAAACTGGTGAGATGGTTTGAGATAAATAGAATGAAATTCAGTAAAGACAAATGCAAAGCACTCCTCAGGAAAAAACAATCAGTTGCATGCATAAAAAATGGGCAATGACTGCCTAGGAAGGAGTACTTCAGAAAGGGAACTAGGTGTCATAGTGGACCGCAAGATAAATATGAGTCAACAGTGTAACAGTTCCAAAAAAAATCAAGCACCATTCTGGGATGTATTAACAAGAGTATAGTAAGTAAGACTGAGAAGTAATTTTTCTGCTGTACTCTATGCTGATTAGGCCTCAGCTGAAGTATTGTCTAGTTCTGGGTGCCACATTGTTACCCCAGTGCCTCAGTTTACATGACTATTTCTATTAAATTTATTAAGAACTAATGAATGGAGGTAATTTTAATGTGGTGTGCTTGCTTAATAGTCTAAACTGTCGGAAAATATGACTACAGCCCTTCGCTCAAGAACAGACATAGAGCAGGAAGTCCTTTGAAAATAAATCTTAACATTTATTTGTTTAGCATTAATACAATAAAATTGCAATATTGAGCATATTCCAAGATAAATTAGGTAAGCAGAGAGTCAAATGACAGTTAAACAGTTAAATAGAATGTTGCAGCTCCGCTGAACCACTTTACCCTATGAACATACAAATTATCAGAAAACAATAGATAATATTAATACTTATCACTAAAACTTACACTCTATACATTATAATGATTTAAAAAATCCTAATCTCCTATGTCATTCAACAAATGGTGATCAGTCATTTGCTGAATGGGTTGGAGATGAGCCCTTCTCTTTCAAGCCGCATTCACTCACCTTTATTAACACACAAGCTCCACAAGTGCCACCTCTGTTATACACCCAAAGCCCTGAAATTGCCTCTGCCTTGTCTTTGTGGCTCCTTTTCTGTTCTGTCACTCAGGCAGAGGTAGCCAGAATTTGGGCAATATAGACTCGTAGACTAAGGTCAGAAGGGACCAGTATGACCATCTAGCCTAACCTCCTGCAAAATGCAGGCATCAAGACCTCACCCATCCACTCCAGCAATAGGCCACCAACCTATGACTAAGTTATTTACCTTCTTAAATCATGATTTAAGGACTTTAAGATACAGAGAATTCACTGGTAGGTGAACCATGCCCTGTGCTACAGAGGAAGGCGAAACTCGGGTTGTAACTCAGTTAGGCGAGTTTGCCCCAAATCCTTAGCACACCAATGCCTCACCGGTGATTGATAGTCTGGTCTGGTCTGTAACTTCATCTGGGTCCGCAGGTCCGGTCAGGCTGGAGAACAACTCTGGTCTCTGTTCTGGAGCAATGGCAGCAATGGTCTCTGGTCTGGTCTGTGGCTTTTGGTCTCCATTCCACAGACAGGATTTCTGGCTTGGTGCTGGAACTGATTTCTTGGTTGCTATCTCTGTCTTGACCCTTTGTCAGGCTGTCAATTCTATGCCAATAGGGTGTCTGCTTGCCAGCAGTCGCTAGGTGAGTTGTTAGTTCAGGCTTGGAGTTCTTTCTTGTGAGCACCCAATCTCGTGCAGGCTTGTCAGCCTAAGATTAAGTTGAAAAATATGTACCTAATACTTGCTATTTACCTCTCTCCATTCTGAAACTGATGGTTTATTCCTATCCTTTCTCTTCTCTTCCATGAGAGGAATTTCCATCTTGTCCAATTGTTACCCTAGAGACTCAGTTTACCTGGCTGTTTTAAGCGATTTGTGTTAAGTTTACCAAAAACACTATTCTGAAGTAAAAACAATGTGGTCTACTTGCTTAATGGTTAAGCAGCTTGGAAAATACGATTACAGCCTGTTAATCAAGAACAAACATAGAGAAGAAAATTCTTCAAAAACAAAGCTAACATTTATTTGTTTTTACATTAATACAATAAAATTTAAACACTGAGAATGAATGTTTTCATTCTAGATAAATCAGTTAAGCGCTAAAGCAAATGACCGCTATAACACACTATCTGAAAACTTACATAAACATCAATGCTTATCAACAATTTATAATCTATACCTTAAAAGAATTAAAAATCCATAACAATTTATTTCATTCAACAAATGATGATCAGTCATTTGTGGAATGGGTGGAGATGAGCCCCTTTCATTCAAACAACATTCATTCAGCTTTATTGACAGGCAGACTTCAAGCGTCTTTTTACTAACAAAAACGTTATAAATCAGCCCTCTGTTTCATCTCCTGGATCCTTTTCTGCTCTGTCAAAGGATAGCCTCAAAGTCTGAACACATTACTAGGACTTGGTTAGCTAGATTGTTCAGACCTCTTAGAGCATCAATGTCTTACCGATGGTCGTGATGTTACCTCCATGCCTCAATTTACCCGACTATATTAAATCTATTAAAAACACTATTTCGAGGTAACTTTAATGTGGTTTGCTTGCTTAATGTTCTAATACCTCAGAAAATATGACTACAGCCCGTCAATCAAGAACAGACATAGAGCAGAAAATTATTCGAAAACAAATCTTAACATTTATTTGTTTTCATTTTCTTCTGTGGCTAATTCTTCAATATCTATTCCATCTATATTTAAGATAGAAAATGCTGCTCCTGTATTTTTGTAAAGAAGATCCTCACAGTATTTTCTCTAATACCAAGTGCTGCAGGAACCAATAATCTATGCTCAGCATCTTCTGCTAACCGGACAATTTCTCCTGGTAATAATTCTTCTTCAGGACTACTATATCCACTTTCTTCACTGTCACTTTCCATTTTTCCTAAAAATAGAATTAACTAGCTATTCATATATCTATGTATCTATACCTTTCTTTAATTTATACTTATCCTAATCCCTTAATCCTTATATTTATCTTCTCCCCCCATATTTACATCAAACCTTTTTCAAAATCAATGGAGCATTTCAAAGCTTTAAGGATTTCTATTCCTACTGTACCATATGAATGTCCTTCCACTTCCATTAGCTCAAATCGCACATTCTCAACTATTTTATTCCCTGTTCTTACAGCTAAAGGAATTGTTGTTTCTAATCTTTCTGACATCCCACTAATTTTTATATTTACTGCTGATCGATATGAAAGGAGTGTTGGAAAGATCTTTTTATTCAAAGTTGAATGCTCTGTTGCTGGATCTATGTAGCAGACTTGATCAATTTCCTTTTTATCTACTTTTATGTATACCATTACTAATGATTTGTTAAAATGATCTCTCAATAATGGAGTAATGATATCTAAAGTACACTGGGTAATATCCTGTATTTCATCATTTTGAGTCTGAGTAGCTTTTTCTTCTATTGGCTTTAATATATATTCACATCCTAGTTCTAACGAATTTTCCAATACGTCAAGCCTCCAGTCTGTTTCCCCTAATTCTACTGGATCGTCCAGACAGCTATTTTTCCAATCTGACTGAGCTTCTTCCTGCTCATGTTCCTTAAGGAATTCTTTAATGTCGATCTGTGATGCTCCTTCTTCTTGCTCCAATATTTGTAGCAATTCATCCTCCTTTATGGATGCTACTTCTTTGATCAAATTTGCCATCTATATAAAAAAGATTTCTCATATAACTATCTTCCTAATTTTATACTATTCTTATATAAATATATTTACACTATCTATTTTTCTTAACTTATTATATTATATATATATGTTCTTATTTAATCTGAGTTTCCTTTCCATTTCTTCATCTGCGAAAAATGGAACCATTTTGCTACTTTCTTTTTCCCTTGCTGAACTTCTAGCTGATATACATACAGTAGGACTTGCCTTATTAACTATTCTCACCGGTCCTTCCCATATAGGACAAAGTACATGATCTTTTTCTTGAAGTTGCCTATACATCACTCCATCTCCTATCTGCCATTCTTGTGGGCGCAAAATTGGTCCTAACTTTTGATCCATCTGCTGGGTCTTTATTTTTAATGCAATTGCCACTTGTTTATGTGTTTCAGAAACTGATTTTAAAAGTTGCTGCATCCATTGATCAGATAGTTTCCAACTATCCACCATTGCTCGTCCAGTCATAGCTTTAAATGGTGTTACTCCATGAGATGCTACTGTACCTCTAAGGGCCATTAGTGTTAAAGGTAATTTCTGATCCCAGTTTTTACCCTGTTGATTTACTACTTTTCTCAAAGCTGTTTTTACTGTTCTATTTGTCCTTTGAGGATGCCCTGCTAAGTGCAATCTTTACTTAATACCAAATGCTTGCCATAACCCTTTTGTAATTTCTCCTATAAAATGAGGACCTTGATCTGAATCTATTTCTTTAGGAATTCCCCATCTTGAAATGACTTGATCTACTAACACCCTTGCAGTTGTTAAAGCTGTATTATTCTTAGTAGGAATGGCTTCCAACCATTTAGTGAAAGGATCTATTATTACTAAATAATACTTATTTCCTTTGGCAGTCTGTGTGAGTGGACCTATATAACCAATTTGTAATCTAGATCAAGGGCCCTCAATTCTTTGGTGCCTTAAGGGTCCTTTCACTATTCTAGCGTCTGGATTATTAGCTGCACAAGGTAAACAGTTATTGACATAGTGTTCTACATTTGCTCTCATACTAGGCCACCATCCTGTCATTTGAAGCCTATCAAGGGTCTTATCTATGCCTAAATGCCCATTTTCATGTACCAAGGCTATCATTTCAGTTCTAAGGTCAGATGCCACTACCCAAACAGGTATGTCATATCTGTTTTAGCTGCTAAAGCTAACCCTGTCTCATGTTGCCAAATTTTCCAACTTTGAAACCTACCTCTTTCCACTAATTTCTTTATTTCAGGGTCCTTTCTCTGTCATGCTATTAAATCAATTTGTTCTACCTGCTCTTTCCCTATACTACCTACTGGGGTTGTTTGAAATTGTATTGTGGGTTTCCATAAGATCCCCTCCTTGGCTCCTAATTGGCTTGTTCATTTGCCTTGTTATTCAATTGTGCTTCTTCTGTATTTTTCTTATGTGCTTTTACTTTCCCATTAATACTGGTTTTGATCTTCTCTGAGCTAAATTCCATAAATATAATAATTTTTCAGCATATGCTATAGGTTTATCTTCTGGTGATTTCATTCCCCTCTTTTGGCACTGAGGCATCCAATCTACTATGGCTCTTAATACCCAATCAGAATCTGTGATAATAGCAATTGTCTTATGTTCTGAGACATTCTCCAACAGCACTATCAGAGCCACTATTTCAGCTACTTGAGCTGAGTGTGGGAGACATTGTCTATTTAGAATAATTTCATCAGAAATTCTGATGGCAGCATATTGAGTATAAGGTTGTCCTTCCCTATGATAGCTTGAGCGATCTACAAACCAAATTTCATCCACTTTTTCATTTACTTCCTGCAATATAGCTCCTCCCCTGGAACAATACAGGTCGTTTGGGAGAAATTTCTGGCAAAGGACATTCATGTTGTTCTTCTATTATCAGTCTATAAGGGACTGGAGATAAAGCTTGAACTTTCTCCATACTTACGTTCTTGTTCAGTAAAGCAAATGTCCATTTAGCTAACCTAGGGCTGGGTACATGGCCATCATTGATTTTTCCTGTTAGAACATACTTTACAGGGGAATGTGAGGTTCTTAACAATACTGCGGATAATCCTACCAGATATTCCCAATGCTGCAAAGCCCATACTAATGCTAATACTTCCTTTTCACATGATGTGAAATCCTGTTCAACTCCATTGAGATTCCTAGAAGCATAAGCTACTGGTCTCAGTCCAGTACTGTGGTCTTGACTGAGGATAGCACTCATTCCCACATTGGTGGTAGCTTATTGAAGCTCAAAGGGTTGTCCTACTTTTGGATAGGCTAAACTGGAGCCTGTGCTAGTGCTTGTTTTAGTTGGGTAAAAGATTTTTGCTCTCTACCCTATTCTCATATAGTACCCTTTTAAAATAACTTATATAATGGAAAAGCCTTCTCTGCATAATTTTCTACAAAATCCCTAGAAAAATTAGTCATCCCTAAGAATGATCTTAAAGTAGAAATATCTGTTGGGGCTGGTAGTTTCTGCAATAATTCTACCCTTTGTTTATCTGGTAAATGTTCCTCTTGTCCTTATGTGACTCCTAAATAGTTCACCTGTTGCAAACATATCTGAGCCTTTTCAGAGCTGACCTTAAATCCTGTTTCTTTTATTTTCCACAAAACCTGATACATTATTTTACAAATAGGCCTTCTATAAAAGGTTGCGATGATTTACCTATCATTTTGCTTATCACAAAAGTTGCTCTTACTGCGCTAGACTTGTTAATCTCTGGAAAAAAAAATCTTTGCTTGGCAAATGTTGCTTTAAGTTGCTGAATGTTTTCCTCTGATTTTTCCGGTGAATGCATCATATTTTTCCTAGTGCATTGTGTTGTAATGCTGATGCACATTATACTTTTTGGGACCAGCAATCATTTGCTGAGAAATAAGGCATTGAATTTTATCTTTTACCTTTGTGAAAAAATATAAATTCTCCCATTTCTCTTGGAAAACTCTTTTCTTCTGCGAGTGGTTTTTCTTATGCCAAAGTCATTTCCAAGGGGTTTTAGTGTAATGTAAACACTCAGTAATGCACCTCACACTAACAACAAAACCACAAAGTTATTATTAGAACTAGAGACAGTGCTGCTGGATAGCCTTATCTATCTTTTGAGGGGCCTGAACAAAACATATATTTATTTTTAGAATTACTTCCATTCAAGATGGTGGTATCATCGGAAAGACAAAGAGGAAGCAAATAAACACACTTAAAATTTTACATTATAAATCAATGGTTCCCAACCTTTTTGGCTTGAGGGCCAAAAATATAATTATTAAAACCCTGAAGGGCCAACAGTTTATTTAATTGAAATTAAATTTAAATTTAATTAATTGAAATCAAATCAATTTTAATTAAAATTAATTATTGTTTGATTAATTTAATTTGAATTGATTTTAATTGAAATTAATTTTTTTAAATGCTTTAAAAAATCTTTTAAAAAGATTTTAAATTAAAATTATATTTTTAAAAAAGGTTTTTCTGGTTTTTCTTTTAAAAAGCTTTGCATGTATACCCAAGCCCAGAGGGGAGATGAGCAGCTGTAGCCTGGCTTCCAGCTGCATGCCGGGACAGGGCATGAGGCGGGCTGGGTAGAGCCCTCCACAAGAACCCCATGGAGGACCCCCCCAGCACGGAGTTCCCATGGAAACCCTCTACACACTCCCAGCCTCCCTCCTTAGAGCCCCCGCACCTGAGCCCTGTTCCAGCCCCAGGCACTGAGTCCATCCACCTGACCCGCCGCGCTCCCCTGCTGCCGCAGGTCAGGACTTCAGTGAGTGGCGCAGCTCCCAAGTGGCGGTTGGCTCCTCCCCAGCAGCGGCTGATGACGCCCCTCCGGTGGGGCACGGGGCATGGCGCGCCCTGGACACAAGCACCACCGAGCTCCCGCCAGTCGGCGACAGGACTCAGGGCAGGAGGCAGGCGGCTGCCTTGAAAAGCGGGGGTGCAGGCCACCTTGAAAAGCACTTTTGGCCCTCAGGCCAGGGGTTGGAAACCCCTGAATTCCAGGTGTCATTGCGGGCTGCGTGTTTGAGACCGCTGGTCTGGACTTTATAAATCCAATTTACCATAAACAGTTTACATAAACTACTAATACAAACACAGTTAGTTGTTAACACCTGATTGGTTTAAATTATTTGGCTGGAGATTAAAATGACGTTTTCCCACATCAGGATTTAAGCACACATGATTTTCTTTGGGTACAATTTTATGGACATATTAGATGAAATCATAACCAGGGGCAGTGCTCTAGAGCGTACCAAAGACACTGCTGCACCAGTATCAATGAACATCTCTTGTTCTATTCTTCTGAACACTCCTTCCAATATAGCCACCACTGCTGGTCTGCCCCAGGCATCATACTCAAATGGTATGCCTTCTGCTGCCTTCACTTGTAATCCCCACTTCCTTCATGTTTTGCCAGCCTGGCAAGTAACTTGTTAGTTTCCAGGCCATCTATTTCCTCTTTCTTTTCACATTTTAAAAGCCGTCTCCATAGTTGTCCCCTAAACAATCTTTCCTCTGTCTGAGGAGATTTCCACCCATCTCTGTGTTTGGGCCTCTTTGAAATCCACCTTTCTGATTTGAGTGGAACGACACCTGTTTCTGAATGCTTGGGGACTTTTCACCCTGACACTAAATAGCATTCACCCTTTTCTTCTGTGGAAAATTATTGTTTGATCTGATATCTCTTCCCATTTGACCTTTCCTTCTAGGAAACATCCCACTTTATGCTTCTCTTATTCTTTCCTCTATTTCAGATAGAGGTACAGTTCCAGACCTTATGGGACCTAGTGTCTTTATGAGGCTTGGGCTGAGAACCTGCTGTAATGCTGTCCAGATTTAGGGGACCATTTATAATACTATTTCATATTAATATTTCATAATTTCAGTAATCCATAGGAAGTATGCCATGTTCAGTACCAACAGAAAGGTTGTCATTTGCTGGGAATGATTATGTGGTTTATGTGTAAGAATTTCATCTGTATTAGACGTTAGGAATATGTTTGTTATAATATATAGATAAAAATATAGATATTTCAATCTGTGTGATTCTGGGAAGCTCCCCAGACTGGATATCTACAGCTATTATTTCCTCAATGGCCCATTAAGGAAGCTCACAGGTACAATGGGCCCAGGGAGAAACCTGTTGAGCCACTAGGACTTGACCATGTGACTCAACTCCATTTTGATTGGAAAAAACTCCTCACAACATGGAGAAGGCCAGAGGTAATAAAAGGCAGCAGCCCCGACTCCATCTTGTCTCAAGTCCCCAATCTACAGCCAACAACCATCTCTGGAACTATTCATCTGCAACTGGAAAAAGGACTGAGGCCCACTCAGGTGCTGGTGAGTACCAGAGGAACTGATTGTGCCTGCAAACTGCTTTACATGGACTCTAAATCATTTGTATGTATGTGATTCACTTTGACCATTTAACATCTCTCACATTTTGCTTCTTTTCTTTTTTATTAAATCTTTAGTTGTAGTTAATAAAGGATTGGCTATCAGTGTGGTATTTTTGGTAAGATCCAAACCTATATTGTTCTGTGTAATGTGGATGGTCCTTTGGGGTCAGGAGAACCTATATCTTTAAAGGACCATGCGGCTAGGTGGGAGCTGGAGGAGCTGGAGTGCAAAAAAGAGGGCCGCTTCGTGGTAACCGGTGTGGGGAACCAGAAGCTTGGTTGTGACTGATAGGGAGATTGGTTTAAGTAACACCCAACAGTGTTTGGGGAGTTTGGCTCCCAGTTTTGCAGCTTGCCCTGATTTTTGCACATTCAGGAGGTTATCCCAGGAGGCCCCGGTCACATCTGCCTCAATGCCTACTTAAATTCAGGTGTTTCATAGCCGCCACCCCTGCTAGTCAATACAGAGGTTTTTTCAGTAGAATGTACTACTGAAACAGTAGAACATGCCCACAATGTTCTCCCATGGGTGGTATAATTTAAGTAAACCAGTATACATCTGAAAGGGTGATTGAACATTAGCTAGCTGTACATTTATGGATAAGGCACTAAAATCCTCTACTCCCATACACTCACATTAAGGCGATATCCCTACAGTTAATACCATGTATGTTACTAGTTCTCACGATCCAAATCACTACTGACTCTTTATTTAAACTTCCCAGATGTTTCCCAACAGCTCTTGCTTGCTCTGGTGTATACTCTTGAGTCTCTGTTCTAGTTTCCAGGAGTCTCTGCTGTAGCCTTTGCTTATTTTTTTAGGCATAGTTTATATGCCTATATCCTATCTTATATATGTTTATCTCTCATTATAAGTTTAAGGAATTTTAGTTTTAAAAGTATCCTTAGCATAATTTAGTTAAGAGGTAAGTTGGTATAACTTTTGCATTAGCAGCAAAAATGCAAGAAAATCTACAGGCCTCATTGTAAAATTTTTATAAATTTCCAGGATGAGTCTGTATGTAACAGCTTTGCAAATGTAGGTGGATGTGAAGTTAAAAATATCAAAAAGTAGGTCTTATTTTCCTGCAACCAGGCCATATCAGTTCTTAATATAATTAGGTGAAAGGTAGCTACCAACCTTCAAAGTGATAAACAACCTTAAGATAAAACTTTTGACATTTTGATAAAACACCACAAAACCCACAAAATGGGTAAACAAAACTAGGAGAAAGGTGACATGAAATAAGCTGGTGGGGAAAATGTGTCAATTGTACGCATGAACCCCTTAACCAATAATCTAAAAGTACCCCAATAATTTTGGGGGTAAGGGCCCATATTTGGGTAAGGAAGTATGAAATTATCTAATTTATTTTTAAAGGGGTATAAAGGTGTAAAGTCTGTAATGTAAGAAAAAAAAAGGTATTTAAATTTCTAAAATCTGGTAAGCTTTAAAGCTTCCATACCTTTCACTCTGCAACCATCTTGCCTGGGCCAAAGAATAATCAGAACTCACAAACTCTTTTCCTTTTCTTTCTTTTAGGATAAGTTAGTTAAATTTTAAGAAGTTAAATAAGTTTGCTTCAATTTATTAAAGCGTACATGTAGAGAAGACCTGTGGCCTTCCTCCGAGCCGGAGCCTGAAGAAGGGCCCGGACGCCCCCCCTGGACATACCTGGGAACTGCAGGGCTCCAGCCCCGGCAGCAGAAGGGCGGGGCCCAGACAGGAAGGGGAGGTATAAAGGCCCAGCCTGTCAGCTCAGCAAGGAAAAGACTGCTGCAGGGGAAGGACGTGGCTCCTCTCCGGCGGCAGACCGGAGAGAACCAGGCCCCTGCCAGGAGACCAGCCCGGCCCGCCCCGGCCATCCAGCCAGAGGGCCTGCCCCGTTTACCAGGGCCCCGTGACTGGGAAGGAATCCCTGAGGTGAAGACAGGAGCTCAATTCCGGGTGCAGCAGGCCCCAGGGGCAGAGACGCACCCTACCGAGGACCCTGAGGAGCTGCGGGAACCCTGCGACCTCGAGGAGCTGCCCTCGGACGAGGACCTCCATGCCCCAGAGGACCCCCCGGCGGCGCTCGGGCCCTACGACCTCGAGGAGCTGCCTTCCATGGAGGAGATTGAGGACCTCCCCGACCTCCCTATGGACCTGGATGGCCTAGTGGGGATGCCCCTAGCTATCTACCCCAGAGATCTGGAGGACGACCCAGCGGACCCAGGTACCCCAAATCCAGGGAAGGGAGGACGAAGCCCAGAGGCGGTTGGCTACCGCCTAGTGAGTGGCGGAGCCGCCCAGGGTCAGCGTGTTTTGGCCGGAGCCCCGCTGACCACAGTGGCAGACGCCTCTGCCACTGAATAGGGCCCTGGGCTGGGATGCAGTGGAGTGGGTGGGCCTGCGTCCCCCTCCCTCACCCCTTTTCCCTAGCCACCCATAACATTCAAACCTCAGCAACCCCATACCGAGGTTTGTGTGTTGGGCCTGCCTCGCCCTGCCTAAGGGCTGGAGGCAGCTGACTCTTTGCCTTTGTGCCTGCCTCGCCCTACCTAAGGGCCGGAGGCAGCTGACTCTTTGCCTGGTGCCTGCCTTGCCCTGCCTAAGGGCCGGGGGCAACTGACTCTCTATTGTGCCTGCCCCGCCCTGCCTGAGGGCCGGGGGCAACTGACTTTGTACTGTGTGCCTGCCCCGCCCTGCCTGAGGGCCGGGGCCAACTGACTGTTTGCCTTGTGCCTGCCTCGCCCTGCCTAAGGGCTGGAGGCAAATGACTCTGTACTGTGTGCCTGCCCTGCCCTGCCTGAGGGCCGGGGGCAACTGACTCTCTATTGTGCCTGCCCCGCCCTGCCTGAGGGCCGGGGCCAACTGACTCTATACGTGGCCTGCTCCACCCTGCCTGAGGGCCGGGAGCCACAGACTGTGGGATAAAAAGGGCGCCCACCCCGGCTAATTCCCCGAAGCTCCCGAAGGGGGCGCCCCTCTGCGCCCGCCTGTGATGCGGAAGCGCTACAGTACACTTCTCACCTCAACATTTTTATCTTGAAGGAGTATAAGTATAAATTACTTGGTATCTATTCTGTAGGACATAGGTTAACCGTAGTTGGTTAAGGTTTAAATTTTTGTATAACATTGTGTTAAATATCCTTCTTATTGTATTTGGTTATTCAATTTCTTCTTATTGTTTATGCTTATGCTTGTAGCAATAAAGTATTATAAAATATATTAAGAATCCTTTATAGTTCTAATAATTCCTTGGGGAAGTTCTTATTTGTAATTTTAACTGTGACTGGGTCGGACTAGAACCCTCTTCTGTAACAATCAGGTAAATCATTACTCCAAGTCTTCAAAATTCCAAATTTATCCCATAATCCAGTCAACACTGCCCTCCAAAATCTACAGTAGTGATTATAGGAGCCATAGGGACCATAGCTCTGGTGTTATCTACCTCTTCAGCAGGAGCATAACTGGGTTTCTCCAAACCGCTGTCACCATTCCTTGAATCTGCTTCACTTTTCTTTTTAACTTTTCAGGTTCTTCTTTACACCTTGAATGGTCTACCTGGGTGCCATTTGATTCTTTTAACTCGTCCACCAACTTCCTTACAGTTCCTTGGCTCTCATCTAAACTCTTTGCCAAGGATTTGTTCTCACTAGTTAGCCTGTCGCTCAAGGCCTTTAACTCTACGTGGTTTTACTTCCAATCTAGCTATTTTGGCATCCTTGCTGGTTAGTTGGAGGTTCAAGCCTTTCACCCTTTGATTGGTTTAAAGAAAAATGAAAGCTATGCCACGAGGAAAAAGAAAACTTCCAACAAATTAAAGAGGATTTAAAACAAACTTTCCCTGTAACTCTTTTGCGACAGTGATTAAACCATATATCAAAGCTCGCTTATTATTTTTTCTTACTAGGGGAGGGTCGTGATTTCATAAATGCTTCCCAGTTTTCCTTTAACTGATCCAAAGCATTTTCCCCATCAAATCCATCTTTGCACCATGGGTTTTTATATTTACAGTAAGAGCTGACGAAGTATTCAAGATAATTTTTATTGATGCTCGGCCTCCAGCCATCATCGCTGAACTGTTTCTCCATCCTGAAATCAATATTATTATACCCCTGCTTCACGGCTACTGGGTGAACTCTCGTGGAATAGGGATAGGAGGCTCCCTGATTTCCGATAGCTCCTGTGCTGCCCAACCCAATCACTTCTCTTATGATTGAGCCACCAAACTCTCCTGGATTTCAGGCTCAGTGCTGCTGCAGCCAGATCTGGACACCGTGGAAGGATCTGCCTTTCCTGGAGACTTGATCTCCTTATCTCACCCACCCTGGTGGCATATGGAAGGTCCTCCCTACAAGAAAACTCAGTTTACCGGTCAACATCCACCTAAGTAAATGGCATGAGTTAGACCTGGTTTCTCCTCACTGGCAATCATTCCTGACCCTCAAATCTCATGTTCCCACTCTCCAAAATGGGTATGGGGCTATATATTGACCAGAGTATCCCAGACTCGAAATTGGTCTGCTGGACTATCCGGCAGGAACAGCTTAGAGGATCACTGCTCTCATGACCCCTCCTAGGTTTCCAACCTCCGATTAGAGAGCATTCCATGGTACTAGCCAGCAATCAGCTTCACCGATTCAGGCGCCACAGCTTCTCTCACCATTGCCCTTTTAGTGAACACCTGGGTACTGCAGTAGGCCCCACAACCTTCATTGCTGCCTACTCGGACTACCACTGAAGCTGAATGTTTATGTAGAGACCACCCTGTCATTGGTTATTAAAAATCTTATTCTGTCTATTGAGAGGACTTATCTGATGTTTGTTCTCCCTCTCATCTTCCATCCAGACGCTGGTATCTGGTCGATGGAGTGGACCCTTCCAGGACCGATGGAATGGATGCTGGATACCGCCTCAGGATACCAACTGAAACAGGTAATTAGAGCCTTCTCTTGGTCCCATGCAGTCTCAGGAACAATAAATGGTACCTGCACCTCCCAAGTGGATACCAATCACCTCAGGGCTGTCAGTCCCTAATATCTTTTGCTCTGGCCAATCATGACCCAGGATTTTTCCCACCACAGAGCCTGAATCTCCACCTGAAACTCAACGCTGCCTCAGCCTCTCTGTGCACAGCCCTTATCTCTGGGCAGACTATTTGCCCTTGGCACCCAGCCAACCTTGACATCCTGCCAAGCTTCTTGGTAATCATGTAAGGCTGGTTGAGCACCTTTAGTGGTTTCCATAGGCCTGCATTAACCTTTTAAACTTTCTTAACATACACTTCCCCAACAGTGGGAATTAACCTCGTACCTGAAATCCATGAGTTCCCATTATTCTGGATGCTCCTGCTCAAACTGAGACATATTCTTGAACAACATGGGCTCAATTTCCAATGGCAGCCACTTCTCTATCCCAGCTCTAATTACTGCATTATTCATGGTATTCAACCATCCTTGAGCCTGGGAGCAGCTAATTGCCCAGCCAATAGCTCTCTGCAAGGATCTGACCCCTTGTTGCAACACTTGGGAATCTCATCGACTTGCCTTGAACCAACTATTCATCAGGTGAGATATATTGTATTCCAGATGTGCAATATCTAGCATGGCATTGGTTAAAGGTTGGTCTATGGATGTTAAATCTATTCCCACGTATTAAATCTTCTGAGCTAGGATTTCGTTGTCTGCCGAGTTTTTAATGCTTAAACCTATGCTGACTCCTCTCAATATTTTAGCCATTAAATCCCTTTACATTCTTTTATTCATTTTAAACATTAGGGAATTGATCCAAATATCCGAGTTCTCCGGGGCACTTCTGATGTAAGGCATACACTCGAGTTGAATTCAGTGATAAACAGAATCAATTGCACTTTAATCGTTCTTAATTTGTAAGAGGGTCTCTCAAATATAGCCTTTGGGAGCATTTTTCCCAAGACAATGGCTCCTACTCTGCTGATGGTGGTTTGATCAATGACCTTAACTTTTTAGTTCTCCTTTTAAATCTGTACAGCCTGAAAGCCATCCATTCACCACTGTCTGGGGCTCGAACCAGGGATAAAATGTCCCTTCACACACAGTTATGAATCCAACCGCCTTACTATCGCAGAAGGCATTTTCTACCCCTCTTTTAGGCTCCCTATTTGCCCATTTCATTATGTAATTGAACAGCTCCTCATAGCTGTTGTTTGGAACAATTAAAGAAACGGATTCTGCTGACAGCACCTTCTAGCTCTCTTTTAATCTGAAAAGGGTGCTCTCCATGTTCAACCATAGTTTCCATATCTACTAATAATCTTCCATCTTTGGATCCAGAAATTCCTTCAGATATTTTACACGAGATTTCCCTTTCAGACTTAACAGAATCTCTAGAGTACCAGCTGCAGTTACTCATGCCTAAAGTTTGTATCATTAATTAACCGATTATAAGGACTTGGTTGGTCCCAGAATGTTTTACAAGTTGACCAGCTGCTATACCATTGTCCAAGGTTATTCTCCCTTCCCATCGGATGTAGCATTGTGTTTTGTTGCTATACACAAAGATGTCTGTCCCTCTTTGGGAGGACCACATTACTAACCATTTTCCCAATAGAACATATCTTAACTTGATAAATTCCTACTTGGTCACACATGTATAATAAAGGTGGGCATTGGATTCTATACCTTCTGCACAATGGTCTATATAGACTATTATCACTATCTAAAATCTCAGGCAATTTTTGACAGGTGCTCTCATTTCTGTAAGGAATCGCAAATAACTGAACATTAGTGATGTTTATTTATCGTTTCTTTTATCTCCTTTACGCTCTTTCATTTGGTTGGAGTGATACCATTTATGAATTGCTTTGCCCTTCTTGTACAATTCTACTTGGTATACCATGGGACTTGCTCAGTTTATGTGTTTGTATGGACCTAACCATTTTTGGCACAACAAGTGACCTTTTTCCAAAAAATAGCTTAGAATAACTCTTTGTCCAACATCCTGCTTGGTGACTTTTAGACAGTCTCCCAGTCTTTTTGCTACTTATTTTTGATTTAGCCTCAATTGGATAGCTGCCATTCTGTGTATGTTACCAGTTTCGTTCAGTAGATTGCTCATGTAAGTGCTCACTTTTATAAGCAACTGAAATTCAATGGAAAGGACAGTAGTGACTCCATTTTGGGTGCGTTCTGTTCTCGGAGATGACCATGCCTTTTTGAATTTGGCAGGAAAGTCTGAGTTTGGGGTTTGGGTGCCATCTGAACAAGTTTGAAGTGCTATGTGCATAACTTTGTAGTGTCAGGATACCCAGAGGTGGGAAAAATCAGCACTGCCTGACTGGCTAAGAAAAATGCATATAAGGCCAGCAGGAGGGAGCAGTCCCTGTTGTCCTCTCTAGCGACTGTCAGTTGTGCGCGAATGTTTGTTATTCTAGTAGACTATGAGGGATCATAGGAAGAAGAAAAGAAAAGAAGATACCTTTAGCCCATTCCTGCGTTGTCCTGTGTTTGCAGTCTTCTCTGCTCCTGATGTTCCATTCGTCCAGTCCGGTCTATCAGTTGTCCTGCATTCGATGAACAAAAATAAATTGTGATGTTAACTTAGGGACCTATTTGGAGGGAGGGATTTCTGATTGATATTACATGTTGATCCTGAAGCTTCTCTTGTTTTGTTGAGGTCCTTATCTAATAAATCTGTGAATGTTTGATTGTCATTAGTGAGTAAGTCTTCAATCCATCTACTGGTGATCAGATACTGTTAGGGGCCAAGGATCCGTCTTGTAGAGAAAAGGGGTCCATGGTGATAGTGTTCTTAAGGTTTTCCCCTCACATTCTCCTCTAACAGTACCAAATCTCTGGGGTTCTCATGATTCTGCCTGTCATTACCTTGTGTGGTGTAAAACCGTGTGAAGCAATTGATGATCGTATGGTCATAAGAATCATTGGTAATTTTGTTGCCCCAGAAACTTGAATTGTTCGGCTGTTTAGGCAGATTTTGCTCTGCCTAACTAGATTACTATTACTGAGGTAAAATCAATGTGGTTCACTTGCCTAATGATTAAACAACCCTGAAAAATACGACGATAGCCTGTCGATCAAGAACAAACATAGAGCAGAAAATTCTTCCAAAATAAATGCTAACGTTTATTGTTTTTACATTAATACAATGAATAATTCCCCTGGGGGAAGTCTCCCTGGAGGAAGAGGGTCCAGAGGCTGAACTTGGACCACATAGGTATCATGACATGACCCTAGAGCAGTGGTTTTCAACCTTTTTTTCTTAGGACCCAGTTGAAAAAAATAATTTATGCCCAGGACCCAAACATTACATCTTTGAGCAATGCATTCCAGTCTTTTGGTGGTAGCAGCAGGGGGAGCTGCAACCCCAAATACCTGAGAGTCTGCATTTGAAAACCAGTGCCCTAGCGTATTTTGCCCTGAGGTCCAGGAACTCTACGTAGGAATTGCCTACTGCCATCATATACATGCCATGTGTTCTGTGCTTGTTGATGTAGGTGTGGGTATCATGTGTGGGCTTCTTGATATTGACATATATGCCATCTGGAGCTCTTGGTAAAAATGGGAAGCAGATAACCTGATAAAGTCCATCATGTTTCTCTTCTGGATGACTGGATTAGTCAGGAACTGTATGTAGTCTGTGGCATTGTTAACGATGGCCACCAGGAAGCACCAGATTGGGTGTCTTGGAGGTGGTGGGCTGGATGATTTGGGCAGAGGACCCTGGAAAGGATTGAAAGCCAGTATGGTCTGATTGGTACTGACCCATATGGGTACAGATAGTGCTTGGCTCCTGAAGGTTGTGGCAGTGACATCTTCCTGGAGGACAATGCAGAAGATCTCCTTGGCACCAAAATGTTGGGCTTGGGTGTCTATGTCCTTTTGTGGACCTGGGCCTTAGTCTCTCTTCAGTCCTCATCAGGGGATCAGAGTGCTTCCTTCATCACTGGGGGATTGTGAGGATAAACACACTAAAGACTGTGAGTAGCTGCTCAGATAGTATGGTAATGGGGCAGGGAGGCATTGATTTATCTAAGCTAGATAAATATTTTATTTAGCATTTTTCTACAGCATTACGAAAACAATCTCTCCTGCTGCATCTGTGTTGGCTTATATTTACCAGAGGTTTAAACTGTAAATACAAATACTTGAAAAGCTAAAAGAGTCTAAGCCTGTAGAGCTTACAAGAAACTGTCCAGCTCAACTGAATGTGCTCAGATTTGACAGGCAGAATGTTTGAAGCTGTCACAGCTCAGGGAGAAGCAGATCTTTTCAGAACACCTGGCATTTCAAGGAGTATGGGTTTTTTTTTCTGTTATTGATTGTTGCCATTTTCTAAAATGCCAGTTTTTCTGAGAGGGAGGGTAAAGAGCCCTTGCTTCATATGAACCATCTGATGTTAAAACACAGGTTGGCTTTGTGGAGGAAGGATGGTGTTGAGGTTAAGGAGCTGCACTGGGCCTCAGGAAAGCAATTGTTCAGTCCTGATTTTTCTCCCATGTGTCTTCTGTGAACTTCAGAAAGTCACTTAAGGAAAAACCATCCTTGGAGTCTAGGTCTTATTTTCAATGTCAGTGAAAATTAGTCACTGAAATGCCTTTAAAAATCTAGAACCATGTCTCTACTTTCCTTTTGAAAACGGGATTTAACCTCGTAGGTCACTTAGGCACTTTTGAAAATGTCACCCCTAATCCCTTTGTGCTTCTTTTCACCTCTGTGAACTGTAATAATACTTCCTTACTTCACAGGGCATTTTGTGGATAAAACCCACAGTTTTGGTATATCTACAGTCCAGCCACATGGGATGTGACTGCAGCTTTTGTAGACATTCTGCCAAGCTAGCTTGTATCTAGCTAGCTTGGGTTCTAGAACAGTGAAACTGTGGCAGCCAGTGCTTATCACCTCTATTACTCCAGGTTCTGAGTGCGCTTGTAAAACCCACGCTGAAATGCATGCTGCCTCAGCTTCAGTGCTACCAGTACCTAAGTACTGATGTTTCTCCTAGATTATAGCTAGCACAAATACATCTCCTAAACTTCACTCACATCCTGTGTCAACATAATCTGTGATGGGCACACAAAATACCACAATGATAGGCAAGACTCGATGTCCAGAATAGTTGCCAATGGGCAGATCCTCATTTGGTGTAAATAGTCATAGCTTCTGTGACACTTTACACTGCCTGAGGATCTATCCCCCCAATGTCCAATGACTATAGAGTTTTTGACCATAAGATCTAACACTTTTAATCCATAAGTACAAATAGTTGGACTTACTCCTTGCTTAAGTTGCTCTCTTTGCTATATTCGTTGCTTTGGTTTTGAGTCAGTTGAGTTCAGAGATCTAAATCTGGGTATCTTTGTAAGTCTCTCTTGCTTTCATGGAACTGGGCAGAAGCAGAACAAGAAAGACTGGAAGCCTTTAGCTGCAAAGCTGTAACTAATTATAAGAAAATGATGCAAATGAGTACCTTGTAATATACTTACAGAAATTCAATAAGCTATAACAATCTCTTCTTTCTGTCCCCCAACCAAAACAGTGACGAAGTGCTATGATATTTGGGAATAAATATGAACACTTACACCAGGATGGAATTTAAAGAAGTAGAACTCCCCCTACACAAGAGAAAATAATAAATGACTAAAAAATATTTAAGGAGACACAAAATATCAACATTGTAACACAAAGCAATTTTTAAATGAAGCCATTGAGTAGTATTAATCCATGTGGTAAAAGGAATCAGGATCAGATGATAGAAGTTAGAAATGGAAGGTACCTCTCTGGGGCCTGCTCCTTTAACTCCTTACCCAAGTGAATGAATATTCCCACTTATATTGTCAGGTCCAGTATAAACAAATCATGAGTCAGGCTCTCCAAAGTCAAGAGAATGATGTAAAAATCATGAGTTTTAAAAATAATAAATACGGGGCTGCTTTTGTTCTGATTTCTGAGCCTTTTGGGAATGCTGATGTCTTCAGGCTTTTCTCCTCAACCGTTAAGATTAGAAATGGACTTTAAAAAAAAAAAGTGAGACTGTCATGTAATAACATGACTCCAGGAACTGGGGCTTTATGAAACCCCCAAATACTCTATTATAAAATCAGAGAATTGGCGGCACTGTTGGCTAGTCCCTATGCCAGAGAATGATATGCACTTGTTTAACTTTATGCACTGCGAGCAGTCCCATTGAATTACCACCATCTCCTCCCCTCTTCCCCCTCCCCCGCAAAACAAACAAACAAACAAACCAAAACTCTTGTGTTTGGTCTTGCTACCATGAAGTCTATGTAACTAACACACACAGAGGGAAGGTTAAACACGTACGGTCTTTTTGTAGAATTACCTAAGGGGTAATTACCTTCTATGGGACTATTCTTGTGACTAATGATAGGAAACCTAATCCTGAAAATCCTTATTATTGAGCGTAATCTTTATACATGCGAGTATTCTTCACATGAGTAAGGACCACTTATGTGACTTTCCAGGACTGTAACTATAATCCCCAATTAGGATAAAAATTATATTTTTTGCAAGTGCAAGAAATCTTACCCAACTGGTCATAGGGAGAATATAGAGAAATGTATGCATAATAAAACTACAAGGACATAGTTTTAAGATCTATAGCTCCCGTTTTCAGTGCGGGAAGAAATTATCTTTACCAAGAAAGTGAGCATTGAATAATTTATTGAAATATTAGCTGTATAAGAGAGTGCACATTTCTTAAAAAATGTAGCAAATGCACTTTAAAGGATAGGATACAAGACTAATGAGGACAATAGGTAAAATAAATGATGAAGGCCTCTGTCAACCAGCTGGTGGCAGCAGAGTTCTCCTTAAACCACAGTTGTCTTTCAGCTGCTATTTTCGTTGTGAGGGAATTACAGCACTTCATAGTAGCCAAGACAAAGACCATTGATTTCTCCTCCCCTCCCCCACTTTGGCAGCCTCATTTAATAGCAAGGTGCCTGCAAATGCCCCTGAGATGTGTGCTAGGAATGTGTGTGGGTTCTGTTATTTGCTTGTGTTTGTGATTATTTTTTTTTCCACAGAATTTTTTCATGCCGAAGGGGAATTGTTGAGGGGACTGAAGTAATGAAAGATTTATTTTGTTCATGGCATCTCAAGTTTTGGAGAATGGAAAAGCCACAACAAGATCAGATATTGCATTATTTCATCTTTGGGGGCTTTCTTACACATGTACCCATGCATGCACAACTTCTGTTGATTTGGGCTGTTGCAGGATTCAGCTGCACAAGCCTTTCACAATTAACAAATGTTTGTACACTACTCTGAAGATGTCAAGGGCTAAATATTTATTATTCTAATTTATTAGTAGGTACTGCACCTCCTGACAATGGTGAGAGACTTAATAAATCCGTGCAAAGATCTTTTCTTCTGTCAGTAGTAAGATTCCATGGTGCACCGTGAAAACTGTGAGAGGATGATTCCTGAGCACAGCTGGCCCTCCTTTCCTCTTGAAAGCATTGCATCAAACTTCTGATGGTGCACTTCTGATACCGTGTCGTCTTCTTTAAGAGAGTGTTCTGTATCTCAGTGATAGTAGTTTCTATGGTAACTATGCAATGTTTCTTTATTTAGTGGACAGTTTTGAGATGGGGAAGAGTTTTAATGTGCCACGAGGAAGAGGCAAACTGATTAAATGAGCAGCGAAAAGAAAAATACCATTCCATGTTGTCTCTTTTTCCCTAAATTAAAATGGCAGTGCCAGGGGGAGCCAGTCTCTCTACCCAGCTTATAAAGCAAGCAGACCAAGGCTGCCAGAGCTGCAGAGGGAGGCAAAGCAGAAAGAAACAGACTAAAAGAAAGGTCTGCCACTGTTGTAATTCTGAAACTGACAGCTTTGTACAGCTCAATGTCTGCTGCTTCAATATTTTTCTCCTGCTGATGTTCTGACATTCACCCAAGATTATAGCAACAGAGAGTGTTGCTTTGTTGTGGGCTCCCTGTGACAGGCTGCTCCCCAAATGCAGTCTGGTGTGCTGCTATGACCACTTGAACCCCACTCCTGAACCCCAATTTACCCCGCTCTGCTGGGTGACCGCTCACTCCTGAGTCAGTCCACACCAGCCACCAGCGTGTAATTGGTCCCAGGCAGTGGGTGTAAATCCACTAGCCACACAGGCGTTGGTTCCCAAGCAAGCACACCCAGCCCCAGACACTACACTGGGAGCCACTGCCTTACAGGGATTGGGACCCACTCCCAATCACCTTAGTCTCCAGTCCGTCCACTTAACAAAGAAGTGGATTGTGCCCAGCCTCCCACATCCACACCCTCTAAAGACCACACAGCTTTAGGTAAAACAACTACCAGTTTATTGATCAGAGTTTGATTTCAAGTGAGAATATGGCCAATCAAGGCAGCAACATGTTACAAATGAGTCAGGAGTGACCACTATCAAATAAAAGGTATAAACCGCATACTACTCTAACATCTTCACCTAAACTAACCTCAG
>ML685818.1:11316816-11330846 GCA_007922175.1 Pelusios castaneus
TTATACAGGTCACGCCCAAGGGCTGCACATCTGTGCAGCCCGTCACACTCCCCCACCCCCCTTCTTCACAAAACAAGTATAAAATGATTTGTGGCAGTATGGAGAGAATTCAGAGACAAGCAAAAAATGATGAGGGGATTGGAAAAGTTGATTTATAAGCCCAATAAATGATTCAGTTGAAGGAAAGAATTAAATCTCTATAGCTTGATTAAAAGACAATAAAAGGTAGAATTTATCTGTCTATTTGTGTGGACTGTCTCATTCTGTGTTTGTAGAGCACCCAGCACAGTGAGATCCCAAACTCGATTAGGTGCTAATGAAACATAAGTTTTATGCAAAATAATAATACATAGCTGAGGTTATAGTTTAACAATTATTTCTATAGTACCTATGTGCTGTCTAGCAGTATTTGAAAGGTGTAAACTCCAAAAAAGGGAGAGGAGTTGCTTAGTGTGGTAAGATGAAATCAAGTATAGACTTAATGAAGGTTAACTATGGGGTAAAGTTATTAACTGTGAAAACTATTAGATTGTATTTTTATCACTTATTATAACAATCCAGAACTTTGTTTGTGATTCTTTACAGCACAGATAGAGGCCAGATTTTTCAAAAAATGCCTTGTGATTTTTTGGGTCTTGATTTGGTAAAGCACTTAACCATGTGCTTAAATTTAGGCACATGAATAGTTCTATTAACCTCAGTGCAACTAGTCAGTATAGAAGAAGGTAAAAGGTTAAAATAGAAAAGACAAGCAGAAACAGTCAGGAATGAGGCTTAGGGCCTAGTGAAACAAATCAAAATAGTAGGCTTGAGTTGGATAAATGGTTGAGTGACAGGAGTGAGGCTAAAGAAGTCTGACATCACAGAGGTTGGCAAGAAGTAAGCTGCATCCACAGTAAGAGTGGAAAAGTATCTGAAAAGATAGGAGGCGTCAGGTTGGCACGCACCAAAAAAATAAGAAGTAATGAAATAAACTACAGAATGACCACTTGATGGATGGAGTTTAGTGATGCATGGACCTATCAAAATAATGGGTAGCACCAAAAAAGGGGTATGTGGACCAATCAAAGTGAACTCGCACCCCAAAGGGGGCAGACTTAGTAGATCCAAGAAGGGTATAAAAGTAGGAGCCCCAGAGCCCAGATTTCGTGCGGCCAAGGAGGTGACGGAGAGACCCACCATCAGTTGGACTTGTTCCGTTGCATTGAGGGCATGAATGCTTCCAGTACATCTGCTGAGATCGATTGCTTGTCATTGTGCTACATTGCAATAAAGCCTAGCCTGGCACCTTTGTTTCTACAAAGATCCATGGTCGTGTTGGTTTCTTCCATCATGAGTAAGTTGCCTCATTCTGCTTCTTGCACGCAGGGTACACCTAGGCTCCAAATCACTGAGCTAACGAAGTGCTCACTAAAGATTTGAGCCACAGGTAACCCAACACGGTAACCAAAGGAACACCTTAGCTTAGCACCACCAGGCAAACTAAGTTCCCACCTATAGGTTCAAACCAGGCTCCAGATCACTGAGCTAATCGAGTTCTCGTTTAAAGATCTGAGCCAGGGTAATCCTGAGGGACACATGCACGCAGCCAAACAGACATCTATGCTGGACGCATAGGATGCCTCCTGCGTGGAATACCACAGTGAGATGCTTAAAGTTGAGCACATAATTAAATGCTTTGTTGAATCAGCACCATGGCTCCTTACTTGAGATGTTTTAAAGGGGATCGGGTTTTCAGAAAGTGCTGAATACCCACTGTGACAGAGTCAGGCCTCATGGCTACAGGAGGGTGGTGGTGTGAAGGTATATTAGCCCCAAGCTCAGCAGAGTCCTGTACCCAGAGTAGCTAGGGCAGGACTGCTTTGAGCCAATCAAGGCACCTTGAGTCATTTGGTACACTTGACTCCAATTAAGGCGCCTGGAGTTGGTTGGAGCAGCTGACACCAATTAAGAGTAGCAGTTAAAAAGGCTCCTGTTGCAGCCAGGTGGCAAGGGAATTTGGGCATGGTGTTTGGAGATGGAGGTAGGAGCAGAGTTGGTATGGAGGAGAAAAGAGTGAGGAAGAGCGGAGGAGAGCTGAGCCAGATGGAGCTGAGGTACAAGCTAGGAGGTATAAGCAATCAGGACAAGATTGCCTGGACAGGCCTTAGGGCCCCAGGCCCAGTGACCTGTGGGGTGGAGAGCCCAGCTCCAGGGCAGGAGGAACTGGGGATCCATAGTGCTGGGGGTTTGGAGGAGGAAAGACTGTGCCTCAGCTGGCTGCCACAACCTGAAGTGCAGGACCCACGGGGGACTGAGAGCGCTCAGTCTGCCACACCATTCTCTTAAAAAATAAGTCAGGCTCTTTTAAATTTGGCACCTAGAAATTGAGATATCTGAAATCAGCTATCAACTTTGAAAATATTGGCCTAAATCTCTGCTGCAAACAGTTTATATCCTTGGTTAAGGCAAGATCAAAAGAAGAGTAAGAGTAAGGTGGAAGAATAATTGCTAACACGGTAACTTGAGAAGCTAATACTTAAGTTTTGAGGATAGCGATGAGTAAATTATTGTTGAATGCTAAATTTTATAAGCTTCTTATAACAGTCCTAGGAATGTAAGGAAAGTCCCATAACAGTATAAGTTGGAATGGACACAGCACTAGCAAAGATGCTACACAGGGCACAATCATACAATGCCCTGGGTTGACCCAAGAGCTATTTTTAATCTATATTTTACATAGGGTACATGTTTCTCTCCAATGCATGACACAGAGGAAAGTCAAATCAGATGGCATTCAGAGGATGTGGCTGGAGGAGGATGCAGAAAGAAAAGAAGCCAGGCAGCAATATCCTTCAGTTTCTCCATGCCCAAATATGCAAGCTGCACTTATGCTCAACTAAGGAGGAGGATGGGGTCAGGCAACAGCTCTACTGAGGGGCTCTTCCATTGTAAGTTATGATTAAATAACTTCACATGTTACTGAGGAATATACCCATGGTGCGTGGGGAACCAGTCAATGGAAGCCATGGACACTTTGCAAATAACATTTTCAGCCTGATGGTGAAAAAGGACCAGTGTGACTACACATACAAGAGTAAAGACTATTGCCTCTAAGATCCCTGGAAAAAAAACCAACCTTCCCCTTTTTGGCACCATTGCAGCCTGGGAGTCCAGGAGCAGAGAGCAATGCTGTGCGCTTCCTTCAGAAATGGAGGAGAGAGAACTTTCATTTAAGGTAAAATCCCAGTCTCTTTTAAATGTCTCCCTCTGCACAGCATGACCTTTTGCAGGATCAAACAGTAATCATCTTTTATCCAGGCACTGCAACAGCAGGGGACTGCACTATCCAAGATAGCTGAGGAGATCTGTTGAATATCGTAGCCCATAGCATCTTATCTACCATGGAAACCTCATACAGAAGTTGAACAAGAGAAGTGAGAGGATTAAGCCCTATAGGATTTCGCAGGTGAAGGTCTTCAGGGAAGAAGAGTAACTGATCATCATCATTCTGTAGGGTCTTCTGAAAAGGAAAGTGCATATGTAACCCATATGCCTGAAAAGGCTATCTCTTGAGAGACCTGCTGAGGGTGGGTTACTGTTGTTGGGCAGATTAGTGACCCACAACTGGAAACTTCCAGAGGCAGGGTGTGGTAGCAATTTGAGCATGCTCCACAGTGTACCCTGCTGGTGTGATCTGATGTTCTCAGTCAGATGACTGGAGAGCAGCAGCCTGAGTTGACAGCAGGCAGGAGCTGCCTTGAGGGGAGACCATGTGCTCAGTGTTCTGGAGAGGAGCTGAGCCAGGAGTGAACAAGATGTTTTCTCCATGTAAAGGAGTCATTTGCACCAGACCTTGCAGACATGCATATGGGACTGAGGGCTGGTTGCAGAGAAGAAGAGAAAGCCTGCATGTAATGCTACAGAGGATCCCAGCAAAGAAAGAAGAGGACAGCTATTTCTTGCCACTCAAGCCTCTGCACTGGAACAGAGACTATAGCTGAGAGTTGGGTGAACTCCACACAGACTTTGGGACTCTTGGGTATCTTTCATGCAAGGGATTGTTCTTGGTTAATTGTAGTTTGTTTTCTTAGGATAAGGTTCATTTAGTTAGTAGTTAATAAAGTTCATTGTTATGTTTGTTTTTAGTAGTATTTTAATGTGTGAATGTAGCTCTGAGCAAGCTTCGCCGTGAGTCCTGTACAGACTGGGTCCTGGGTCTCCAGCTGCTTTCCCCATAGGGGTTGGGATTGATTTCTGTGGGGCACTGGAGAAGGGCAACTAAATGAATTTAGCCCACCCATTGGTTACACATAAACATTTATAGGAGATTCTATTTGGGTAGAAAACAGGCTTGGGTACTTCCAGAACTCAGAGAGCAGAACCTTAAAAGTCATAAGCAGTATATCAACCTCACAGGGCAAGGGTATCCATGCTGTTTTTCCATTCTCGGTAGGAAGGTGGGTGGAGGAGCTATATTTTGCCTTCCACCGTGATCTAAATTCACTGTGGTTCATTTCCCAGTTCAACCAGATGTGCTTAAATTCCAGTCAGGCTTTCTTCAGCACACATAGCCACAGAATAGCTGTCAATCTTTTTACTTATTTTTTATGTGATAGAGGCAGTTTGCAGAATGTCTAACAAACACAAAGGCTTCCCATACATGTAAAAATATGTACAATGTGTTTTCACAAACATCCAGTATGTTGAAGTAGGCAAATGCGACTGAACCATAAACTTACTGACAGATCAAGAAAAAACTAACATGTATCATCACATTGGAGTACCATTCTTCAGAACTGGAATAAGCTTTTCAATTTCTATGGAGGAATTATAATGATATGTAAATAAAAGAAGCAGCAAAAGGAGAATGGAGACACAGAATGTTGCATGAATAACAATTCCGTAATTCTGAACAGAAAATACAAGACCATTTGCTAAGATTAACTTGCTGACATTTCTTGAAGTATCTAATCAAAGTATCTTTAAAATATTTATTCCAGAGAGCTTTAGACATACTGTAAGTTATGTTACAAGCATGCCTTACTGTAATTCTCTTTTTCAAAGGGTATTTTAATGTAGATGCAAGATAACTTTTTTCTTTTAAATTGCCAACCATCCTAAAGAATTTTTAAAACTGTCTGTACTGCCACCCCTCTAGTTATATTTAACTTTAACATGGGAAGTCAAACCCAGATATCTCCAGCTCTTTTAAAAACATCCATTTGATTTCTTTTGTTCAGAAAATTATTCTGGCAATTAAATACGTTGGTGATAGGACCTTAGAAAAATCAAAGATGGACAGAGTGATTAGCTAGCCTAAGCTGTGCTGTTGCTCACCTTTCATAGATGAAGACTAAGAATATCACATGGTTCAAGGTATCTGTAATGATCTTGAGGGTCCTGTAACGAATAAATGAATGCATATGGAATTTGTGTGTCATCCTTGCGCAGTTCTTGAATAACACAGACAGGAGTGGTTCCTGGTTCTGCTGTTTGAGTAGCCATGTTAGATCTGATGTAGGGCATATCTTCCAATTCGCACAACACTGTCCCATGTTAGGTAAAACAAACAAGGAGTACTATGGCACTTTTAAAGACTAACCAATTTATTTATCACATGAGCTTTCGGGAGAGAAAGTCCACTTCATCAGATGCTTAGCACCATGCTAGGGAGCGTCTCTAAATCACAGTCTTTTACAAGACTATCTCTACAATATCAAGAAATTTATTTGTTCTTTGGATAATTAATTTGATAAAGTTATCAGGTTTTATTTCATGGACAGTGATAAAAATAATTGGGCAGTCAAAAATCCTGATTGGGAGTAACATAACAATTAACCAAAATCAGATATATGGTAAAAAGTGTGCTAACTTCTTAGCTGATGAAAAACAGATCTTGACTGAAATCAATAGATCTAAGATGATTTATGCCAGCTGAGGATTTGGCCCTTTTTCTTTTGAATAAATAACACATAAACTATCATTTTTTCTTTGTTCTAATGAGTGCCAGATGTCTATCTGTTCATACATGGAGTTATGATCCAGTTGTAAAATGCTCTTCTCTCTCATCTATTTCTGCTTCTTCTTGGCCCAAGCTCTATTACTACCTCGGCATGATGCCCATCTTTTTTTTAATGGAATTATCACAAAATTTAAATAACCCATTTGTAAAAACAATAGCAAGTATAGTGTTTGAAAATTATGTAAATAGAGCCGGATTCTCCTCACTTACACCTCTAGACGGCAAGTTGAAAACTATATTTCTATGATAAATACAACCTTTCCCAAACTTCTTAGACAGAGTCTGGTCTGTGACCCTCAGTGAGTTTGTTAGTCAGTCCCCTCCCACAGAATTCTGTACGTCATGTACATCAGATATCCTTAAAGCACAGTCATATAAAGTTTAGTCTTTTTCATATTAGTCTTTTGAAGAACAACCTGAATTTCAGCATCCAGTAAGCAAGTTGCTACGGTTCTGGTATTTTCCTTCATTGTATGGGGAACCCTTAATTACTCCTCTGGTGGCTATGCATCTGGTACATTTCTTCTGCATATTTTATTATTGATTAGTCAAAAGCCCCATTATCAGAGAGAGAGCAAAACTTAACAGAGATCTGATAAACTCCCTGAGCTGCTTTCCCAGCTGCTGCTTTCTTTTAACTGAGGCCCTTTCATTACACAGAGTTTTTATACATTTGCATCTTTTTTTCAGCACATGCACTTGATTCAGTCTCAAAGATACATTTCTTTTTAAGGTACAGAGTGCTTATTTCTGAGATGGCCATTACTAAGTCATCAGATGCCGAACATAGTATAGCCTTCCTTTGTTGTGGGGCAGATTTGCTATGTAATTTTAAAAGGACCAAGCTTCTCTTCACACAGCTGAACATTGTCACAGTCATAGCCTCCACTTTAAAAAAGGGTCTGTCATTAATTCATCTCTTTTTATACGCAGCTGTTCTTTTTGAAGTATGAACCCCTGGTCAGTCAGGAGGGAAAAGTTCAGTTCTTACTCTAAAAACGAGAGTCCTGTGGCACCTTATAGACTAACAGATTTTCTTCAGCATAAGCTTTCGTGGGCTATAACCCACTTTGTCAGATGCAAGTGGGATATAGCCCATGAAAGCTTATGCTGAAGAAAATCTTTAGTCTGTAAGGTGCCACAGGACTCTCGTTGTTTTTTGCTGTACACAGACTAACACGGCCACTCCTCTGGAAAGTTCTTACTCTATATGTCTCTGGTGGAGAAGCATTAAATCCACCATGAGATACTCATAAGTTCTTTTGGTAGCTTTCTCAAAAGGTTCTAGAAAGAATTGTGCCTTTCTGGGGTACATGAGCCAAGCAGCTATAGCAACTTGTTATTTTTCCTGGGCACGGGGGTTAAACAGAAGCAAGCATGTACTTTGTGCTTAGATTAATTATGTGACTTTTTTCCTCTGACAAAAAAACATTCTAGGCTGTATACGTAATGCTCCACTTCTTGTGTTACACATACATGGAACAGGCTTTTCACTTTCAGCTCTCTCACAGGCAGAGTCCATCAAATCATCTACAATAATCATATTTACTTCACTGGTAGGAAACAAGTGGTCATCATTAAAAGCATTAGGTAACCCGTCCCCCAAACTGAAAAAAAAGGGTATTTACAAACCAGTTCTGTAGACAGAGACTGCCAGCAAGTGTAATATTCTTAGGCATAACAGACAACATTGACTCAGTCCCAGAGGGCTAGACATATTAGTCTATTACACCAAAGCAAACATTTTTAATAATTAAAACTTTTCCCACAGTTGTGAGAGACCCAAGTTGGAAGTACAACAGCAAAGAATTACGAGGCATCCAAGGTTGCAGGATAGGGCTTGAAAGAGCCACACACTGGTCTGGATTGAATTCCAGTATGTCATAGTATCAATTTGCAAAAGACACAGGTCAAAGTTTTAAACCCTTCTGTAATTACCTTTTTGTAAATAACTTCTTGCATTTTCCTAAGAGGCTTTGTCTCTGTTTGCCACTTAATTTTGTTCCTTACACTAGTGGACTTCTGCAACTCTGTCTTTTTTGACATATAGACTCCAAGATTAGATCTTTCAAACTGTCATAGTTGATCTTTTCATAGTTTGCTACATTCAGGGTAATCCCTTTGACTTTCATGAAGGCCTTTCCCCCCAGCAGCTTTCACCTATACTTTTTTGGATCTGCTGACACAAACTCCATGATGTGTTTATTTGGAGGGATCTTGCTTAGGGATTCCAGTCACCCTTCTTTTTCACAAATCTCACCCAGTTTGTGTCATAGTACAGGTGCCACTCTTGCAACCAGTCTAGTAGGTTGTATCATTTTAAGCAGATGTAATCAGTGGTGAAACAAGTTATGAAGGCGTTCGTATTGCCCGAGACCACGATGAACCATCCTTTTACTGGTTTCCAGACATGGAAGCTGCAGGATGAAACCTATAATTGGGGGAAATAAGATACTGAAAGAATTCATCAGGATCTCTCACAATGCTGGTGTTGAGTGGATTTTTGTCACCATGAACCCCTTTGCAATGGCCACATTCAATTCCATTATGCACCAATCCCCGGGATGGCCGTCTCCTTGTCAACATTGATGTATGTCTGCTGCTGCTCACTTTAAAGCAAGTTTCAGAATTATTCCTTCTATTACAGGAAGGAGTGCTGCTGGGCCATGGTTATTCTGTTTCCCCCACATGTATTTGGGCCTTTTGGTTAAAGAAAAAGCAAATTTTTAGTTAGTCAAGATGCTTTCTGTTATAAAAAAGCTCAGATTTTGATACAACCTACTGTGACATTCTGTGTCTGAGAACAACCCCAGAAACTCCATATTTACCGGTTTCTAGTAATTATATGTTCTGTGCAAGCTGTAGCTCAGTGGTTCCCAACCATTTCAGTAACACGACACACTTCAATGAGACAAACAGTTCCATGGCGCACACACTTTTTTCGGCTGAATTGATTGCTCATGAATTTCAACTTTACTTACATTTAATATGGTTACGGTCTTACTAAAGAGGTTTGCAACACAGTGCACACAACAACCTAAAGAAGGATCAAATGTATTAATGTTTCAAATCCACCGAAAAAAAATATACATCATTTCAGTTTTGCCCTTTGGCCACCTACGTTTAGAATGTTCATGTTTTAGAATTGAAAGATCGATACCTCACTTTTAATTTGATGATTAATTTTCACGGGTTTTATGAGTTATAATTTTGGTTGGATAGAATGTTGTTTACATTGAAATAATGTTTGTTTTACATTGATTTTCATTACCTTTGTACACAATTTCATGGCACATCAATGAAAACCATTGCTATAGCGTGTGTGGTATTATTTTAAAAGTCTAGGTCTGCTAAATATTAATAACCTGGTGAATTGTATGTGCTACTGTTGTAGGTGAAATTATGAAATATTGTCGAATATGCTACTACAATATGTTGCAAGGCTGGAAACTCCCACAAACAGCCCTTCCAGCACACTAAGGAAGTAACCAGATATGCTAATATCCATTAAGGACAGTCTGCTCTCCCAAACTCCATCCCTAGAAACTTCACCAAGAAGCACGTACACAGTGAACTACTGACTGTCCAGTGAGGACTATTTTCCCCGCCCCGGTTACGAACATCGATTGTTTGAACAAGCTAGAAAAGACTATAAAAGAAGGGGAGTGATATCACCACTTATCTTCACTCCTCCGCAAGTCAATGCCTGAAGACACACCTGAAAGACAAAAGACTTTTGAACAGGAGCAGGAGGTGGGAGGGGCCCCCGTTTGCAAGGCAAATGTAGTCTATGAATTGAAGAGCTGCAAGCTTTCTGGTACCAGGGGGAGACATTTCTAGATGCAAAGCTTGTTAGAATTTTGATTGCGTTTTTATTTTTATTTCTTTTGTAACTTTGTTTGCTCTCTTATGCTTACTAATTATAATTACTTATCCATTTTTCTGCAGTTAATAAGCTTCTTTAATGTTTAAGTTTTAGTGTGTTTTTGAGTGGAAATTTTTAGGCAATCTTTGCTCTGTTAACAAGAGCGTGTATGACTTCCTCACATAGAAGGGGAAGCAGACTTATTAATCACCTTGTGCTAGACAATTTAATGTTTTGTTCAGCACAAGATAGTATTACCTTGGGGTGTGTTCCTGTAGGGTTAGGCTTGGACAGCTGGGGGCAAAATGGCTGGGGTTTGCATCCTTGTTTGCTCAAGGGCTATGTCTACACTGGCAATTTAAGTCAACTTAAGGAGGCTTAAATCGACATAAATTGAGCCACGTCCAAGGCTTGGACAGCTGGGGGCAAAATGGCTGGGGTTTGCGTCCTTGTTTGCTCAAGGGCTATGTCTACACTGGCAATTTAAGTCAACTTAAGGAGGCTTAAATCGACATAAATTGAGCCACGTCCAAGAAATTCCTTAAGTCAACTTAATGAAAGCTTTAGTCGACTTTGTTACTACCACTCATTAAGTCGAATTAACCCTTAAGTCGACTCCTTAAGTCGACTTAAGGACGGTGTGGACATGGAGTAACCTTAAGTCGACTTTATTAAGTCGACTTAAGTGTGGTTACATCGACTTAACAAAGTGGACTAAGTCATAGAATCATAGAATAATAGGGTTGGAAGGGACCTCACGAGGTCATCTAGTCCAACCCCCTGCTAAAAAGCAGGACCACTCCCCCTAAATCACCCCAGCCAGGGTTTTGTCTAACCGAGCCTTAAAAATCTCCAAAGAGAAAGAGAACTTAGTCCACTTTGTTGTCGACTTTAATAAGGTCGACTTTAAGTCGATTTAACTTTCTAGTGTAGACATAGCTAAGGAGAGCATTCTAGGTAACTCAGTTGAGTGAGTAGCACCACCTGCTCTTCTGTTGGGTAATCAGGGTCTGTAGTGACTGTCCATATATCATTAGTGGAAGCATGGTGGAGAGCCTACCTCAAGATAAATAGTTAATAAGGGTATCCCACAGTTCCACAGCTCCCAGACTATACCCCAGGATGTCTACATACTAGTACACATACCTTTTTGTTTCAAAAACAAAACAAAGTTCAATGTTTATAGATAGGCGGTTGATTTGATCTCTACAGTTATTAATAGACATGTATAGAAAGTTGCACTGCTCCCCAAACATTCTCTTTCGTGAGCTATAGATGAAAAATAGATTGTCTACACACCAGGACTGCTTTTGGCCAAATTTCTGCTTCAATTCAAAATAGAACAATAGAGAGCCTTATAGTACAAAAGAGTAAATCACCATAAACAGCAATCCTTAATGTTACTGTACCTTTTCCTGACTGAGGGCCTTGCACGTCTTAATGTATGTCTTAGGTTTTCATTCAATTGAAAAGTGTTTCTTTTGTGCTTAAAATTCTAATTTGTTTTTAAATAAAAAAGAAATGCAACCATAGTAAACACCCACAGGTTTTAAATATTTGATTATGTTTATATTGTTATTTTATAACTATAGAGGAGGTTTGTGAATCCTTGCAACATTTTGGTTTTGGGTTAGACCAATGTTTAATTTTGAAAATACATTATTTTAAAATTTTAATGATTTTGAATTATGAGAAAGACTAGCCCCTAGTGTCTACGGACTCCTGAGGTTTTACTTAAACTGACTAACAGCATTCTACAAACTCTTGAGGTTTGGTTTAATTTAATTTAATATTAATCAGAGCTTCTATGGGTGAATGCCCATCAAACCTAATTATTGATAATTTTTCCAACCTTCAAGAGAGTGTAATATCTTTAACCCTACTAAAGGTATGTGATTACATCTGAAGGCAATAGTTCCATACAACCCCATTTTTTCAATAGGTTGTTGTTAAACCAGTATAGTTCAAATATACTGAATTAGTACTATTGTACTAGAGCACATCTCACACATACATATTTTACAAACTATAGGAGCTTTTTGCGTTATTTTAAACACATGGGCTTTTTATTTTCCCTAGAGTCTTCTATATGCATTTCAGCCTTTTGCTGTATATAGGTTTCTTTTCTTAAGTACACAACAGTTGAGATCTCAAAAATTTTTATTTAAAAGACATACTGCCCTTGAAAACAAATCAAAGTGCCCCATCAAAATGTTCATCTTATTTAAGGCCCACGCAGACCTTGTAACAGAAACACAAATAGTCACAAAGACATTTTCAATAGATATTTTTATTGAGAGATAACAAGTTTATTGTATTTCATATAATATTTATCTCTTCATCATTCTCTATCTTTATACTTTTAGATTTTTTAACAAATAGCCTTTTATCTATGTATGGTTCTGTAACTTTTTGTGGGGACCAATGGGTCAATCAAGCCTCTGGAAAGGTAACACAGAGCTTTTGAGAGATGTGCAGAAAAGGAACACCTGTGAGTCCCCTATTTTTAGATATATGCAATTCTAGGATGGTTCCTACCTGATTACACCCCATCCTTGACTACCATTTTTATAGCCTATTTACCTTAGTTTCACCTCATCTGATGGAAATTCCAGTGAGTCGAGTTCACTTTTTCTCATGGGGGCAGATGACAGGGGCAAATTCATGCTTATCAGTCTACTTCAGAAGAGCCTAGGTCTCAAGGTCAGGTTTCAGTGCATCTATCCACAGCTGACCTGAGGGGCAGACTCCGAAGCACTAGAGTCCTGACTGGCTGAGTCCCAAGTGTTTCAGAGTACAGTTCCTGGGGGAACTGCATCACGAACACTGAAACATGGCACGTGAAATAAATGAGAAATGAACTAGTAATTTATGAATAGTTGAGTTTTCATCCTGAAAAACACAAGGCCTTCTTCATTATTTGAAAAATAATTTAGTTGTTTCTTGTTCAGCATTATTTACACTTGAACACATGTAAAAAAAAATAAAACTTGCAAATAAAATCACAAAAAAATTAATATTGTCACACCTCTGTGTTGTTCAATTTAGCATTACATGTCTTAGAAGACTGCAGTATTTTTTTTTAAAAAAGTCATAGAGCATATATTACAAAGCAAGACTGATTCTTTCTTTCCTTTAAAAAATTAATTGCCTTCTCTAAAAGACCATAGAAAGTCGTACATTTGTGATGTTCAAGGAACTTGCCTACAGAAAAGTCAGAGTTCTTTTGAAAAATGCAGATGATCAGTAATGCTATTTAATATTTACTGACTTACAATAGCAGATGCTAAATAATAATTAGTCTTACCACATTATGAAAGTCAGAGTGCTTTAAAAATTTAGTTAGTCCATTGAGACTTTTCTCCATTCTCCACATCTCCCCACCAATCCACCCACTCATTTCCTGCTTCAGCGCATGGAGGCGGTATGAGTTCAGGAAGTAAACAATGTAAGAAGTTGATGTATAGCGTTACTTGTTAGCTCTGTATTCTTGGGGAATCAGAGTATAGTATCCAGGCTCTGTGACTTACCCCAACACATCACCCCTCCACCCCCACCTCTGCTTGAACAGGAAACCAAAAACAATGAAAAGGCAATGGAAGACATCTTTGTCTACCCACATCCAAAAGTCATCAGCACACTAAATGGAGCTTCATTTGCATCAAGTACGGAGAACCAAGCTCCAGAGCAAGAACTGCGCTGAACTCTGTGATTGAAGAAGCAGGGAAGCATTGCATGATGGGAGATCTCACACCAAGGCTAATGAGCTTAGCAGTTATCAGACCATTCTAGTCATAGACATGCTAATTGATATCCAAAATACTGAATCTGCCTGATTGTATTGTGAGCTTCCCTGAACATTACCACCCCAGCCAGGAATGTGTATTGCCCACTTAAACAAGTCATTATTTACCCCCAAAACAACCCTAGCGTTTCCTATAAAAATCCTTGACCCAAATCCAAAAATTGAGTCTTGATGCCTGGATCTAAAAGCTGCATCATCTCCACTGGGACTTCATCTTTTCCTTGCTGATTGAGGTGAGAGCTCTGCCTGTCTCCATCCAGCATTCTGGCCCTGAGCTGCACAGCCTATTTCCTGGGAACCTTTCTGCTACACAGAGTGGTGAGACACCCCTCCCCTCCCCCCCCCCCCCCCCCCCC